>CM038466.1:51680096-52282991 GCA_021464415.1 Lonicera japonica
TTTCAAGCTTTTTACTAGCGCGTGATCAATTATTCGAAGGCCATTGCATCTTATACCTTTATACACATAGAAACACAACAAAAGCACACCTAGCGGGACGATGTTAGATACAAAACTCGCTAAGATACTAATCTCGAGATAAGTGGATAATTAGGCAGAATTAAAGCAACAAACGCGTCAAGCGACTCCAAAAAGGAGCTTAGACATGACAATATTATGCGTTTATCAACTCCCCTCAACTTATCTCTTGCTAGTCCCTTAGCAAGACAAAAATATAATAATTACAAAAGCACTACGCTATACAACAAAAAGTTGTTAACTTCTAAGTTCCCAAAGAAGACGAGTTGCATCTCGTGAAGGTTTTCAGAAATGATACCTACAAACATTAGAAGTTTGATTATGATGAATGATGAGAATGAAGCTTCAAGTTTCAATTTGCAAAGCAAAAGGCATTACTATCAATTTTCCAGAACGACGGACTTTTGAATGATCATCTAATTCGCATATCTCCTTTAGAACACAATCCCATATTCTCCAATGATCACATACTAGACTTCGATTCAAACAATTCAATATAAACACAAAGAGTCATAATCATTCGAGAAGGAAGAGAGAACTTTTTCAAAAACAAAAGCTCCGAGATTTGTCAATTCTAAGCACTTTCTTTATCCTTTACTTGGAACTTTTTGCTAAATTAGATCAGGGCGGTTTTCATCTCTATGAGGGGCAGCGGTCTCACTTATCGAATTTTCTCATTACTGCTCATTCATTGGAGCTTGAAGGAAGCTATTCACCATTTCCCATATGGTAACCTTTATCCATCCGTAATATTAGACAAAGAGACTTAAGATTTAGTCAAGTGAAGCTTTAAGTCAATATTAGGATAAAAGTCATCCAAGTTATCAAAGTGCTATGCTTTTGTCCTCTCATTGGAGGATCTTTTCGAAAGAGCTTCCATCATTTTTGGACAAAAATTTCTCTTCTCTCAATGAAAATAAATCTAGGTGTTATTACCGAATTGGAAACAACCGAAGCAATCTAGCATGTGGAGCAAGAGAATATAACGGGATATGAGACTAAGTGGAGCAAGGCAATTTAGATTATCATTCAAATTCCTATCCAAATCAAAGAATTCATGCCAAAAGCTAATGAAACAATGGTCTTCATTAAACAAAACATCAATCAATCATCAATTTTCAAACTTCTCAAAAAAAATTTGAACAAATCTCTTATACTCATGGAAATGAACAATAGCAAGCCAAACAAAATAAACACAAAATAACGTACCCCCCTCAACTTGAAACATACATTGTCCTCAATGGAAAGAGAACAATAACAACGCACGGGAGGGCTACTTTGGCTTTGCTTTCCATGAGACAACAATAAGAGATAAACAACAACTATTCACAAAACGGGTTAGAATTAGAATTCGAATGCAAAAACCATAACATTCAACCATTAAAACCAAGTTCTAAACTTAATCATCATGTCAGAAATCTAATACAACCCAAAAGGAATAAAATAAAACTAAGCATAAATATTAATATTGAAAGAGTTTTCAGGCTATCACATCATCATCACATCTCAGGGGGTGGGGGTGGGGGAAATCGACTGTAGAACTCCTCGAATTGACGGCGTATGAACTCCTGTTGAGCCGCCATATGCACTTCCACCCTAGAGGCAATCTCCGCCTCCATATGATCTTGGCGGACCAGCATATCATCCACCCTAGAGTTGAGAGCATCAAACCCCGCGTGCATGGTGGCATTCATTTGCTCGAATTGCTCTCTCAAAAACACCATGTTATCATCCACTGGCCCCGTACTTGCTCTCCTTCTACGCCTTGAGGGGCCCGAGAGATCTGCTCCTGCTTCTTCTGCTCCCTCTTCTTCGGACTCAACTTGAGGAGGTGCGGTTGAAGAACTTGGCCGGTTCCTCAATTGACCAGCGGCTCGAGTTTGGGTTGATCGGTTAAGTGGTGCTCGAGGCATCTTCTTCACATCCTCATCTCTCTCAGTTACCCCCGCTCGCAAACATACCTTGGTGATCAAAGACCAAAATTTGATTGTTTCGTTATGAGCGACCAAGTCTATGATTCGCGCAACTCGCCCAATGATATGGCGAAGCAAACAAATGCGCTTGTTTGTTGCGATAGCGTATAGCACATACGCTTGAGAAGGGTACAGGTGCTGGGTATGAGAAGTTGGGTCCAAAGCATTGGCAATTACAAGCCACAACGTCCTAAGGCTATCATGTAAATTACCCCTATCAAATTGAGTTCCAATCCACTCCATTGGTCTACCGGCTATAAATGTAGCTAAATCGTTAGCTCTTGGTTCCTCATAAGGGGTTCCATCAGAATAAGGGAGGTCGTGGGCATTGGGCGGCAAAGCCGGGATTCCCGTAATCTCACTCAACACCTCGAGGTTAAAATGAACCATCCTACCTCGAACATGAGCAACATATCTATATGGTGCATTTGGAACTTGAATTAAACTTGCAACAAATTCACGACAAATGGTAAGGTTACATTGAGTACCTTGTTCACGCAAGTAATTGATCCATTCCGAATGTCGCTCAAACGTTGTTCGTTGAGAGAAATCGTCCAGCGTACCGATGTAGACCAGCCTCTCAATCACTACCGTCCTCGTCTTGAAAGCATAATTCCACCAATCGAATTCTTGGCGGCTTCGAAAACCGCGGTAGCCACCCCGTGCGGCTTGAATTTCAAGAGGCTTGGTGGGAGGGTTAGAGGAAGCCATTAAAGAGTAATGTGAAGCTTTAGAAGATGGAGAGATGAGAGATTTCGAGATTTGATTTGAAAGGGCTCGAAATTGGTGAGAGGAGAGAGAAAGGGGATTTTTGGGATGGGATTGATGATTTAGGTTTGAAATTGGAAGATTTGAGGGTTGATTCTAAGTGGGGGAGGTTGGAAATGGTGTTTGGGAAAGGATTGGGATCAATGGGGGAAGAGGGGCTAGGTTTTGGAGAGGATTTGGGGGAAGGGGAAGTGCGAAATGGGGGTTGAGAAACGGCGCCCCTGTTTTATTACGGGACCATGATCGATCATGGCATACCCATGATCGATCATGGGTCATTCTGCCCAGTTGATCTTTTGTACAATGATCGATCATGGTATTGCCATGATCGATCATGCTGCCTTTTGCCCAAATGCTCCCTCTTCCATGATCGATCATGGGTTTACATGATCGATCATGCTTCTGACTGCCTTAGAAAATTTTCACCCATGATCGATCATGGGTAGGGCATGATCGATCATGGACCAATCTGCCAGCCAAAAATTTTCTTTGCCCTCTATGCTCTAAAACACCTTATTGCTCCCCTCAACTTGTTCCGTTCATACTTAATGACACCCGAATCTCCGATGATGATTCCTGAAACTCAAAGATACTAACAAAAACATTATTTACAAAATCGACCCATGCCTCTTAGGCATAAGTCGGGTCTTCGAGAGGGGTGGACTCCTCTCGAGGCGGGAATTCCAAAAACGGCTTGAGACGTTGTCCATTCACCTTGAAAATGTAGCCGGTTTTGGGATCCTCAACTTGCACAGCCCCAAAAGGAAATACTTGACGGACAATATAGGGGCCGGTCCAACGAGACTTTAACTTCCCGGGGAAGAGATGCAACCGAGTATCATAAACAAGAACTTTGTGCCCAAGTTTGAATTCTTTTCTCAAAATGGATTTATCATGAAAAATTTTGGCACGTTCCTTGCTTATCTTTGCATTGTCATAAGCATCTCTTCTCAGTTCCTCTATTTCATCAATTTGCAGCTTACGGTCAAGCCCGGCTTTTTCGAAATCACAATTAACCATCTTAGTTGCCCAGTATGATTTGTGTTCCAACTCTACTGGAAAATGACATGGTTTTCCGTACACAATGCGATAAGGAGACATATCTAGAGTTGTTTTATACGCAGTACGGTAAGCCCAAAGTGCATCGGTCAGTCTTAACGACCAATCCTTGCGATTCGGGTTTACCGTTTTCTCTAGAATCCGTTTGATCTCCCTATTTGCCAACTCGGCTTGACCATTAGTTTGAGGATGATAAGCGAGCGATACTTTGTGGTTTACCCCATACTTTTGCATTAATGATTGAAAAGGTTTGTTACAAAAGTGAGTACCGCCATCGCTTATTATTGCCTTGGGAGTACCAAAACGTGCAAGAATGTGTTCTTTCAGAAATCGGATCACCACTTTGTGATCATTTTTCTTGCACGCTTGGGCTTCCACCCATTTTGAAACATAATCTACGGCAACTAAAATGTAAAGATTACCGTAGGATGATGGGAACGGTCCCATGAAGTCGATGCCCCAGCAATCGAAGATTTCAATCATCAGGATGGGATTGAGTGGCATCATGTTCCTCTTAGAGATCCCTCCAAGCATTTGGCATCTTTGGCATGCCTTGCAAAAGCGTTGCGCGTCCTTAAAGAGCGACGGCCAATATAATCCACTTTGCAAAATCTTCGCGGTGGTCTTCTTTGCCGAGAAGTGTCCTCCGCAAGCCTCAGAATGACAGAAAGATACAGCTCTCTCCACTTCTTCCTCTGGGATGCACCGCCTGATAATCTGATCCGCACAATACTTGAACAGATACGGTTCATCCCAATAGAATCGGCCCACTTCGCTCAAAAACCTCTTTCTATCTTGTGCGCCCCACGACTTTGGTATCTTGTCACTTACAAGATAATTTACTATGTCTGCATACCATGGGAGCGTTGAGATTGCCAATAATTTCTCGTCTGGGAACGAATCTTGGATCGGACTTTCTTCAATGTTGTTGGTAAAAGTGAGTCGAGACAGATGATCGGCCACCACATTCTCGACTCCCTTTTTGTCCTTGATGCTCAAATGGAATTCTTGCAATAAGAGTATCCACCTCAAAAGCCGCGGCTTGGCATCTTTCTTTGTGAATAGGTACTTCAACGCCGCATGATCCGTGAAAATCACAATTGGTGATCCTATCAAATAGGATCGAAACTTGTCTAGGGCGAAGACAATTGCTAGGAGCTCTTTCTCTGTCGTGGTGTAATTCATCTGCGCATCGTTCAACGTTCTACTTGCATAGTATATCACACCCGGTTTCTTGTCTTTCCTTTGACCAAGAACCGCTCCCACCGCGTAGTCACTTGCGTCGCACATGAGCTCGAATGGCAAGCTCCAATCCGGTGCCTGCATAATCGGTGCAGTAGTGAGCATATGCTTCAGAGAGACGAAAGCTTCCTCGCACTTGGCGTTCCACTCAAACGGTGCATCCTTGAGAAGCAGATTGCACATCGGCTTGGAAATGGAACTGAAGTTCTTGATAAACCTTCTATAAAACCCAGCATGTCCTTGAAATGATCGGACATCTTTGACATTCTTGGGCGTAGGAAGTTTAGCAATCAAATTGATTTTAGCTTTATCCACTTCAATTCCTTCAGACGAAATGATGTGCCCCAAAACAATTCCCTTGGTAACCATAAAATGGCACTTTTCCCAATTCAATACCAATTGTTTTTCCTCGCATCTTCCTAAGACCTGTTCCAAGTTAGTCAAACAATTGTTGAATGACTTACCATAGACAGTAAAGTCATCCATAAAAACTTCCAAAGTCCTTTCCACCATATCGCTAAAAATACTTAGCATACACCGTTGGAAAGTGGCCGGTGCATTACATAGACCAAAGGGCATTCTCCGAGAAGCGAAGGTGCCAAAAGGACATGTAAAGGTGGTTTTTTCTTGATCATCTTGGTCAATCTCAATTTGATTATACCCGAAAAAACCATCGAGGAACGAGTAATATTCATGGCCCGCTACCCTCTCTAGAGTTTGATCCAAAAAGGGGAGTGGGAAATGATCTTTACGAGTTGCCTCATTGAGTTTACGGTAGTCAATACACATTCGCCACCCGGTGGTGACTCTTTGCGGAATCAACTCGTTTGATTCGTTCTTGACTACCGTAAGACCTGATTTTTTCGGTACCACTTGAGTTGGACTAACCCATTTACTATCCGAGATTGGATAGATGATCTTTGCATCCAACAATTTCAACACCTCGTTCCTAACCACTTCTTGCATGTTAGGATTCAACCGGCGTTGAAATTATCTCGATGTTTTTGCCCCATCCTCCAAGTGAATTTTATGTGTACAAATCAAAGGGCTTATGCCTTGGAGGTCGGCCAGAGTCCACCCAAAAGCTTTTTTGTATTTACCAAGCAAATGAACTAACCTTCCTTCTTGGTCATCCGAAAGTGCGGATGAGATGATAACAGGGAAAGTATCTGAAACTCCCAAGAAGGCATACTTCAAATTGCTCGGCAATAGCTTGAGATCCATTTTTCCATCAAGCTTTTTGGTGGGAGATTGTGTGTTTTCTTCTTTCTCCGAGAATTCAACCTGTTTGTCAGACAAAGAAAACACTTGCATACAATCCTCGGGTTCATCGGAAGTGGTTAGATAACCTTCCGTTGACTCTGACTCGAAATTTTCCACAAAGTGGTCTTGGATACATGACTCTATCATGTTCACGTGTTCATTTTCCTCATTATCATCATCATCATCTCTTTGATTGCTCAAAGAGAACACGTTTAGCTCTAGGGTCATGTTGCCAAATGTTAACTTCACGATTCCATTCTTGCAATTTATTATGGCATTAGAAGTAGCAAGAAATGGTCGTCCGAGAATGACCGGAATCTCATTGGCGGGATTTGACACGGGTTGCATGTCGAGGATGATGAAATCAACCAGAAAATAAAACTTGTCGACTTGGACAAGCACATCCTCAACTATCCCTCTTGGGATCTTAACGGATCGATCCGCTAATTGAATAGTAACCCTCGTGGGTTTCAACTCACCCAACCCCAACTGTTGATATACCGAGTATGGGAGCACATTCACACTTGCTCCCAAATCTAACAATGCATTCTTGATCCTACAATTTTCTATGATACACGAAATTGTGGGACAACCGGGGTCTTTGAACTTGGGGGCTCTCGTGCCTTGCATGAGGGAGCTCACTTGCTCCGCCATAAAGGCCTTTTTCTTGACATTCAACCTTCGTTTGGTAGTACATAAGTCCTTGAGGAACTTAGCGTACGAAGGTATTTGCTTGACCGCGTCAAGCAATGGAATGTTGATTTTCACTTGCCTAAAAACATCCAAGATCTCGGTGTTAGATTTGGATGGTTGGTTCAATCTCTCCGGAAATGGGACTTTGATCCCATTTTTGATCTTTTCAAGATCCTCCTTCCCTTGTCTCTCTTCCTCTCTCTTCTTTTCTTCACTCACAACTTTTTCAACCTCCGACTCCTCAGCACTAGTAGATTTAACTATGTCCGCCACCTTGGGGGTTTTAGGAACAATAGTCTTGTCTACCTCCTTCCCACTTCTCAGGATCGTGATAGATTTGAGTTCTTCTATCTTGGTGCTAGACTCTCCTCCCTCTATAGCTTGAACTTGCCCTCTAGGATTAACTAAAGGTTGAGAGGGGAATTTTCCCTTCTCTTGAGTAGCTAGGGCGGTGGTGAGTTTAGACATTTGAGTTTTTAACTCGCCTACATCACGATCCGTTTTGTCCACAAATGACCTCAACAAAGCTTCTAAGTTTTGGTTGGGATTTTGATTCTGAGGTGGAACAAAAGAGTTTTGAGGTTGTTGTTGCCTTTGGTTCTGATGATATTGGTTGTGGTTCTGACTTTGATTTCCTCCCCAACTGAAATTGGGGTGATTCTTCCATCCCTCATTGTACCTTTGAGAATAGGGATCGTTTTGATTACGATTTTGGTTGTACTAGTGTAAAGCATTGACTTGGGCGGGATTTTTGAGGACTTCCCGAAAAGCGGGAATGGTAGGACAATCCTCGGTAGTGTGTCCTGAATTTTCGCAAATGACACACAACTGACTCGAGGATACTACATTGACCTCCTTAAGCTTACTTGCTTCCATTGCCTCTACTTTCTTAGACAATTGGAATAACCTCACACCCATGTCATCCTCATTGGACACTTGGTATAACCCACCCCTTCCCTGAGTTCTGGCTTTAGGTTCCTCGGAATAGGTGTTCCAATTTTTAGCACATTCCGCTAATTCATCAAAATATAATAAAGCCTCCTCGGGATTCTTACTCAAGAATTGACCATTACACATGGTCTCAACAAACGTACGCATCTCAGGGGTGAGAGATTCATAGAAAAAACTAACAAGGCTCCACGTTTCGTGACCATGGTGAGGGCATGAGTTTAAAAGTTCCTTGAATCTATCCCAACATTTATAAAAGCTTTCATGTTCTTTTGGTGAAAAATTTGATATCGCCCTTCTCAAAGCGTTGGTTCTATGAACAGGAAAGAATTTTTTTAGAAACTCTGCTTGAAGCTCTTGCCAAGACCGAATTGATTGCGGTCTTTGAGCATTTAGCCAAATTTTTCCTTTACCTTTTAGAGAGAAAGGGAAGAGTTTTAAACGCATGACATCCTCATTGACATTTGCCTCACGAAATGTGGAGCACACTTCTTCAAAGTCTTTCAAATGCAAGTATGGGTTTTCCGACTCCATACCATGAAAGGAAGGGATATGTTGAAGCATACCTGGTTTGAACGAGAACGCTCCGGCTTGGCTGGCTGGAAGGACAATGCATGAATTCGATGTTGCCCGAGGCGGTTGGAGGTAGTCCCTCATTGTCCTAATAGGAGGAACATTGATGGCACCTTCTCCTTCATTATCACTCTCGTGATCCGCAGCCCTTCCTTGATTTGCCATTCTTGGCGAAGGAGGAGGGCTTACTCTTGGCGAACGAGGAGGGCTTATTCGAATGTCCACGAACAGTTGCCCTTGCATGAGCTTGGGAAACAGTTCGAATAGCTCCTTGGGAAATCTACAAAATCAAACAAAAATAAGGAAGAAAAATAAATTAATGAAATGGAGAGATACTCACAGAGAATGGTTTTATACAAAACCCGAGATCCGCCTTTTGCCTTATTCCCCGACAACGGCGCCAAAAACTTGACGCCGCTAGAATAGCGCGTTGCGATAGAGCCCAAGTGCAGGCACGTCAAGTTGTAATATAGTCTCGGAAGTCCGAGTGTCGAACCACATGGATAAGTTAAAAGGTATGAAATGGATTACGGATTAAATGGGTTTCTGATTTTTGTAAGTTGGATTGGTTTCGAAATAACGGAAATGTAAAACGGTTGTGAAAATTGCTAAGAAAGCACTAAGGTAGGTGGAGGTTAGTTACGATTTAAGAGACGGTGATCGATAGCTCATACAAAGATTACAACACTAGGTTTCTCGAGATATGGGGAATGTTGGTGTTTCTCTCAATAGCAAAG
This sequence comes from Lonicera japonica, assembly GCA_021464415.1. Lineage (NCBI taxonomy): Eukaryota > Viridiplantae > Streptophyta > Magnoliopsida > Dipsacales > Caprifoliaceae > Lonicera > Lonicera japonica. The sequence continues at coordinate 51,689,431 of CM038466.1, forward strand.
GGTGCGACGCTAGGCGACTCATTCCCGGATTGAAGCTATATCAAGAGAGAAGCAAACAACATTCCACAAAAGACGAGGTTATCGTTCCTATCTCTTAGCTATGGGTGTGAAGCAAGGCAACCCATTCCCGATGAAGCTAATCCGAGATAGATATGACAAACTCATCATAAAAAGGTTTAACATAAAGCAAGTGTATGTAATCTCATGATTTAAAGAGTGAAAATTATAAAGTGAATCCTAACAATGAAACGGAATGAAGTTTATGGGATAAATTTGTCATCTCATCATTTATCACATATGGTAGAAAATAAAGAGTCTAAGTATCACATAAAGTGTAAGAAGCACTCAATATATCAATAAATGAAACAAAGATAAGCTAAACAAATTTATAATCCATCTATGGAGTTTTGAGAACTATTCATAATTTCTATGAAGAGGGAAAAACTCCATGGATGGGGGAAAGAGACTACAAGCTTTCTAGAACCATATAAAAATGTTGTATGTTCATTAACAACCAAGAACTAAATATACAAGGCATATAAAGTCTTAACTTAATATGAAAATACCTAGAATGCTTGAAATAATGGAGGATATGATGAAGAAGAAGAAGATTCACAAATATTTATCAAACTTTAAACATGGATTGAGCCATTAATCACCAAAAATCATATCGCAATCAACCTCCATAACCTTAGTAATAGACTACTCCATAATAGATGAAAGAACAAATATTATAGAAGAAGAAATCATTCTTACAAATCAAAATACTTACAAGGGAAAATGAAGAACAAAACTCCAAGAGCTCTCCCTTCTCTCTAGAACTCTAAGTGTGTAAGAAAACTAACTCCAGATCTATATCCCATCTCCTAGACTAAAACAATAGCTCAAGGAGTACAAAAACTAATAAAATAAACAAGGGAAAATATCTAGGAACCAAAACCCCCGAATTAAGGCTAAAAGCAGGAGTTGGTGAATGTCCCCGCCAGGCCATGATCGATCATGGCCTTCCCATGATCGATCATGGGGTCCTCTGCCTGAAGACAAGTTTGCACCATGATCGATCATGGCGTTCCCATGATCGATCATGCTTCTGGGAAAATCCTCAAATCAGCATTTTTCAAGCTTTTTACTAGTGAGTGATCAATTCTTCGAAGGCCATTGCATCCTATGCCTATATACACATAGAAACACAACAAAAGCACACCTAGCGGGACGATGTTAGATACAAAACTCGCTAAGATACTAATCTCGAGATAAGTGGATAATTAGGCAGAATTAAAGCAACAAACGCGTCAAGCGACTCCGAGAAGGAGCTTAGACATGACAATATTATGCGTTTATCAACCTACTACCTGCTCCTTTCAGCCTGTTTTGAGGGATTATTGTCTCTAGATATTTTCCCTTGTTTATTTTACTATTTTCTTAGACTTTTGTGGCTAGTTTTAGGCCAAGCTAAGGGGTAGATAAGGATTATCTAGTTTTAGACACTAAGAAAAGCTAGAGAGAAGGGAGAGCTCTTTGAGTATTGTTCTTCATTCCTTTATAAGTGTTTAATTTGTAAGAATGATTTCTTCTTCTATAATATTTATTTTTCCATCTATTATGGAGTTGTTTATTACTAAAGTTACGGAGGTGAATTGCGATATAATTTTCGGTGATTAATGGCTCAATCCATGTTTAAAGTTTGATAAATGTTTGTCAATCCTTTGCTTCATCATATCCTCCATTCTTTCAAGCTTTCTAGGTATATTCATATTAATACAAGATTTTATATGCCTTGTATATTTAGTTCTTGGTTGTTAATGGACATACCACATATTTATATGGTTCTAGAAAGCTTGTAATCTCCTTCCCCCATCCATGGAGCTTTTTCCTCTAATTTCATTGATGGATTATAAATTTGTTTAGCTCATCTTTGATTCATTTATTGATATATTGAGTGCTTATTACACTATATGTGATACTTAGACTATTTATTTTCTACCATGAATGATAAACGACGAGTTGACAAATTTATCCCATAAACTTCATTCCGTTTTATTGTTAGGATTCACTTTGTAATTTTCATTCTTTAAATCATGAGATTTCATATACTTGTTTTATGTTAAATCTTTTTATGATAAGTTTTTCATATCTATCTCGTATTAGTTTCATCGGGAATGGGTTGCCTTACTTCACACCCATAGCTAAGAGGTAGTAATGATAACTTTGTCTTTGGTGGAATGTTGTTTGTCTCTTTCTTGATATAGTTTCAATCCGGGAATGAGTCGCTTAGCTTCGCACCCTTTGCTATTGAGAGATACACCAACATTCCCCATATTTCGAGAAACCTTGTGTTGAAGTCTTTGTATGAGCTAGTGACCACCATTTCTTAAATCGCAACTAACCTCCACGTACTTACCTTAGTGCTTTCTTATTAATTTTCACAACCGTTTTACATTTCAGTTGTTTCACAACAAATCCAACTTACAAAATCAGAAAACCATTTTATCCGTAATCCATTCCATTCCTTTTCAACTATCCCTATGGTTTGACACTCTGACTTCCGAGACTATATTACAACTTGACATGCCTGTACTTGGGCTACCACAACGCGCTTTTCTAACGGCGTCAATAAACAAACCCTTCTTACCTCATATGTTACTCGAACTCTAGATATCCCTAATCCTGATGGGCACTTTTGCCAGTAATTAAACCAAACCACTTGCTCATTTTTTTCCTTATCATCTGTGTATATTTCAAATGAAGTACTTAAATAAACATAACACTACAACTTATCCTATCATATGCAACACATTTATCCTTTTGTGTCAATTAGCTTGCATAGTTAGCGTATCAAACGTAGTAAGGAGCCATAACTTTTTCCCACCAGGACGAGATGACCGCAATAGACGATTGAATAGATTTTGCAGTATATATGTAAACTACTAGTTATATTTCTTTAAAGCCAGTTTTTATAATCCTTCAATTCAAATTAAAATTCTTAATTTTTTTTTGTATATTACGAAGCACAAGATTAAAAAACTTTCAAGTTTTTCCCTTTGATTTCAAAAACAGGTTTATTCTGCCATCAATGATTTATTTATCACAAATGTCCATTGTTTCTCTTGTATTTTTTTTTCTTTAATTTGGGGGTGTTATCTAGGTGTCACAAATGCCCACATTCAAAATTTAACTAAAAACATATTTCAACACACTTTTTATATATCACAAACACCCTCATCTATTGCCTTATGTTAGGCGAGTGCTTAGCAATGCACTCTCCACATTTGGATAGAGTTTATGTGAGTGCACTCACCACTCACTAAGCGGACCAAATTTATGTGAGTACACTCACTCTTCTTATTGCCCGATGAACAACTAATAACAATTATTTAACTGAAAATAGCGTAGGTATATTTATATATTTATATTACAAATTGATGATTTTACCAGTGTAGTTAGTATCTTATGATACGCGATACGTATCGTACGATACGTAACATCTCAATAGCAAAATGAAACGTATCATGCTTTCTATAGTGTTTCATTGTGTCTCGCTTTTTTTTTATTGTATTGCGAGATTGTGCATATCTATCGATATTTAATTTTGAGGCAGTGTAAATTAAGGCCCCTTCATAAAAAAGACACTAAGGTCCCTTCCTTATTTAACTAATAACACAATAATCCTAATATAACATCTCACGACTCCAAAAGATACTTAGCACTGATCCTTATCAAGATCAAAAATTTCAAAATCCAAACAACCTTCTCTCTCACAAAATTCACAATGAATGAAGAAATAATACACACCACAAGCAAAAGGAATGAAGAAAGTTATTTCATTTTGGTTTAAAAGACCCTACTATACCATTTCACTTTACGTTTGACAATAATTACACGCAAAGAGTGACATCTCACATTTGAATACCATATAATAGAGTTATTAATAGTTTACCTCCTTAAAGTTTACCCGCTTTTGCACTTTCATCCACAAAGTTTATTTTACATAACGTTCATCTTTAAAGTTTCTTTTGGTTCTCACTCTAGTCTGAAACTCCACACGCTGTTACGTTTTTGGATGAAAAAGAACATGTGCTTTGCATGTGGACAATGTAGCAGGGTAAAATGGAGAGGCCACTATAATACTCTCATATATGTTTATCTCAAGACGAAATTAAGGCAAAATCAAATAGTCAAGTTGAAAACAACAGAGAGAAAAAATTAAAAAATTAAAGCATTTTCGTTCCATTGAAGGCTATACTTAGGGCAAAATGAATTGGGAATTGGAGCATTATAGTGTCTTGACCGTTTTACCTTGCTACAATGCCCACATGCAACACAAATGGTATTTTTCCTCCAAAAACCTAACGATGAGGGGAGTTTCGGACTAAAGTGAAAATAGGATCAAACTTTAAAGGGGCAAATTTTTAATAACTCTAAACATTATGATGAATTTTTTTTGTACCCTTCAATATTGTGTTTGTTTTTAGATAGAAAGGAGAAAACTAACCTATAAATTATCTAATTACTTATGGTGTTGTATCACTTTTATATGAATTCGTGTTCATCGTACTATTCATCTTGAAAAATCTCTCTTGAAAAACCATTAGCTACATAAAGGGTTGTGGTGGGAGGTTCTTGTGAGAAAATGGCAATGAATGTATTAGATAAAAGTTAATCAAAACGGCCATTTACTTTAAAACTAATGATCCATATTTAACTCTATTCAGGAGTGACTTTCGTCACTCCGAAAGAGCCTGAAACCCGTTAATCAAGTAAAGTTATCGCCACATGCAAAATATATTTTGTGATGAAATCGTTCTGCTCTCATCGATCTAGTGAAATAATTTTCTTTGCCGACCAAAGTTCTATTCTTTCATCTATCAAGTAAAAAATCATTTTTATTTTTTATTCTAGCTCTAAACATTGAGTGTCTACAAAAAAGTTTGTTAAAAAGTGAATTAAAGGGAGATACTTCCAACACCATTCAAAGAAAATTGGTAGCTTGGGGACTAAAATACTTTAGCGTTTGTTATTTAAAAAAGTCAATGCATAACTAGTACAAAGGATTCTTGTTTATGTGATACTTTGTCCCTTACATTTCTTTATAGAAAAGTTCTATTGTTTGAATCATTCAATTTATTTATTTTTATCTAGTTGGTTAAATATATACTAAACAACTTTGTATATAAAATTGACTGAAATTTTTTGATGTGTTAGTGCACAAGTGGCAATTGCTATTGCTAGAGCAGTGCATGTGTCTATATTTATGTTTATATAATTATACTTTAAGCACAACACATTGCTGCAGTTGTAGCAATTTTTACTCTAGTAATAGTTGCAATTGCCTAGCAAATTTTTAAAAATTAATTAATGCATTATGTAGCATTCATGCTTAGTGTAAAATGAGAAGTCTAATCCACTGCTCTGGCTAGAAGGCAAAAGATAAATTGACTTTGAAGAAGAGAAAATTTTTATTTTGAAATATATATATATATATATTATCTTCCCACCAATTCACTAATTATTCTTGTTCATCCTCCCTGTGAAACTGGTAAGTCTTTAATTTTTGGAAATTTGCAAAAAGTTGCTTACAAAAGAACATATACATATATGCTGCAATTGTATTAATTGGGTGAGACTCAAACCTAGGAGATCTCTATGTTTGGGCTGGATCTTTTACCACCGAAACATATCCACTCACTTAGAGATCATAACGATGATATATTGTTTGCAAGCAGAACATGTTTTTAGGAAAATATATGGCAACAAAATTTATTTGTTCAAAGAAAAATTATATATATGTACATGTATGGAAATGTGTTAGTAACATATATGTAACGCCATATTCCGCACCAGGTTATCAAGGAAAGTTATGGCCACAATAAATAGATATTTAGATTTAACTAGGTTTATGGTGCTTTTGATAACTTTAAAATGCAAAAGAATTTAACTATATTCCATGAACTATTTTACATAGAAAGTAAAGGCAATTGTTATTGCTAGAGTAGAATATCTATTGTCAAAGCAGTGTGCGCATAAATATGTTTATACATGAAGTACAATACATTACTCTAGTACTAATAATTTTTAGTTTGAAAATAGCAATTATGCGCCAAAGCAAATACTTGACTGAGGGAGTGGTGGTTTTGTGAAGAAGTTGTGCGGCGCGAGTAACCTCTAGAGAGTGGTGGTTTTAATTCAATGGGAAATGAGAGAATGAAAATAAATTCCATGGAAATATTAAACAACAATCAAACACCACTGATGACGGAAAATTTAAATATGGTTGCCCCACATGCCTACTTGATTCCACCGAATATTAAACAACAGCCAATTCTGTTCATTTACTTTAGAAAGTAATTATATAATGACCACAAGTTTGAGTCATTCAATTTATTCATATTTCTTTATAAACAAGTTATGTTATTTGAATTATTGATAAACGCATAATATTGTCATGTTTAAGCTCTTTCCCGGAGTAGCTTGACGCGTTTATTGCTTTAATTCTGCCTAATTATCCGCTTATCTTGAGATTAGTGCCTTAGCAAGTTTTGTATCTAACATGGCCAAGTTGGTGTATATTTTGTAGTATTCCATGTGTTTCTAGGATTGGAATACAATGGCATTGCATGAAGTGATCAAGAGCAAGCCTAGATAGCTTGCAAAAGTGCTGAGTGAGAAGTTCCAGGGCCATGATCGATCATGGCTTACAAAATTTCTGGCATTACACTTCCATAATCAATCATGGGCATAACCATAATCGATCATGACCTGGCGAGTACACCAACTACCTGCTCCTTTTAGCCTTATTTTGGGGAATTTTGTTCCTAGATATTTTCCCTTGCTTTGTTTATTAATTTAAGTACAGTCTTAGCTAGCTTGGAGTCTAGGGGATCAAAGGGGGATGGATTATCTAGTTTTTACACACTTGCAAGTTCTAGAGAGAAGGGAGAGCTCTTGAGTATTGTTCTTCATTTTCCTTTATAAGTGTTTAATTTGTAAGAATGATTTCTTCTTCTATAATATTTGTTCATTCATTTATCATGGAGTAGTCTATTACTAAGGTTATGGAGGTGAATCGCGATATAATTTTCGGTGATTAATGGCTCAATCCATGTTTAAAGTTTGATAAATATTTGTGAATCCTTTTCTTCATCATATCTTCCATTATTTCAAGCTTTCTAGGTATTTTCATGTTAAGCTAAGACTTTATACGCCTTGTATATTTAGTTCTTGGTTGTTAATGAATGTACAACATATTTATATGGTTCTAGAAAGCTTGTAGTCTCTTTCCCCCAATTCATGGAGCTTTTGTCCTCTTTGTATAAATTAAAAATAGTTCATAAAACTCCATAGATGGATTATAAATTTGTTTAGCTTATCTTTGATTCATTTATTGATATATTGAGTGCTTCTTACACTATATGTGATACTTAGACTCTTTATTTTCTACCATAAGTGATAAATGATGAGATGACAAATTTATACCATAAACTTCGTTCCGTTTCATTGTTAGGTTTCACTCTCTAATTTTCATTCTTTAAACCATGAGATTACATACACTTGCTTTCTGTTAAATCTTTTCATGATGATTTTGTCATATCTATCTCGGAATAGCTTCATTGGGAATGGGTTGCCTTGCTTCACACCCGTAGCTAAGAGGTAGGAATGATAACCTCCTTTTTGGTGGAATGTCATTTGTCTCTATCTTGATATAGCTTTAACCCGGGAATGAGTCGCCTGGCGTCGCAGCCTTTGCTATTGAAAGAAACACCAACATTCCCTATATCTCGAGAAACCTTGTGTTGTAATCTATGTATGAGCTAGTGATCACCGTCTCTTTAATCGTAACTAACCTCCACCTACCTTAGTGCTTTCTTATTTATTTTCACAACTGTTTTACATTTACGTTGTTCTACAACCAATCCAACTTACAAAATCTGAAAAATCATTTTATCCGTAATCCATTCCATTCCTTTTCGACTATCCCTGTGGTTCGACACTCGGACTTCTGATACTTTATTACAACTTGACGTGCCTGCACTTGGGCAATCGCAACGCAAACACTTTTCTAGCGGCATCAATTATTAAATTTATTTATTTATCTCTAATTGCAAAAATATATTATTCTCAGCAACTATGCAAAAATATATTTCGTCCCACCAACTCAATTAATATTTAATAATTATTCTTGTTCATCCCCCATTTGAGACATGCTAAGTCGTTGAGTTTTTGAAAGTTTCAAACAATTGCATAAAAAAGAAATACATATATGCTGTATAATTATTATAATCAACATATGGTTGACTGACAGGCTTTTGCTTAGCTGCATTATTATAATTATTAATTAAGTAATGCATTATTCGATAATTGTTATTGTTGTTTATCACCCCATTATGAAAGCAATTTACATTCAAACTAAATCAATATTTGATCATTATCATTGTTGTTTATCCCACTTTCTGAAACTGTAGGCAAGCCCTCTCATAGTTCTCCAGTTCACTGCAGCCACTTTTTCTCAATCCCAATTATCTTTCCATGCAACATGGCAGAATCATTTATCTTTCAAACTGCTGGACAGATCTTGGGCAAGTTAACCACTCTTGCATTTTATGAGATTGGATTAATATGGGGAGTGAGAAAAGATTTCAAAAGACTCCAACTCACTATATCTGCAATCAAAGCTGTTCTTCTGGATGCTGCTGAGCAAAAGAAGAAGAACCGACAAGTAGTGGATTGGCTTGAAAGGCTTCAAGATGTTCTTTACGATGTCGGCGACCTACTCGATGATTTTGTGACTGAAGATTTATGACGTTAAGTGGTGATCAAAGGAAGCAAGCGCAAAGTGGTAAAAAACTTCTTTTCAAGCTCCAATTCACTTGCTCTTCATATTGCCATGAGTCGTAAATTAAAGAATATTAGGAGCAGATTGGAAGATATTGATGCTGATAGGAAACAATTTGACCTTGTTGAACGTCCTCCCGATAGCCCATTCGCATACCCATTAAGGGAGCAAACCCATTCTTTTGTACATGCACCTGATGTTGTTGGAAGAGACCTCGATGAGAGCAAAATCATAGAACTTCTGTTAAGCAGCACTAGCCCCTTGGCTTCTAGCAGTACAACTGAGAAAATCTCTATTCTTCCAATAGTTGGACTTGGGGGGCTTGGGAAGACCACGCTGGCTAAATTGGTTTACAACCACAAGGCGATTACATCAACTTTTGAAACAAGGCTCTGGATTTGCGTGTCAGAGGAATTTGATCTAAAAAAGCTGATTGAGAAAATAATGAAAGATGCCACAGGAAAAGCTGATCATACCCACTTGGATCTCAACCAATTGCAAAATAGTCTTCGTACTACTCTGGATTCAAAGAAATTCTTCCTTGTCCTCGATGACATGTGGAATGAAGATCGAAAAAAATGGATAGAGTTGAAGGATTTGTTGAATTGTTGTTCCCATGGGAGTAAAATTGTCGTAACTACGCGTAAGAAAACTAGTGCGGCAATTATGGGCACATTGGAACCATATGAGTTGAAAGGCCTTTCAAATGATGAATGCATGTCCATATTTGTCAAATGTGCATTTAAAGATGGAGAAGAAAAACAATATTCGAACCTTGTAGAGATTGGAGAGGCAATCCTGATGAAGTGCGGCGGACTTCCTCTTACTGTAAAAAGTCTAGGGAGCTTACTTTACACAAAGAGGGAAGAGCGTGAATGACATTATATTAGGGATAATGATATATGAAAAATTCAGCAGAAAGAGAATGATGTTTTGCCCATATTGAAGTTAAGCTACAATGAAATGCCACTCCATTTATAGCAATGCTTTGCTTATTTTGCCCGATTCCCAAAGGATCTTGAAATTTTCAGTTTGAATGTGATCAATGAGTGGATGGTGCAGGGATTCATACAATCATCTAATGGTAGTCAGGAATTAGAAGATATTGGGAATTAGTATTTTCACGAATTATTGTCGCGGTCCTTCTTCCAATACGAGTCTATGAGTTTTGACAAGACAATCATCTTTGTTAAAATGCATGACTTGATGCATGATCTTGCACTATCGGTGGCAGGTAAAGAGGTTTCACATGTCAATCATGATACAAGGAACATTTTCAAAGGAACTCATCATCTACTATTTTCTGCATCGAGGTTAGAGGTGAAGGAATTCCCTCATTTTCTACTCAAACTAAACAAGGTATGGTCGTTTTCTTTTGAGTTCAAAGTTGGTCCTGTTAGTTAAACATTTGTTAATACTCTCATAAAGACCTTCAGCTGCCTACGCGTCCTACATTTAAATGGATCAGAGATTGAAGAGTTGCCAAGTTCCATTGGTACGTTGAAGCATCTCAGGTATTTCGAGCTCGAAAGAAATAATAACATTAAAGCACTCCCTAATACCATTTGTAACTTGGTGAATTTACAAACCCTTAGTCTATGTGATTGTGTGATGCTTCAAGATTTGCCTAGGGGCTTTGGTAACCTATCAAGCCTTAGAACTTTATTTCTAACTTTAAAAAAGTCATGTTTTCCAAAGAGGGACATGATGAGGGCTTAAGATTTCTTCAATGTTTGTTCATTCAGAGCTGTGATCATCTTGAATCATTGTTGGGGGGAATTAAAAACTTCACCGCTCTTCGTCATCTCTGTATAAATAATTGCCCAATTTTAACTTCTCTCCCAGCTGTAAGTATGAGTTATCTAACTTCTCTTGAGATACTACAGATTAGAAACTATGAAAAACTTAATTTGTTAGCAGAAGAAGACACAATGATGGAACTGCCAAGAGGCTTCTTGTCTCTAGAACTTTTGAATATACCAAAATTAAAGGAGTTGCCTCGTGGACTTGAAAACGTTGCTGCAACTATAAAATACATAAAAATCGATGGTTATCCTTCTTTTGAAATCTTGCCAAAGTGGTTGCAGAAATGTACATCTCTCACAAAACTCAAACTAAATAATTGCATGCTTTTGAAGTCGCTACCGTTAGGAATGCATCAGCTTACTGCATTGCGATTTTTGCATATCGTAAACTGTTCCAATACCCTGAGTAGAAAATGCGAAAGGGAAATGGGTGAATATTGGCCTTGGATATCTCTGATTCATAATAGTCATTTGAAGTGACTCGAATCCAAGAACTCTTATTAATTTTCCCAACTTTCTCAGTCCCGAATCAACTCAACAGCAACAGGTACATATTAATTTGTAACTAGAGTATGTTTTCCTTGTATATCTAGATTTTAAATTTTAGCACTGCATACAGCATTAATTTTTTAATATCATCTCTAACTAACAGGTGCATCTTTCCAACCAAGAGGTGTTTGGATTCAAAATTCAAATCACAGCATTCATTCAAGGGTGGTCCGCAAGAAATAATCCATTAGCTAGTGGTGTGTGGTTTTCAAAAAATAAAATGAGAAAAAACATATCTTCAACCTGAAGACATGTTTTAATAAATGTGTATATGTGTGTGCGCGTGTTTTGATTTGTTTATAATTGTCTTTGCACTTATTTTACAAGTTTCAGATATTGTACCATTTTCTTTATTGATTGAATTAGCAATATTGTATGATTGTTATTAACTACATATTGTTGACTATTGGACAATGCATTGGATTTTCCTATGTATCTTAGCTCTGTTTTCGTATATAACCGGTCTGTCATTATTCAACAAATCAATTCATCAAATGCAGCACCAGGTTAATTTTCCTTGATAAATTACATTGACGCGATTTCAACCCTTGACTCCTTTCTAAAAGGAGTGGCAACTTTAGAAAGGACACAATAAAACAATATGAAACGATACGAAATTGATCCGATAATTTGTTTTCATGCTGTATTCTTGTCTAGAATTTTTAACACCACTGCCGAGCTTGCCCTGCCTGCATTCAACTGCTATGCCGTCATACCACCACTGCCTGCGTAGACCATCGTAGCGTTACGCCACTGCCGTTGGTATTCCCCTCCTCCAGCGGTTCTAATTTTGGGTATACATCTCTCGCTACCAACTTTCACTCTCTAGAGCATGGGTTTGAATGAGAATACACCCACTGATCTGGATGTCTTGTATATTTACATATATGCATAATTGAGTGTTGAATTGATGAATTACGTTGTCTGTTTGAGCTCCAAATTGCAATAGTTTTGATATCATAAGCATGAGCACAATTGGGTATATATATATACATGCAAATTCAACATGTTCATTGAATTGATATATAAATCCCGTGGGGTTAAATTTTGTATTGAAAGTAGGATGAATTTGTGTGTGAGACCTATACTTATGTAATTGTACTTGAATTTGTATAAGTAAAAGCATGTCAATTCTGGCCGTGGAATTTATGGAAAAGGTGGAGATTTGGCTAATTGGGTTTCGGTATTAATTTATTCCATTATTTGCTTACATGCTAACTTCATTCTTTTCTCACTTGGTCTTTAAATTAAGGATCTCAGTTTTTTTGAATCAAATATTTAAATCTTCTGTCTTAAATTAAGGGTCTCTTTTCGTTGGACTTAATTAATACATCATTTTTATCATCATAAATATTTCAGTTTCGCCCATTAATATAATCATTGTTTTAAGTGTCTAATTAAAGTTAGACTTTTAATTGAAGACGAGATCTATTTGATACACGCTTTGCCACTCATTCTTAAAACAGACTTTATGCTACTAACATTTATGTTAAGCATCTCGATCAGTTATTCATATCTTATCTATCTCTCTTGCTTTATATCACGGATTTCGATACTAACATGTATGTTTATCGTCTTAGTTTATGATCAAAGCATAGGTTTAAATCCTTATTCAAATCAATTTCTTTCTCTAAATCATGAAGGATACTTTAGTAATTTCAATTTTGCACCAATAAATAACCGCCAAAAATTTTCAAGCTTAATATATAAATATATAATAATTTGTTGTGAGGGTACAATTTCCCAATGTGAGATTTATATATAGTCTCAACATACCCCTTCACATGTGGCACCTTCACTTGTAACGTGATTTTGAGCCAGACATGTGGCATCGATTATATTGGGTGATGTGGAGCCCGACCAAGTAACTGTTGGGCATGACATATGGGTCAATAACATGCATTAGATGTCATATTAAAGTTCGGAGTATCCAACCTAAAACCGACTGGAAATGGGTGGCCAGAGTAACCCCTTATTCTTTTTTGTTTCTTGCTTTGGGAGAATCTCATTTCCGATGTGAGGTTTATAGTTTCAATGTATATTTGCTTTGATATAAATCAAGTTTATGCAGGTGATTTTTGAGTTATTTTTGTAGAAATTAGGTACATTTTGTTGCATGTACACAGTAAAATATGGAGGCCTGTTCTTTGAGCTACTAGCAAAATAGAATAAAAATATGATTTGAGTCTTAGCTCAAATGATTGAAAAATAATGTATTTACGTAAGATATCATGGTTCGAAACCTCTACACATGTGGCCATTGAATCCATCGGATTTATCCATCTTTCTTAAAAGATAAATTAAGAAGAAAAAAAAGAAATAATATTTATATATATATATATATTTGGTCTAAAGAAAAGAAAAGAATATGTATGTTTGTTTTTTTTGAAAGCTAGCATATATAATATAATAAAAAAAAGATGAAAATGAAGAAGAAATAAGAAAGAATAAAATATTTATGTTGCTTTGTACGAAAGCTAACACATATACTTAAATTAAAATAGAGGAACATACGACACTTTTGTTTGGTATTGACATACATAGTAAATAATGTAATATGTTGTATAATTGAGATATTGTCCATTTTTCTCTATAAAATAAGTGCTGCATCAATCGTTGTAACCATCATATTTAGAGTTAACATTATTATTTGGATGTTTTAGACACCAAATAAGAAATATATTTTTAATTTTTTGAGCAAAAATAAGAAATGTATTAGGCTTACCATTAATTAACGTTAAATCTCACAAAAATATAGGAGGTAAAAAAAAAAAAAATTCCTTTCCAACATCACATGGGCAAAAGCCTACATTTTCATCACTTGTTATATTTCTTTACGTACTTTGGGAAATATCCACCTAAAGTTCCACCTGACTCGGTCAGTGAATAAAATGATTCTCTTTTTATGGGTCTATTTAATTAAAAGTTGAAGAATAATTAAAAAAAAAATAGTATTTTTTGTAAGAAGTTAGACAAAATCATAACTGGTTAGGTGTCTGCTTATTTTCTATATAAATTTATTTTTGCCCACCATCCAAAATATTTTATTCCACCAGCAATAATAACTCAACCTTCCATCAAGAACTAAAAGGGTAAAAATGGATAGAGAAGATGAGATGTTATATTTTTAAGTTGGTTTTGTTTTTATCCGCAACATCTTCCAGATAATCTGTGTTGTTAAGTTCATCATCATTGCTACTGAATTAATCAGCGGGTGTGGATAGATTGAAAAATATCATTTTTATTAATGATTTAATATTAAAATATCAACTAGACAAACAAGTACATCCACTTTAATTAAATATATAAAAATATTACATTTAAAAATTAGATTCTAATGTTATTAACCAATGAGCAAATCCTAATTAATTTTTAAGTAAAAAAAAAAAATCAACCTTTCATTTCAAGTAATTCACTTTGAGTAACAATTTTTCATTCACCTGAAATCCATTTTGAGCAAATAAGTAAACCACTTCAATGTACTCCCAGAGGAGAACACAAATCCATAATAATCTTTCAAAACCAATGATTCGGTTTTACATAAAATTGCTCTAAAAATGGTCAAGATAATTATTTTCCAACATGATCATCATTCTTCTTCTTGATTATTATTATTATTATTATTATTATTATTATTATTATTATTATTATTATTATTATTATTATTAGTAGTAGTAGTAGTAGTAGTAGTAGTAGTAGTAGTAGTAGTACTAAAAACCCGAGAAGTCTATATAACTGGAGAAAGCTATGTCGGCCATTATGTCCCACATTTGGCTAGGAAAATATTGAACTACAATGCCAATTCCAAGTACAAAATAAATCTGAAAGATTTTATGGTATGTTGTTCACATAATTATCCTCTCCCAAACCATTCTAGTGAAAGAAAGTTCTATTCGTATTATAAATTAGAGTACCAAATGTTGTGCTAACTAATTAATTATATGGTCACTAATACTTTATATGACTATATAGTGAAAATTTGATAAACATGAAATAAGTTGATTGGGCTTCTCAACATAGAAGAATATATATATATACTTGATTCTCAAATCTTATTATTATTATTATTATTATTATTATTATTATTTGTGCTTTTCAAACTTAAAAGGGAGGAATCATAATTTTTAATTAATATTGTAAAGATTATTAATTCCCTCATCTACATAGGTTAAAAAAAAACGGGTGTGAGTATTAAAAATATAATTAATTGATCATACTACGTACTGATAAGTTAGTCAATATTTTTTAATAAAACCTTTTAGAATTAAGGGCGTATTTGAAATGTGGATTTTAGAGATGATTCGAACATGAGATTTGGATTTGGGATCTCAAATCTAAATATTTTGTTTGGTGTAGAATTATGATTTGAGATTTAGAAATCTATTCAAATCCTGAGATTTGATATTTAGCTTAAAGTCATAACTTTCAAATCATGGAGATAGGGCTAATACTTCCAGATCCTGACGTCTCTCAAATAGCGCGTTGTGTTATAGCCCAAGTGCAGGCACGTCAAGTTGTACTATAGTCTCGGAAGTCCGAGTGTCGAACCATAGGGATAAGTGAAAAGGAATGGAATGGATTTCGGATTAAATGATTTTCTGATTTCTGTGAGTTGGTTTGGTTGTAGAACAATGTAAACGTAAAACGGTTGTGAAAATTAATAAGAAAGCACTAAGGTAAATGGAGGTCAGTTACGATTTAAGAGACGGTGATCACTAGCTCATACAAAGATTTCAACACAAGGTTTCTCGAGATATGGGGAATGTTGGTGTATCTCTCAATAGCAAAGGGTGCGACGCTAAGCGACTCATTCCCGGATTGAAGCTATACCAAGAAAGATACAAACGACATTCCACCAAAGACGAGGTTATCATTTCTACCCCTTAGCTACGGGTGTGAAGCAAGGCAACCCATTCCCGATGAAGCTAATCCGAGATAGATATGACAAACTCGTCATAAAAAGATTTAACATAAAGCAAGTGTATGAAATCTCATAGTTTAAAGAATGAAAATTAGAAAGTGAATCCTAACAATGAAACGGAATGAAGTTTATGGGATAAATTAGTCAACTCATCATTTATCACATATGGTAGAAAATAAAGAGTCTAAGTATCACATAAAGTGTAAGAAGCACTCAATATATCAATAAATGAATCAAAGATAAGCTAAACAAATTTATAATCCATCTATGGAGTTTTAAGAACTATTCATAATTTCTATGAAGAGGGAAAAACTCCATGGATGGGGGAAAGAGAGTACAAGCTTTCTAGAACCATATAAATATGTTGTATGTTCATTAATAACCAAGAACTAAATATACAAGGCATATAAAGTCTTAACTTAATATGAAAATACCTAGAAAGCTTAAAATAATGGAAGATATGATAAAAAAGAAGAGGATTCACAAATATTTATCAAACTTTAAACATGGATTGAGCCATTAATCACCAAAAATCATATCGCAATCAACCTCCGTAACCTTAGTAATAGACTACTCCATAATAGATGCAAGAACAAATATTATAGATGAAGAAATCATTCTTACAAATCAAAACACTTACAAAGGAAAATGAAGAACAACACACTTTAGCTCTCCCTTCTCTCTAGAACTTCCAAGTGTGTAAAACTAGATAATAATCTCTCCCTTATCTCCCTAGACTAAACAATAGCTAAAGGAGTACTTAAATTAATAAACTATCCAAGGGAAAATATCTAAGAACAAGTTTCCCCAAAATAAGGCTAAAAGCAAAAGATAGTTGGTGCACTCGCGGGGCCATGATCGATCATGGCTTTGCCCATGATCGATCATGGAAGTATTCTGCCAGAAATTTTGTAAGGCATGATCGATCATGGCTTTGCCCATGATCGATCATGGGTCTGGAACATTGCCACTCAGCACATTTGCAAGCTACTAGGCTTGCTCTTGATCAATCTATGCAACACCATTGTACTCCAATCCTACAAACACATGGAATACTACAAAATACACACCAACTTGGGCCATGTTAGATACAACACTTGCTAAGGCATTAATCTCGAGATAAGCGGGAAATTCGGCAGAATTAAAGCAACAAACGCGTCAAGCGACTCTAGGAAAGAGCTTAAACATGACAATATTATGCGTTTATCAGATCCCAAGCTCACAATTTTGAAAAAAAAATTATTTTATTATTATTATTATTATTATTATTATTATTATTGTTGTTGTTGTTGTTGTTGTTGTTGTTGTTGTTGTTGTTGTTGTTGTTGTTGTTGTTGTTGTAATATTAATAATGGCAATAATACTAGGGGTGGCAAGTGGTTTTATTTGTTGAAACTCGAACCTGACACGCTTATAAACCCGTCCCAACCTAGTCTGACTTTTTT
Organism: Lonicera japonica; assembly: GCA_021464415.1. Taxonomy (NCBI): domain Eukaryota; kingdom Viridiplantae; phylum Streptophyta; class Magnoliopsida; order Dipsacales; family Caprifoliaceae; genus Lonicera; species Lonicera japonica. The sequence goes on from CM038466.1 coordinate 51,706,981, forward strand.
TTTCCTTTAAATATAAACCATCGCGAATAATGTTTGCATAAACCTACAACCGCCCTGTGGTAATTACACTATATTATAAGGAAGAAAATACTATAATAGGGGCAGGGCAAGTCAAACGGATTAATTTTGTACAAACCTGACCTCCGCCATGGTGTCAAAAATAAAAGTAGCATACTAATCAACTAAATATAAATTTTAGCAGAATAGGAAATCAATTTTCTTATATTTGTTAAGCAAATGCAAAATTTTAAATTCTTGTATTTTTAAATACGTAATTTTTAAATATTAGATTTATGAATTTTAAAGCTAAATCCAATTCTACAATCCAGACACATCCTAAAAGAAAATATGAAATAAATTAAAATGAAAGCAGACTTTGATTAGGAATCTAAATTAATAATTATAAATTAATTTTAATTGGTGGATATACTTCTCAATTTTGAAAGGTTAATATTATCAAAGTTTGTTCAATTTTTTATAAATTAAGAGTAGATTATGTAATAACCCGTGTGTCATTTACAAGCTAAACACCCTTCGTAGGGCTGATAGAAGCTTGTAGTCCTGTTAGGGCGTGGATTATCATTTTTAGACCCTTACAAGTCAATCCAACACTTTCAACGTGTCATATTAGATGTACTAAACTTGTACGAGTGATTTGTAGGTCAAAAAATACACTAGAGGGGGGGTGAATAGGGATTTTAAAACTTAATCGGATTTTTAAAATCAATTTGAAAATATTATGTCTATATTTATCAAGCAATCAACAACAAATATAATTCCAAGCACGATAAATAAATAACACAATATAATAGAGCAAGAGATAGAAAGATAGAATCGATCAAAGTCGAAGATATTTTGTTCACATGGTTCGGCTTGTTCCCCCTACTCCGCGCTCGGTTAGTTCCCCGAGAACTTCCATTATAACCGATGTCCTTCCTAGTGAAGATCAAACCTCTACAAGTGTATTCTTATCACACACTCTCACAAGTATTGAAAACACCTTCAATACTCTCACAAGAAATCCCTCTTGCTAATTCTATGAGATACACCTCTCACAATTTTGATTTGAACAAGTTTTGGTGACTAATATCAATGTACAATAGCTCTTGTGTATAACAAATTACAAATGAAGCTCACACTAAGAGATATCAATATTGATCAACAATTTTTAGCTCAAAATAAGGATGATTGATCAAAAACAATATTCTTGAATCTTTGAATGAATGTAGATAGATAATAATGTATATAAATGATTCAAAAGTGTAAAAATGAGTCTTAAACCTCATATATATAGCTTGAGAAAGCTTGTAGCCATTTTTAGTGGAGATATAAATTAATGGGGCAAAAATGCACTTTAAAAAAAGTTCCAACGGCTATAATCTAAAACATCAGTCGACTGAGCAGGGCACCTTAGTCGAAGTCGACTGATGGCTACTATCTAGCAATCCAAAAATGCAATTTTTACACTTTCGTATTTTAACTCCAAAATCAATTCTAATGCTTTGGGAACTTCAAAAATAAGTTCCTAAGACACCTATTTTCGGGAAAACACAAAATATGATCATTTGTATTTATTATGAATTTATTTGTAAAACGGTTTTTGCAAGTGTGTTTGTTTTTCAAAGAGCTTTAATTCAATTTGATTTCGATCAATCTATTTGGATAAAGAGTAAGAGCTATAATTGAAAATCAAATATGAATCTTTACAACAAAACTACTCACTCAAATAGGAACTTTATGAGTCTTCAAAAGCTTTGTTTGTGTCTTCGATTATTTTCTTCATTGGCCCTTGTTCTTGTATGGAGATCCTTTAGGTAGAGCATTGATCACATTGAAAGAACATATTTGTGTAGGTGAATCAATCTAAATCCCGGCTTTTTGATTTTGTTCTCATGAGATCAGTTATAGTGGCTATCACTTAAAAACATCAACTTTGTTAAATTACACAAGATTAAATATATTATTATTATCAAAACAAGATTAGTGACTTAAAGGTCAACATGATTGTTTTGCTATTCGGATGGTTCGAATTAAAATCGGGATGTCAATTGCGACTTTTCAATTTACGCGACTTCATAATTTTGGCCAACTTTGAGGAAGCGTAACATCTTCGTTCTTCATCTGATTAAGTTTTCATTTACGAAAATGTCTAGATTTTAATGAAATCTACAACTTTTATGTTTCGGCTAAAGGCAGATTCAGACTCCTACTAGGTTGAAACTGAGCGCAAAATAAACAAATCTCTAACTGTTGTTCATTTTGTAACTTTGTGCGTGGTGCTGACTTTGACGCGTTACTGCGGATAATCAGTCAAGAATTTGGGAAAACTTTATCTTGGAGATTCGTAGAGCTTTGAATAAGTTTTCCATAGACATAAAGATCACCTGAATCCTAGTCCCAAGCAAATAGTTATGGCCATTCGAATTTTAGCACTGCTGGTACCAAAAATCCTACCTGTGAACAGTAACCGCGTGAGTGAGAACAGGATTTATATATACTCCTTCATCTCCTTTTCTGCTCATTCTGCAAAGAACCACCGAGAGCTTTAAAGAGAGAGGTCTAAGAGTTGATTTAGGGGGGGCTTGTGAGTAATATAAAACCACACTTCAAACTCCATTTGTACACTAATACACACCTACTATTCATCTCCTTTTTCATCATCCTACATCTCCATAGCTAGGGCTTGAGAGGAAAATGTGGAATCTTATGATTTGGAGACTTAGGACCTGACTCAAACTTCAAGACACGAGGAATAAACTTCGTAGAGGTGGGAATCAAACTCCTAAACTTATTTTATACTTTATTACTTCTTAATTATAATTTTCCTCATAAATACCTTTATATGTACCTAACATGTGAAGAAGGGATTTTTTAGTACACGAACTTACTCTATTCTCGAGATGCAATTGATGTTTTGAATAACCTGTATACGGTTTTAAATACATGATTAGATAAGATTTGATGATTTAACACTTGGTTTGGTGAAATTGTAAAAAAGACCTAACTTTAATAAAAGAGGGTTTTGTGTACATGAACATATAATGAAATTAGTAATTTGGATGACTTATATATAATATATATATTAATTAAATTACTTGTTTCAACGAGGGTATTTAGCTGATCGTCTGTTTCACGCAAAAACCCACTCGAAGCCATATGAACATTGATGATTTTATCATAAAAGCCTATTACTTTATTAAAGGGTTTGAGTGGTGAATTTTATGTTGTGAATTTGGTGTTCGGGATTTGTTGAACTATCTAGAAATGAAAATATTTATATTTCCCCGTCGGTTACATCTTAAAGTTATATTTGAAACGCGATAAATGCCGATATGGAATGGTTGTTTCTTTTATGAGTTGTTCGACGAGATTTCTAGATTATACTATAATGAAGCTAGTTCATGAACGGTCCCTGGTTGCTCTAACGATTGATCCATAAATTGGGACCGAGTGCCCGGGGTGAAAGACCCGAAACTGTGCACAGAAACTAACGATAGGCTCTGCTGCCACATGGGTGAAAGGCCATGAAATTTTAACAGCTATCTAATAAACCCAATAAATAAAAATTGAAGAATCATAAAACATCAAAATATTTTATTTACAAGAGCTTCTACAAAACCCCAACCATCCTCAATATCTGGTCCAACCCATAAACCTAGTAATACCACAGGAGTGACTGTCCTTACAGAAAAATAAGGAGAAGCATGTTCACATAAACGGAGATATGGTGCCATTACTTGGGGCTTATAGCCTCTATTTATGGACCAAGCGTCTTGTTCCGATAATTTTTTAGCGAGAAGTTTCATTGCTACAAATATAAATTCATAATGTTAGCCCAACCAGTCTATGTTCACATTAGCTAGTGATTGTCATAAATCTTAGTGCGACAAGTTCGTTGATGAGTTTATACCTTTTATTGTCAAAAATATTTTTTCTAACCCAAAGGTCGATGTTTGTCCATAGCCCCACCAACTACAGAACAACGAGAGATAGTTATACAAAATCCAAGAAAAATTTAGAGTGATAGAATCTAACAAATTAATTAATGGCTACGTACCAGGTGTGCCGATTTACTTAGGGACTAGTTTATTTTGTCGGCCAAGCTCAACATTCCCAATGATCACGATGATATTGTTGTACATCCCTTTATGAGAATATGCTAACCCTTCTATAGTTCTATAAGAGATGGGGAGGAAGGCCTAACTCTAAGATTCCACTTTTCATTAACCAGGCTAAGGGAATAACAGTATTTAATCTCGTTCATGCCTAGCTAGGTTATGATTAAATCGCCTATTTAACTCTACAGTGCCAAGTATAATCCTAACTGTATTCGGGGTTAACTGCCTTAAATGAAATCTGGTCTCTCTAATGAAGTCTACCAGTAATGGATCAAAAGGCACTTTGAGCCTAATAGCTTTAAAGAAAGAAATATACATAGGGTATTGTCCCTCTGCGAGAGATTGATCAGGATGAATATCGAAGGGGTTTTCATTTTTGTTGCACTCCCTCCATATGGTGTTGCATATCTGGAATATATGAATCCTCAAATTTCAACCTCTTAGCGTTAGTAATTAAAGCATATTTGCCCATTCTTACAATATTGACAAAAGATGGGGGAACAGAGAAGATAAAACTACGAGGAGTAGAGACAAAAACCCAGAAAGAAAAGGAAAGTAAGAAAAACTTATAGAGATCTGGGGAAATTTGCATATGAAACGCTTAAAGCGGCCCTAAAAATGCACGATTCTATATTGGATTCTGTTAAAAGTAGAAATGGCGACATAGATTTTGGAGGGGGAACGAAAGCTCTGATGAGGAAGATGATGAAGATGAAAGGGAGAAGAATAAAACAGAAATAAAAATTTAGGGTTTTTTACTTATTTCCCTTCCCAAATGGCATTTTTCGCCTTAGGATCCCGCACTTAATGATAACCCCTCATTAATTAAACACAGCGGATGTTCCCACCACCACTCAAAAACAAATTTAAGCAATGGAAATAATACTTTTGGCGACCCCTAACCATAGAACAAGAAATTGCTATTCAAAAACAAAGGATTTGTGCAAGGGTGAAAATGAAACTTCTAGTAGGCAAGGGGTAAGGCAGAAGAGAGAAAACCCTGGTTGAAGTACAAGTATTCGAGTTTGTGAAATCGGCAGAACTCAAATGCTTAAGGGGAAATTGAGGGTGCCCAAAATAAAGACTTGATTTGGGCCTAGAAGGTTGGGTGAAGCCTAGAAGAGAATGAACTAAGCCCAAACTTGGAGAAGCTTTGGACTTACATCTGAGTAGAATGAATATTGTCGAGTAGAGTCATAGTGGGCAAAAGTGCAGGGAGTGCTAATATGGTCATCCCCACAAATGAGGATTAGAAATTTGTGCTAGCTAACTTGACCAACCACCACACCGAGATGGGCGTTATGACCAATGATGGAAGGACAACTTTAAAGTGCAAAATTAGTTAGATAAGGATAAGGGAATAATTCACGTGTAAAGTACTGGAGTAGTGTTCAAAGCTTGCCCTTTATAATCATTTTATTATTTACCCTATTGCAATTCTTATTCTATACATTTAAATAGAAATGGAAAGTTCATAAAAAGGGATATGGCCCAAACTTTGAGGTAATTGGTAGTAGAGAGAGAGAGGGGGTAACTTGTAACTTTACTCATTTTTGCCATTGCCAAGTTAATACATAACACATACACATAATGTACTGCCAGTATGACATAAAAATTCGTGGGGGAACCAACCTACAAACAAAAAAAAATCTATTGTCTATTATCTTTTACATTGATTTTTTTAAGAACTTCATTTTGTGTGTTAGTCCAAATTTTTGGTCTCCCACAATGCTCATTTTCTAATTTTAAATGCAGTTCTAGCACAATATTGCATAAATATATGTGCTTATATCCTAAATGATGTGTTTGTTTCAACTACAAATTAAAGAACATAAAAATAATTTCCATTTTTTGTAGGTGATGATAATGTTTTTTGTTTTATCGTGCCTTTAGGTACCGGCATAACCTAGTATCTAATACAATAGAGTTACAACTAGTATATTTTAATGAAAAAAATAACAAAAGTATACTTTTAATGTCACTTGTTTGTATATTAGTATTTCACTTCGGTTTAGGTACAAATGCTCACTACAAGAAATTATATCGAATTAGTCGCTTTCAAGTTTGATCTTAGTCATTAATTATGTAACCTAATTAGTCATAACTAATTAACATTAACTAACATATACAAAACTAATATTTTATATGTTGCAACTTTAAACATGTGACTTAAAAAACCAATAAAATTAAAATTAATAAAATCAAATTGTTAAATTTAAAGAAACAAACGTGTTTTTATTTTTCCCTATTTTTACTTTTTAAACCGTCGCCGTGAATCATTTCACCATCTCGTCTAGCTGATCACCTGACCGTCGCCAGCCATCCGATCACCTCACCGTCGCTGGCACCTCTCTCCATTATCCCTCTCCTCGTCTCCCTCAACCCTCTAGTAGATCTGATTTATATGGTGAATCTGCTCGTCAACTCAGATTCAGGCCAAACTCCACCGGCTCTAAGCTGTTTCTAGGCCATCAACTCACTCCGATCAGTGTGAGAGTTTGATTTTGCTCGAAATTGATCCAAATTTTGCCTTGTGCCTCTTATTTCCCACAAATATTCCTGGGTATATACTCTTTTAAGCTTTAAAATTATCGATTTGTTTGTTAATTGTGCGTAGCTTTGGCCTTTAAATGCGAATGATTCCATTAGGGATTGAATTCTCATTTTTTGGTCATTTGATACATAACAAGCTACCTTTGCAGCTGGAGGTTCTAATAGTTATAGTTTTAATATTATGTGAACAATTTTTAGGATTGCATTCAGTTAATGTTCTCAATTAAGCAGCTTAGTGAATTTGAATTCAAACTTGCAGTTGCATATTACCTGTTTAATTTATTGCTTCAACTAATTCTTCAATATATTTCTATTGTGATTTAATATATATTTTTTCTTTTAATACTCTCCAAAGTTAGTGTAGCCGACTAGTAAGAGTGGCTTAAATGAGTAATTTACGTGCCAACTCTGAGGTTTGAAACTTGGAGATGCACCGGAAGCTGATATTTGTATTGGTTTTTCTTAATGTTTGGCGCAGGCCACATGTTTGATAAAATGCCAATGAGTATCATTGTTGTAAATCTGGTTCGTGACTTAACAATTGTATTGCTTGGACCATGCGTAAATGACTATTGTTGTAATTGGACACACTCTGACCCTCTTATACTTCTATTTTTATTTTTAGTGGATGCATATATATATGTACCTCTTTCGTAAATAAACGGGGTAATATAACATTAACACACCAAGCATAAAGGGGATGCTTGTTTTGATTGTTTGGGTAAGCAATTTCAATTCTTCAATGGAAGATGAAAGGCTCCACTTCCATTGCTGACTTTATAAGTAGTTGATTCTTTTGCCTATTATGTTGATTATGTGAACTTTTGATTAGTTTATATTCACAGCTTGTGCAAATTTTGTGGTTGCTTGCACGTAAGTTGCCAAATTAATTCAATCGTTCTTAGCCTCTATGATAAAAATGACTTTTAGAAGACCAATAAGAAGAAACTGAAAGGAAAATTAGCCTCTATGATCAATCATTCAACCGAAGAGATTGATTTAGTCCCTTTTCTCTCTGGAGGTACTCTCTCACACACAATCCTCACTCAAAGAATATTCAGAATGTTTTGGCTTGAACTCTTGAATTATTTGAACTACATGTTTTTAGATCTGTTTTTGATAAATTGTTTGAATTCCTTTGCTTCCTTTTCAATAAAAGTTTGGCATTGTGTTTCGGTATCTCATTTAAAGTCTCTCCTTTGGAGGTAGGGGAAATTTTCTATTTATGTTTCTTGAAAGCAAGATTGGATGATTAGTAATTCCTTTTTTTTTTTGTTTAAGCCCAAGATGCTAGAGCAAAAGCAATTCCCGCCCCCACCCCCCCAAAAGAATTAATAATCAACAACCTATTTTGATCCCAGAGCCTCTATGTAAGGGTAACTGGTAAAACTCACATGTAGTTTGTTTGTCATATTTCTGTGAAATTGGCTGCCAACCAATGAAGAGGGACAGAAAGAAAAAAAAGAAAAAAGGGCTTTTACTAGAGGGTTTATATTTGGGAAAATAATAATCAAGTAATACCAACAGTGATTTTAAACTGGTGGTGGTTGGTTGGGCACTTGGGCTCTTGGTATTTATTTAAAAAGAAAAAATATGCACTTGGGCATGAACTGGTGAATTATCTTAACTAATGGATTTCTTTGTCTCTCATTCTTGATTACATGCTTAATATTTGAAGAAATTGGGAACAAACAGCTCGAGGTTCTGGCTAGTTCTCCAGCCACCGGATTTTCGAAACTTCCATCACCAGTGCCTTATTTTCTAGAGTCGGCTGGTGTGATATTTGTACCGGTTGTGCATGCTTCATCAATTTTGTGTTCACTTTGATAGTTGATACCAGTTTAGCTTTTGAGTGCTGAATATTGGATGCTGAATTTTGAATACTTAATGTTTAATGGAAATTTTGAAAAATGTGTTTGGTTTTAATTAGTTATGAATATTGAATACATGACGTGTTACAATTTTATCTTTATTAGTGTTTTATAAAGCTATTTAATGACTTAGAAGAATAGGGCTACCAATGGAATAAAATTTTATTAAAGTTAAATTAATCATTCAGCGCACAAATTGTCTCTTAATGTTTAATGCTAAATTAAATTAAAATTGAGAGGTAAAAACAAATACCACCTAAATAACTATAGTAAAGAAACTTACAAAACTGGCTGGTACAATCCTTCTAAAAGTCCATTACTAGCTGTGAGTCATTCTTTTCTGGTGAATATCATCAAGTCACAATCTTTGTAAAAGTCTACTTCTTAGTTGTTTTATAAATAAAAGAAAACTTATTACCAATCCTTTTGTTATACTAATAATATAATAAAAGACAAAAATATAAATAACCATTTATTTCACTACAGAGTAGGATGCCTTCTCTCATACGTATTTAAAAAATAAATTATGAATATTATCGTCTCTGCCTCAAAAGAATTTAAATAAAATATAACATTATATTATAATGCAGCAATTACTTTGGTTTTGAAATGATTTTATTTTCTTATTGAATAGCGATATGATTACGACTTCTTTAGTTGCTAGCAAATAATGCAATCAAACATCTTGCAATAAATCATTTCCACGGAAACCAATTTCTAAAATTTTTAATTTCCGATTGATTATGGGGTTTCTTGTCAAAAATCTTTTTTCCTATAATCTAATTATTTTCCATGTGAGCTGATCAAATGAACCCATCATTGATTTTATTTTGTTTATATTTAGGTGTGGGGTAATGACATAAGGATAAGGGATATGACCGAAAATATGTAGAAATTTAGCTTCAAATAGGGTCAAGGTGTGTAAGACAAAATAAAAATGATATATATAAATATATTTATGTGACATTCGGATCTGGTACGAAATCCAATTTGTAGGATCCAGATTTAATAAGAACAATCTGTATATAGATTGCTTCTTTAACAACATATTTTCTTCGTTGAAAGATTAAGCGATTGGTATACAAACAATCTATACTTGATCTTTGGCTAAATAACGAAAAATGGTAACAAACTTTTACCTTTTTTGCGCTTTTGGTCATCGAACGTTTTTTTGGTCAATAGTGGGAAGCAACTTTTTAAATGCTGTCATTTTAGTCAATCAGTCAAATTCCGTTAAATTTGTCTAACGGAATTTACCCCAATCTTTCAAGTATTTACACAAAACACCCCCAATATTAAATTATTTTTTAAAAAAAAGGGGGGAAAAGAGAATCTCTCTCTCTCTCTCTCAATATTATTTATAAAGTATCTAAGCATTCCAATAAAAATATGTGACTTATAATTACCATATTTAATTTTTGAAAACAATAAATAATCTCTTAGGGTGTGTTTGGTGGGTGCTTATTTTTCTAAATTTTAAAAACTCAACTTAAAATCAATTTTACTTTTACACTTCCTAAAATTTATTTCACTTTACTTTTCTCTCTTTAAATTATTTTTTTAAAACACCATAACTTTAAATTCAAAAATCAAAATTAGATAAAAAATATATATTTGAAACCTACTCATCGAGATCTATAAAACAAAATCAATTGTGACTATTTTTTTAAAATTATTTATTGTTTTCAAAAATTAAATATGGTAATCATAAGTCACATATTGTTATTGGAATGGTAAGATACTTTATAAATAATATTGAGAGAGAGAGAGAGAGGGAGAGAGATTTTTCTTCTCCCTTTCTTTTAAAAAAAATTGAATTAATATCGAGGGTGGTTTGTTTGAATACTTGAAAAATTGGGGTAAATTCCGTTAACCATGTTTAACGGAATGTGACGGATGGACTAAAATGACAGCAATTAAAAAGTTGCTTCTTATAATTGGCCGAAAAAAAGTTCCATAACCAAAGCGCAAAAATTATAAAAGTTTGTTACCGTTTTTCATTATTTAGCCTTGATCTTTTCGGTATAACTTAAGAAAAAAAAGGCTCGGTAATGGGTTCCACATTAATTCAAAGATGAATAATATGCACCAAAACATAAAAGACATAGTAAAAAAAAGTAATGCAAAATTCATATAACCATATACTTATTTTCTCGACTCGGGCACCTCCAGTCTCACAAGCCACATCATGTGCAACTCAATTATAGAAGCTAGTGGACCCATAGTTGCAGAAAATGTAGCAGAAATTAAAGAGAAAAAGACCAGAGATGGATGCATGGCAGAATAAATCTGTGTTTGAAATGAAAGGGAAAATCTTTGGCAAGTTATCTAATCTTGAATTTCGTGAGAGTTGCCTAAATTCTGCACACACTGTCACTACATAGGACATATAGCGGGAGAATGCAAAACCTTAAGGAAAATCCAAACACCAAAAATTTGAGATTTTAATTCTTAAATATTTTAATAATATGTTGAGTATTTTTTAACTAATAACTTAGAAAAATATTTTTATGTCCTTTTTTTGGGGGCATTATTAATAAATTTGTAGTTTCAATATTGTAGATCTCTTTATTGTTATTATATAAAGTTGAAAAGCAATTAATTCATTTATTGTTAAAGCTATGTTAGGTTTTTATTATTCTGGTTTTGCCCTTACATGTTTTTAATGTCACAAAAAGGGTTATACTCAAGGTGTGTTTGTCGCATAGGATTAGAAGTAGGATATGATTAATTAATCACATTTGGTGTTTGTTGTCCAAAAGGACAAGATAAATAAATCATATCATGTGTTTGGAGTAAGGGTGGATAGGATATTTTAATCCTATCCCTCGTTTGGTACAACACGGGACTGAATTGCACTTAGGATTAATTATCATTTTCCCCCTTTAGAACTGAATAAATATATACCACCCCTATAGGTGGTATTATTTTATCCTATGATTGACAGATAACAAAATTAATATAAAAAATAATTTTAATATTTTAATATTTTTTTTACATGTTTTAGATAATCAAATTTATTAATGAAAATTTTCAACAACCCAAAATCACAGTAATTCAACTAATAAAATTTATTTCTTTTATAATATGGTATTTTTATTTATTTTCATTAAATGAAGGTATTTATAAGAAACTGTAATTTTAGAAAAAATGGTAACATTAGAATTTAAACTGTACTTAATGCCTAGTTCGTAAATATTATATGTGATATAGAACTTTTCTCCCGAAAGAGTTTTTACGAAACTTATTTATAAATAGGAGAATCGCATTAGTTAAAAAAAATTGTGGACAACAATTAAAATTGCATATATTTTTAAAAGAAAAGCAAGTTGTATTATATAATATCTGGACTTGTAATTCGAAACTCCATCAAATGCAAAGTTAATTAAATATTTATCCGACTAGTCCTTATCCTCTCTAACCCCGCTTAATCTTTATCCGATTGATTTCTTTCCTATCTTCTCCCACATGATTCCTATTTTACTAATTACGACTCTTATCCCACCTGACCTTTATCCTACCAATCCTACCTTCTTATCCGGCGAGCAAAACGCACCCTTAGAGTAAGCAATGGGTCTTGTGGAAGGGTTGTAAGGCACCTCAACAACCGGTTCACTTACTAGTTTTCTAATTTGTTTCATTTATATATATCACTTATATCTACACAGCACACATGTCGCATGTGTGCAAAATTCTAGTTATTATCTAGCTAACACTTGAAATTATTCCAGGTTATTGAGGGCGTGTTAAGTTTTTGGTTATCCAAATTTATCCTTATGGACTTCTAATTAAAAAATATATATATATACATTTAGCGTAACAAGCAAGATTAATATAGCTCTCGACTGCTGTAGTACTAGCTATTTTTTAACATTTTTCTTTCAATTACTTATACTTGAATAGCAAACATAACTCGTGTGTACGGAAATCTATACATATAATGTTCCCACAAAGGACTAACAATTTAGTTGGATCCTTCTAAATGTATGAAGGCAAAAAGGTAGCAAGCTCTAGTGGATATCATATCGTTGGCTTAAATGTGGGATCAATGAATCTAAAATAATGAACAAATACTTTTCTTGCACAAGTGAGGGTATAAATATCACCCCCTATTTTTATGTCCTTTTTTTTCGGACTTGTAATAAATTTGTAGTTTCAATACTATATATCTATCTACTATGATATAAAATCAGAATTTAATTTGTTTATTATGGAAGTTAAGTCAAATTTTTGATATTTCGATTTTACCATTGCATGCTTTTAGTCTCACAAAAAAGTTATAATCATAGCGTATGCAATGGGGCTTGTGTAAGGGTTATAAGATCACTTGTTACTTTTTAAATTCGTTTCCTTTATATCACTTGTATCTATGTTGCACACGAGCGCGTGTGCAAAATTCTAGTTATTATATAAATCCCGAAGTTATTCCAAGTTATTGAGACCTTGTCAGGTTTTTGGTTATCCAATTTTTTCCTTGGGGACTTTTAATTTAAATTTATTTTTACATTTTGCGTAACTAGCGAGATTACTAGAATTCTTGAATGTTGTAGTACTTGTTATTTAAAAAAAAAAATTATTTCAATTACCTATATTTAAATAGTAAACATAATGCATGTGTACGAAGCTTTCTCTCTCTCTCTCTCTCTATATATATATATATATATAATGTTCTCACGAAGGACTAACAATTTACTTGGGTCCTTCAAAATAAGTGAAAGCAAGAAGGTAGCCTAATTTGGTGGATATCGTTGGTTAATATATAGGATCAATGAACCTAAAATAATAGACAAATACTTTTCTTACACAAAATTTTTACTATATGTTGTATTGATGACAAGGGCATTAGAGCCTTAACATGGAGAGTTTATAACAATCAATATTCTACGTGAGAAGTTTCTAATATGGATCGGTCCATTAATGTCCTTAGCAACGGGTTTTGGTTGCTGAAAACATCTCTCCAATATTTTAGTGAAAAAAAAGAATCACTAAATATATTTATGTGGCATCCGGATTTAGTACGAATAGTCTGTATTTAAATTAATCTTTTAGCAATATATTTTATTCGTTGAAAGATTAGGCAATTAGTGTACAAACGATTATAAGTGATCATTTGAGTATATACTATATATTATGTGCAACTCCGAAAAGTAGTGAGCCCATATTTGCTGAAAAATTAATTATTCAGAAAAGTAGCATAAATTAAAGAGAAAAGGACAAGAGATTGACAAGAATAATTAAAAGAAAAATACCACAGAAACAACAATTATTTAATTGTTCATCCCTACGTTGCGATAAAAATATATAAAGCAGTGTGTTTGAAATCAGAGGAAAAATCTTAGGCAAGTTATCTAAATCTTGCATTTCGTAGAATATGCTAATAAGGAAGGCGTGTTAGTGATACAAAAATCAAGTTAAGGGGTGTTTATGATATAAATGAGGAGTGTAAATATCACCCACTAATTTTATATCCCTTTTTCGGACATTATTAATAAATCTGTAGTTTCAATACTATATATCAGTCTACAATTATATAGTGTCAGAAGGTAATTTGTTTATTGTCAAAATTATGTCAGATTTTTGATATTTTGATTTTGCCCTTGCATGCTTTTAGTCTTATAAAAAAGTTATAATCTTAGCGTAAGTAGTGAAACTTGTGCAACGGTTATAAGTGACCTCAACTGAGTCGCTTATTAATTTTTTAATTTAATTTTTTTATATTACTTATATTTATACTATACACACGATTTTATATGCAAAATTATACTTATTATATAAAGCCCGAAATTATTCCAAGTTACTGAGGCATCCAGATTTTTTGTTATCCAACCCAATGTTGGTGAAAAGTAGTCAAAAATTAGTGGAGCCCGATTAATAAAGAGAAGACATAAGAGAAAATAAAAAAGGGGCCACACCAATAATATTTTTTCCTCGATCCTCACTTTGAAAGAGTAGAATGTTCACACCAATAAGAAATTGTCCAATTACCAGTGGCGTATTTAACACGGGTTATTTATTGGGGCGCGAATTATTTAGAAAATTTTAGAATTCGGATGTTGACAAGCATATATTTATTATGACCAACGGCACAACTAATTCTGCCCACAATATGATATGTGAACACAATATGAAAAATTAAAATAAATTACTAATTTTTTATATATACTTTTTACTGTGTTATTAAGTGTACGCATATTTTTAGAAAATAATGATAAAAATAACGTATACCGATTAAAAATAATAAGTCGAAACCTTAGAAGAAGAAGAAAAATAAATAAGGAACTATTATCACATTCGCTGAAAAAATAGAGACTACATCCATACATCCAAAACTTTCCGTCTAAAAATAGTTTGGCTAATAATAACATGTACCCAATATGTCCTTCTAATAAAACGTTTTATTCACCGAAAATTAATGTACCCACACTTTTTAAAATTTAACCTTAATTTGCATCGATAAGACCACATGAAAACTAATAACACGAGTTAGTAAATTATACGCGGAAATAAGAAATAAAATGAACTAGTGGATTGGCTTAATTAGCAATAAAGGAGTTTACCAAAATTACAGATATTCGAATCTTATTTAAAATAAAGTGATTTTTTTTTTTTTGTAAAATATCATCGCAAAAAGTATTATTGTATATATTGTGCAAAAGGATTTAAAATTTAGTGGCCCCTGAAAAAAGGAGTCCACCAAATTCTCATCTTCTTCACAGTGAGTTCGACCACATATTCAGTATTCTTCTCTTCACGGTGAAATCACACTTAATTTCAAACATTATCTTCGGTATTTATTCTAAAACTAGTTAAAAACCGTGCGTGCGATGGTATTCAAATTATTATTAAAAAAATTATGTAATAATGAACGAAAATTGAATAAAATCACTACAAACCATGTAAAATATAGCTTTAACTATACAATAAAACACACAATTAATTCAAATAAGAAAATCAGTGAAAGCTCAAAATAACGCGGGTAAAATGATACATTTTTGCTATAATAATAATAATAATAATAATAATAATAATAATAATAATAATAATAATCATAATAATAATTCAGTTCATGCTTAAAAAATAATTTCAAAAAAGAAAAATAAAAAAGAAACATTGAAGAGTACAATGAATAGGGCAACCTCTTCTTATTCCTTCCATAATACTAATATATACTAAGTATAGATGTAAATATGAAAAATGAAAAATTTTAAAAAATAAGTAAATAAATGTTTCATTATAAAAATTATTTATCACTAAATATAATTATTACAATTCCTAGATTTTACTATTATAATAATAATTATTATTATTATACTAATCCTAAATAATATAGATTATTATGAAAATTATTATGGCAATTAATAAGAGAGAGTGTATTAGTATTATATGTGTTATTATTATGAAAATTATAATAACAATTAATAAGAGAGAAGATAATATATGATTATTATGAAAAAAGTGGATTAGTATTATTAAAACAAAAGTGAATTATTAATACAGATAATTAATAAGAGAGAGGACCGTAATTAAACAAAAATTAAATAGGAGAGAAAAAATTTATTACGGAGAAGTTCCTCTGTAATACTATAATACTATTAGATTAGATATCTTCTCTTCATTTTTTGTGGTGCGTATTATTTTTGCGAACATTATCTTCACACTTAATTTCTCTTCAGAATTTCTAAAGTTCTCTAGTCTTCTTCTCTTCAGCATCTCTCTCTCTCTCTCTCTCTCTCTCTCTCTATCTCTTCACAGCAATTTTTCATTGCCATCCTAAATATTATTTCATTTGCAAAGAACAAAAAAAAATCGTATATATGGCAGCAGAATCATTTGTTTTTCAAACCGCTGGACAGATCTTGGGCAAGTTAACCACTGACGCATTCCGTGAGATTGGATTAATGGGCGTGAAAAAAGATTTCAAAAGACTTGAATCCACCGTATCCGCAATCAAAGCTGTTCTCCTGGACGCTGCTGAGCAAAAGAAGAAGAAGAACCGACAAGTAGAGGACTGGCTTGAAAAGCTCCAAGATGTTCTTTACGAATTCGACGACGTACTGGATGATTTCATGACCGAAGATTTACGACGTAAAGTGGTGATCAAAGGAAGCAAGCGCAAAAGGGTAAAAAACTTCTTTTCAAGCTCCAATTCATTTGCTCTTCGTATCACCATGAGTCGCAAATTAAAGAATATAAGGAGCAGATTGGAAGATATTGATGCTGATAGGAAACAATTTGCGCTCGTTAAACGTGCTCTTGATAGCCAAGATGCGTACCCATTAAGGGAGCAAACCCATTCTTTCATACGCACATCTGATGTTATTGGAAGAGATCGTGATAAAAATAGAATCATAAATCTTCTGTTAAGCAACTGTAGCTCCTCCGCTTCTAGCGGCACTATTGAGAACATCTCTGTTCTTCCTATAGTTGGACTCGGGGGGCTTGGGAAGACCACGCTGGCTAAGTTGGTTTACAACGATGATGCGATTACTTCAAATTTTGAAACAAGGATCTGGATTTGTGTGTCAGAAGATTTTGATCTAAAAAAGGTCATTGAGAAAATCATGAATGATGCCACAGAGGATGATCATGCCCACTTAGATCTCAACCGATTGCAAGCCCATCTTCGTACTACTTTGGATAAAAAGAAATTCCTACTCATCCTCGACAACGTGTGGAATGAAGATCGAAAAAAGTGGACGGAGTTAAAGGATTTATTGAATTGCGGTTCCCATGGGAGTAAAATTGTCGTAACTACGCGTAAGAGAACTACTGCGGAAATTATGGGCTGATTGAAACCGTATGAGTTGAAAGGCCTTTCAGACGATGAATGCATGTCCATATTTGTCAAATGTGCATTTAAAGAAGGAGAAGAAAATGCGTATCCGAAGCTCGTAGAGATCGGGAAATCAATCGTGAAGAAGTGCAGAGGACTTCCTCTTGCGGTAAAAAGTCTGGGGAGTTTACTCTACACAAAGAGAGAAGAACGTGAATGGGTACATATCAATGATAATGATATATTCAAAATTGAGCAGAAAGAGAATGATATTTTGCGCATATTGAAGTTGAGCTACGACGAAATGCCACTCCATTTAAAGCAATGCTTTGCTTATTGCGCTAGATTCCCGAAGGATCTCAAAATTCCCAGTGGCGACGTGATCAATTTGTGGATGGCACATGGATTCATACAATCATCTGTTGATAGCCAGCAATTAGAAGATATTGGGAATCAGTATTGTCACGAATTAGTGTCTCGATCCTTCTTCCAATATGACACTAAGAGTTTTGACAATACAACCTTCCATGTTAAAATGCATGACTTGGTGCATGATCTTGCGCTATCGGTGGCAGGTAAAGAGGTTTCACATGCCAATTATGATACAAGAAACATTTTCGAAGGAACTCGTCATCTAGTATTTTCTGCCGTGAGGTTAAAGGGGAAAGAATTCCCTAATTTTCATCTCAAACTAAACAAGGTGAGGTCGTTTGGTTTTGAGTCGTTCAATGTTGGTCCTATCAGCAAAACATTTGTTGATACTCTCATAAAGACCTTCAGTGGCTTACGCACCTTAGATTTAAATGGATCAAAGTTTAAAGAGTTGCCAGATTCCGTTGGTACATTGAAGCATCTCAGGTGTTTGGACCTCAAAAATAATAGGAAAATTAAAGCACTCCCTAACACCATTTGTAACTTGGTCAATTTACAAACCCTTTATCTACAAGGTTGTGTGATGCTTCAAGATTTGCCTAGGGACTTTGGTAATCTGTCGAGCCTTAGACATTTACATCTAACTTCAAGAATGTTGAATTTTCCAAAGAAGGGACATGCTGAGGGATTAACATCTCTTCAACATTTAGTGATTTGCAACTGTGATAATCTTGGATCATTGTTGGGAGGAATGAAAAACTTCACCGCTCTTCGTTTACTAAGTATTTATAAATGCCCAAGTCTAACTTCTTTCCCAACTGAAAGTATGAAGTATCTAACTTCCCTTGAGATGCTATGGATGTCAAAATGTGAGAAGCTTAATTTGTTAGCAAAAGAGGACACAATGATGGAACTGCCAAGAGGTTTCTTGTCTCTAAAACTTCGGGATATACCAAAGTTAAAGGAGCTGCCTCGTGGATTTGAAAATGCAGCTGCAACAATAAAATACATGAAAATTGATCATTGTCCTTCATTTGAAATCATTCCACAATGGTTGATAAAATGTACATCTCTCATGAAACTCAGGCTTTCAAATTGCGCGCTTTTGGAATCTTTACCATTACAGATGCATCAACTTACTGCGTTGCGATATTTGTGTATTATGAACTGTTCTGAGAACCTAAGTAAAAAATGCAAAAGGGGGACAGGTGAATATTGGCCTTGGATATCTCAGATTCCTGATATTCATTTGAAGTGACACGAATCCAAAATTCTCATTAGTTCTCTCAGCTTGCTTATTTCCGAATCAACTCAATAGCAATTGAGCAGGTACATATTATTTTTTAAATAAAGTATGTTTTCCTTATATATCTAGATTGTATGTTTTAATACTATATACATAATTAAATTTTAATTATCATCTCAAATTGGCAGGTGCATATATCCACTCAAGAGTTGTTTGGCTTCAAAAATCAAGTTCACTGCATTCCTTTAGTAAATGGCCCGCAACAAATATTCCAGAAGCTAGTGGTTTATGGTTTTCAAAAATAAAATATCTTCAACGTTAAGACGTATCTTAATAAATTAGCAAGTTTGTGTGTGCACGTGTTTTGATTTCTTTGTAATTATTTATCTCTGCACTTATTTACAAGTTATTGATGTTATATAATTTTCTATTGAATGGATTATCAATATTGTATGATTTTTATTAATTACATATTGTGAAGTATTGAACAAAGTATGTGATTTTCATGTGTAGTTAGCTCTTTTTTTCATATATAACCAATGTCTATGTTAAAATTCAACAAAGTGATTCATCAAATGCAACACGAGGGTTAAATTTCCTTGTTCAATTACATTGATGCTATTTAAACCCTTGACTCATTTATGCTAGGTGTCGCAATTTTAGAAACAATATAATAAAACGATATGACCAATATGAAATTGGCACGAAATTGATTTAATAATTTGTGTTCATGCCTTGTTTGTGTTTAGGCTTTTTAACACAAAGTTGGTCTTGTTCATGCCCAAATTCTGAAACAAAATTGACACAAATTTAGAGCTATGTTATGTGAATCGTGTCTTGTCATATTATTTGGGTCTTGTCATGTCTAAATTAGAGAAAATCCTCGTTTCCACTCATCTTATTACATGTATATCCCATGCCGTGTTGTGTTTTAGGTGGGTCATGTTGGTGTTCTGCAAAAATAATACGAATTTTTGTCTTGATTATTGTTAACGTAAGGTCTTAATCTTATTTTGATAATAACAATAAATCAATCTTGTGTAATTTAACATGTTTCTTGATATCAGAATATAGTTCATTTACTTGAAAAATTCAAGAAAAACATGACAAGGATCACTCTTTCACTATTCAGTCATTGGACAAGACAAGGAAGATCAAACGTCTTAATGCAAATCATGAAGCACAAAGAATTAAAAAATTATATGAAAAGCTTTTAGGAAAAAGTTTCAAGTGAAGATCAATTCGAAGAAACAAATAAAAGTATTCGAAGACTCGTTAATTTAGTAATTGAGTGAATGCTTAAGATTTATGTAAAGTTACTTTATAGATCAAATCCTTATAGCTCAAACATATTCATGCATCTTTTAAAGATTGATTCAAACAAGCTTGAAATTGAATTTCTTTGAAAAATGTCATTTTACAAAGACCGAGTTTTAAGATAAATTTATATTAATTTTAAATGATTATATTTTAAGCTCTCATAAAATAGGTATCTTAGAAACATATCCTTGAGGTTCAAAAATTATTAGAATTGTATTTGGAACTAAATTGATAAATTGCTAAAATATTTTTATTTTACATTTTAGTGGCTTTTCCCTGCACTTTGATTATCATCTATCACTTGTAAGAAATCTAGTTAGAGAAACTCTTGAGAAAAATGGAAATCCTTTTAATGGTTTTTGTTCATACAACTATCATGGGGTAGTTTCATTGCTAAGGCTAAAAGATGAAGTTTGCATTGCATTAATTATGTAAGTTTGTTTCTCATTCCATTGTTAGTATTGTTAGATACTTGTTGAATCCTTCATTTTCTCCATTCAATCAACCATTCATAAGCTAGTAAGATAATCCTCACAAGGTGATTTGACTTTGTATGCTTTGTATATATAGATCTCAAACATTAATGAGGAGATCATGCACTTGTGTATTTCTTATTTGCCTATGTCTATTCCTTCTATGATTGAGATACTTTACATTGCCAAGCATGTTTAGTCTTTGAATATCCATAGAAATACCATAAATTTGAGATTTCAATCCTTGAATGCTTTAATGATATGTTGAGTACTTTCTACACTTTATGTGATTTTAAGACTCAATATTTTCTTAGTTAGAGTGTTGCCAAGGAGGATCTCTTAAGTTTATGCCATAACCAACTCCGCTAATCACCTTAAGGATTCAATTTGTATTTATCAAATGTGTCTAAACCGGATGATTTAATCTCCACCTAGACCTCCCAATCTTAGACAAATGAAATGTTATGATATATTGAGCTAAACTTTTTAGTTGGCCATTTTCATAATCAAGTCAATTACCTAGGGGAAACTAACAATGAATTCTCAATGCCTAGTTTAATTTTATGCCTTTTCTTTTGATGTATCTCAAGTTTATATCTTGGTTGAACATTATATGGGAATGGGTTGCACTTGCTTCACACCCTTTGTTATAAGACAAAAATGAGAGATACATTTGTGTTGAGTTTTACTTACACCATTTCTTTATATGGCATTTATATGGGAATGGGTTGCTTTGGCTTCACACCCTTTTGCTTAGAAAAGTGTAAAATTCTCAACATTTAGGAATTGCATTGAGAATTTTGAATGAGATTAATTTTACATAACATTGCAACGCAAATGAATTCTATAATGCCTTAGCCTTTTCTTATCAATTGATACACCACTTTAGTTTTTATTGCAAGACTTTAAAATTAACAACTAAAATCAACCAATCAAATTCTCTTAAACAAAGGCTTGGACTCGTAATTACTACATCATCTTTCCGACTATCCTTGTGGATCGACACTTGGACTTACTAATTATTATAACATGACAACCTACACTTGGGTCCCTAAGCACGGAAATATTTTCGGCGCGTCAATTTGCTAAAACTATAACTAGGTTTTATTTTGAATTTTGAGAGAGGTTTCAGATCTGTTATTGTTCATAGTATTTTTCGGTTATGATCTAAAGGTTAGCACTAAGAATTTCTTTGATTTAGAAAAAGGTTCCGAGGGTTTCAAGGTATATTTTCTACTCAATATATAAATATTTTTGTGTTGTTGATTTGGGGTTTTTGGATCATATTAAGAATGCGCATCTATGAGGCGAATCTACACCTTGTTCCATTATTTCGTTGCAGTTGGTGACCGAATTCTACAAAGGTACGCGGTGCTACATTAATGGTGTGCGTAGGTCCCTCTGTAACTATTTCTATCTTGTATTTGTACTCTTTTTTCATTATAGTGGAATAAGTTATGAGGTTAGATACCTCCGTGGAGTTTTCTCATTCCCCTGTTGAACAAACTTTAGCACGTTACATTGCTATTTTCTTTGTGATTGATTTTATTTGTGTGATTGTTTAATTTTCTATTCTTATTCGGAACATATCATTTTAAAGTTTAGTAGATAGTCATTCGGAACTAGTGTTGTTCTTTGATGGAAAAACAGATTTCCACTATTCCAAACATCTTGTTTAGACTTGGGATTTTGTGTTTAAAATCAGTTTTGATGTTTCTTCACAAAGCCATTCCACAAATTAGGCAACATGAAGACGAACAATAGTAAGAAACAAAAATTGATTAACCAGAGGCAAAATATGTACAACTATGAGTGCATTTGGTAAAAAATATCAAAAATGATTTAAAATAGTCAAAATACTACTAATTTTTATGAGAAGTTGGATAAAAGAAAAGTGATTTGAATTTTTGTCTTTCTTTTGGTTCTATCATATCAATGTACTAAAGGATGGAGAAAATGGTGGATTGACGCTGATACCTAAAGAAAGAAAAAAGGGAACCCAAACTTAAAATCCAAAAAAATAGTACAAACATTTATGTAATCTACTACTTATTAAATTTAAACTGTATCACCTGTATATAAGGCGGAGTTTAACCATCCAATGAAAATATATATTGACAATCAATAGTATATATATCAAAAGCAACTTATTCAACTATTTTTTTTTAAAGAGCACCATCACACCAAGAAATAATTTAAAACAACATACAATTGCAAATGCTTTTTAGGAATTTCCTTGTTGTTCGTGTCAGTCTATACTTCTAATTATCCTAAATAATGTTAATTTCGATCAAGCGTTCATTTATTTATTTAACGTGCAAGCAAAGATTGGCAAAGGGGGAAAATAAAGGAATTCATCCCAATACATATACTTTGCTTAAATAAAATAAGGCCTTTTTATATAAATCGACTAAAAATACTAAATTATTTTTGTAATGCCCCGAATTTCGTTATGGGGTTTGGACCATTAGGAACTGATTAATCACAGATGCTATCATTAACAAGGTGTGAGATAAAGTTTATAGTTTTAGAAAAGCATCTTAAAGTATTAATCATCTTTGAAGTGGTAAGAGTAAGAAGATTTTTTTGAAAAATATGTTGTACCAACACTTGATTAATAATCCATCAATTGGAAGGTGAATCAAATGAATAATAATTTAATTATTCAAACCGTAGTTCCTGCATCAAAAATATTTGTAAGAGGTTTTCCATAAACCATTTAATAATTATACAATAAATTAATATATTTTCAAATACATTGAACGTTTGACATAGGTCTACCTATTATAATAAGTTTTCCTTCCATTGGAGAAAAATATGAGTCCATGGTAATCAGAGGCTTCTAGAAGTGCGTAACGCGCCAACCCAAATGACTACTTGCAACATTGTTTAGAAAATGGGAATGAGCCAAATCTGGGCTCAATGGGAACTGTAAAGGTCTTGTATATTGAAATACATGTAGAAATACACGTAGGCATCCACACACAATGTGCTATCATGAAAATAGTAAAATAGTCTTTCATTCTAAAAAATCATCTATTTAAATATACTTTATATAAATATAGGAAACTAGAATGTATATATGCTATGCTCAAAGATGGGTGTCCAAACTACTTTATGAAGTCAACTTGCTATGATGGACCAAAATATATTCAAGGAAACTAGTATGTATATATGCTATGCACACAACATGATGTCCTAACCCAAAATAGGAAACTTGTATATTCAAGGTATCAGCAAAAATACCAACTGTAGGCATAATCATAAAATAGTAGTAGGCATTAGCCTTATATCACCGTATGATACATGTTGCATTGCTCATTCACATAACACGTGTAACTGGTAGCTTGAATTTGTTGACGCCTCTTAGTTATCGCGTTGTGTTAGCCCAAATGCATGCACGTCAAGTTGTAGAATAGTCTCGAAAATCCGAGTGTCGAACCACAGGGATAGTCGAAAAGGAATGGTATGGATTACAGATTACACGATTTTTTTGGTTTTGTAAATTAGATTTGTTTTGAAATAACGAAAATGTAAAACGGTTGTGAAAATTAGTAAGAAATCACTAAGGTATTGGGAAGCTAGTTGCAATTTAAGAAACGGTCTTTACTAACTCATACAAAGACTTCAACACAAGGTTTCTCGAGATATGGAGAATGTTGGTATATCTCTCGAGATATGGAGAATGTTAGTATATCTCTCGATATCAAAAAAGAGACGACCAACATTCCACCAAAGACGAAGCCATCATTCCTACCTTTTAGCTACGGGTGTGAAGTAAGGCAACCCATTCCCGATGAAGCTAGTCCGAGATAGATATGACAAATTCATCGTAAAAAGATTTAACATAAAGTAATTGTATGAAATCTCATGATTTACAGAATGAAAATTAAAAAGTGAATCCTAACAATGAAACGGAACGAAGTTTATGGGATAGATTTGATAACTCGTCATTTATCATTTGAGAAAGAAGATAAAAAGTCTAAGTATCACATAAAGTGTAAGAAGCACTCAATATATCAACCAATGAATCAAAGATAAGCCAAACAAATTTATAACCCATTCATGGAGTTTTAAGAACTATTCATAATCTCTACAAAAAGGAAAAGCTCCATGGATGGGGGAGGGAGAATACAAACTTTCTAGAACCATACGAATACGTTGTATGTTCATTAATAACCAAGAAATAAATATACAAGGCATATAAAGTCTCAACATAATATGAAAATACCTAGGAAGCTTGTAAAATTAGGATGTTGAAGAAGAATAGGATTCACAAATATTTAACAAACAACATGGATGGAGTTAATAATCACCGAAAATAAAATCGCAATCAACCTCTGTAACCTTAGTAAGATACTACTCCATAATAAATGCAGGAACAAATATTATTGATGAAGAAATCATTCTTACAAATCAAGAACTTACAAGAGATAATGAAGAAAATATACAACTTGAGCTCTCCCTTCTCTTTAGAACTTCTATGTGTAAAAACAAAGATAAGATCATGCCCTTGCTTTCCTAGACTAAACACTAGCGAAAAATGTACATTAATTAATAAAATAAGCAAGGAAAAATATCTTAGGTACAAGAATCCCCAAAATAAGGCTAAAAGTAGTAGTTGGTGGCTGTCCCCCACCAGACCATGGTCAATCATGGCCAAACCATGATCGATCATGGGGTATTCTGCCTGATGGTGATTTGTACCATGATCGATCATGGAATTCCATGATCGATCATGCTTCTGGAATTTCTTTAAATCAACACTTTTGTGAGCTTTTGACTAGCGCTTGATCAATTCCTTAAGGGCCATTGAATCCTATGCCTATAAACACAACAAAAACACACCTAGCAAGACGATATTAGATACAAACTCGTTAAGACACTAGTCTAGAGATAAGCGGATACTTAAGCGGAATTAATGCAACAAACGCGTCAAGCGACTCCGAGAAAGAGCTTATACATGACAATATTATGCGTTTATCATTTGTCTCGGCTAAGCTTCGTCCATGGGGATAATAATGTAACAGGTAGTTTAGACGTGTCCCAGTTATGTTCCATCCATAAAAACAATAGTAATATGGTTACCTCAACCAAGCTCTCCCATAGGTCATAATAGGTCAATTATGTATAATAATCTACTGTCTATAGTTGGCCCCAGAGTCAAGTCCTCCCATTACTCTAAGCAACCACAAAAGCATGTCCAACTAGTATAACTATAGTGCCTAGTCAACAGTATAAATATGTATACAAGTCTCAAAACCACATGAGATATAATTTATCAATAATCCTAACCATGGGGAAAATATAAAAAAATATACACCAAATTTCAATCCATAATTATAGTTAACCAAATCATATATTAAACCCACATTTAATACCATTTATAAGCATATATATATGTTTATATTCATTATATTACAAAACTGTGGGTTTAAACTAGCTTTTTACAAGCCATATATATCACCCACAACTTCATGACGTACTCATATATCTTGTTTTAGAAACTATTTCCATCCCAAAAATCACATCAAATCTATTTATGATAGTGTACAAGCATATTTACGAAACCAAATGGTTGGTTTTAGATCCAAGTAAGTGAAATCATAACATGCAAGTGAGGATTTTGCTTTGATCATCAATTTGAAGTT
Organism: Lonicera japonica; assembly: GCA_021464415.1. Lineage (NCBI taxonomy): Eukaryota > Viridiplantae > Streptophyta > Magnoliopsida > Dipsacales > Caprifoliaceae > Lonicera > Lonicera japonica. The sequence continues at coordinate 51,733,358 of CM038466.1, forward strand.
ATATTAAGCATTCATACATCAAAAGAAACCATAAAGTACAACCCAAAACCAATGTTTGCAAGCAACTGTAAACCCGTACAAAATCCCCAATTTTAGCATAAAAATTCACATGCAACAAGTAATGGTTGAAAATAATATTTTGGTACTAGTATTCACACCTAAAGAGTGCTAGATTTCAAAGATTAAATTGTTGAAGAAGTGTGTTGATAGCTGAACATTCCCAAAGTTCTAACCCCTCCAATCCCCAAGCAAAGGAATGAGCAATGACGGAGAAAAGAGTGCAATCCTAGCTTGAATCTTCAATCTAAAGTGAATGATCCTTGAAAATCCTACTAAATCACCTACTCATCTTCTCTTTAAGAGCTCTCAATTGTTATGGGGAAGATATGACAGGTTTTTGGTGATTGGAGTTTTAATTAAGGGAAAGTTGGGTTAAAATTAGTTGGGTTTGGTCAACCCGACTGGCCAAATGTTTCTGAAACACTATTCGTATTTTGAGCATAACTCCTCACTCAAAACTCGAATATGAGTGATCTTTATATTAATGGAAAGAGGACTCAAAGAGCTACAACTATGGGTTTCTCCAAATTATGAATCCATTAATGCCAAAAATGTTAGAGTGATATACTAAAAGCCATGATTTTATTATTATTGGTTTTGATACGTTATATAGACTCGATTTTGCTATTTTAATGAGAATCTTTATGGGCAATGGTTACATGATATCATTTGCTTAAATATTGTGCATGTGTGTGTCTTTTATTCCATATAGTAGATGATTTGGTGTGTAGAGTATCGCTTACACACATAGGATCATATCATCGGTTCTTGTGAAATATAAGTTTATTGGTTCACGATCTTAGATGGAATTGGACAATCATCGGTAGGATTGTAGCACAAGTTTTAGTAGTTTATCTTGACTACAATAAATGGTGCAGTTTTAACTCGTTGTGCTAGTACACTTTATGTGTATTGAACAGGACCAGTTTGGGTTAATTGTTTTTAAACTGAATATATAAAACAATTTAAAATTCCATGGTTATTATGATTACTTATGCTCTTAATCTTGAAATAATTAATAGACATATATATGTAGTGTTTGTTGTTTTGACTCATTAAAAATGAGATTCATTTATGGATCAACAATATTCATGAATTGGATGGCGACACTATATGTATGATGAATATTAATTATTGACAGAATCCGCATCCCGATATAGGGATTGATGGTAACCCCTTGAGAAGCTTATAAGTTTTGATCATGTCAAACCCTGCAGGTGGATTATGTTAATCCGACATGTCAAATAAGTTAAGTGGTAGGCTCAAGGATTAAGAAGTCATTTAAATATAATTGTCAGTAATTTAATTTAAATGACCGTTATCTGTAATCTTAACGTGGGGAGAATAATAAGTATTTAATAATAAGGTGCTCGAAATATAATTTTGAGATAAGGACGGGAGTACAATTATAATTCTTTAGTGGTGTGAATTATAATTTATGGAAGGAATCAATTCTTAATCGAATTAGGAATCCAGCTTTCCATAGTAAGCCCAAACACTTATTTCTCCTTAGGGTCCCTATCGTAGCCTTTTATATATGCCAGCCTTGCCTCTTCTCTCGACACAATAATTCTCACGAATTTAGGGTTTGTGCCGTAGATAGTAGAGGATGAGATCTTGGTGATACCGCAGCCCACACTCGGTACAGGATTGCACGGCGAAATGAATACGATAGAAGATCTTCAGGTTCTATCAAGCCCGTGTTCTCGATTTGTCTCCACCAACTCCTGTTCGTGCTGAGACGAGATCAAACTAGAGAGATCTCGAAGGTAAAATCCGATTCCACACTAGGGTTCTACATAAAAATTTTGTTCGGTCTATACGCAATATTAAACGATTCTGGAACTTAGTTTCCATTAAAAAATGCATAGAATATAGCAATTTGCTAAAATACGCTGATGTGCTCTAATATGATAAGATTTTACAAATCGGCATTATTCCGCACGCAGTTTTGACCCATGGGGAGCATTGATTGAATCTCAATCAAAATAAGAAAGTTGTAGAATGGACCAAAATCCAACCAATGGCATATATAGAGAGTCATTTAGACATCATATGAGGAACTTATGACCTTTTAAAGTTAGGAAAAAAAACTTATTTTACTGATAAGGTCAATTCTGACCGGTGGTCTATCAAATTCGTCGAAGTTTTCCGAAATGCATTTCGATCATCAACACATATATAATATCACCAATTTGACATATAAGAATGTTGAATCCACAATCAGATGCCCGGAATAAAAAATGGTTGCCCAAAGCAAATTTAGTGATAAATATGCGGCTAAGGAGCCATTAGACGTCTAAAACTCATTTGGAAAATTGAATTGTGTTGTGACTAAGCAAACACGTGTATGATAATTATTTGAACCTATGGAAGCTGTTCGTGTTATAAAAGTATGCCCAAAATCGAATTTGACCACTCAAATCTACATAGGAGAATAAATCATGCTTAACAGTTTACTATCTCAATACTCAATTCTGATATTTGATACATGGTGCAAATATGCACTCAAGTATAGTAACACTAACTGCATGTTCATAAGGTGTTCAAACTATAAAAATCATCCTAGGTCAAAAACTCACTACCCAAAGCACAACTAGGGTGAGGATTGTCCGGGCAGTCATGCCATGGGCGTTAATTACAATTTTATAACACAAAAAATGTTGTATTAATTCTATCTTATATATGTATATATTATGCTTTTAGGTTTACGTAAGACGGAGATATATATATATATATATATAAGGAGCATTTCTGGTACGAATTACTGTTCACGGACCACCCGTACGGATTGGCCCATTTGGCATGCTTCCCGAGGGAATATTTTGGTGAAATTTCGTGGGGATGTTCTTCATTGTGTGTAGAACATCTCCACCAAATTTTATCAAACAATTCATCTGGGAAGTAGGTTAACTACATGATTGAAAAAAATTGGATTTTATATATCTATTTCTGGACCAATATTTTTCAATCATGTAGTTAACCCACTTCCCGGTTGAATTGTTTGATGAAATTTGGTGGAAATGTTCTACACACGATGAAGAACATCCCCACCAAATTTCATCAAAAAATTTCATCAAAAAGCATGCCAAATGGGCCAATCTTTTTTAGGAGAGCAGCAATTCAAACAGGGGAGTTAAAAAGATATCTTTTTGAAAATAATAAAAAAATTAAAACGAGAGAAAACATTGGAATATAAAATAGGACAAGAGAAAAATTAAAATAATTTGAAAATATGTAATAGTAAAATAAGTGTAGAGGGTTTGAATATGAGTTGATATGGTACTAAAGCGACAACCTTTTTAAATTCTCTACACTCTCTTCATGTATTTTAAGTCTTTTTATATTGTTAAATCACCCACTCATCCTCTCTCTAAAAGATCTCAGCAATTATGGGGAAGATATGATAGGTTTTTGGTGTTTAGGGTTTTAATTTAGGGGAAAATTGGTTCAAAACCAATTGTTTTGGGACTAATGTAGAAAGAGAATTAAACATTATGTGATGAAATTTTTTTGTACCCTTCAATATTGTGTTTGTTTTTAGATGGGAAGGAGAAAATTAACCTATAAATTATCTAATTACTTATGGTGTTGTATTGCTTTTATATGAATTTGTGTTCATCGTATTATTCATCTTGAAAAATATCTCTCTTGAAAAACCTTTAGCTACATAAAAGGTTGTGGTGGGACGTTCTTGCTAGAAAATGGCGATGACTCTATTTGATAAAAGCTATTAGAACAGTCTATTTAAAACTAATGACCCATATTTAACTCTATTCAAGAGTAACTTTCATCATTCAGGAGGAGCCTGCAAACTCAGTTGATATTTTGTGACGAAAACATTCTGCTCTCATGGATCTAGTGACATAATTTTCTTTGGCGACCAAAGTTCTGTTCTTTCATGAGTTTTCGACACTTTAGTCCCTTAAAGTTTGCCCCATTAGTCACTTTAGTCCCTAAACTTCATTTTCTAACTTTCCACTCCCCAATGTTTCCACCGCTCTAAACATTGATGGTTTTCTTTTAAATCTAAAAATAAAAATGGGTGTCTACAAAAAAAGATGTTAAAAGGTGAATTAAGGGTGATATTTCCAACACCATTCAGAGAAAAATGATAGCTTGGGAACTAAAATACAAAGCATTTGTTATTTTAAAAGTCAACACCTAACTCAGAGAAAGGATTCTCGTTTAGGTGATACTTGGTCTCTTACATTTCTTTATAAACAAGTTCTATTGTTTGAATCATTCAATTTATTTATTTTTCTATAGTTCATAAAATATATAATGAACAACTATGTATATAAAATTTATTGAAAAGGATCAGGTGAGACTCAAACTTAGGAGATCTTTATATTTGGGCAGGATCTTTTACCGACCGAACATATCCACTCACTTAGAGATCATAACGATGATATTGTTTGAAGGCAAAATAAAGTTCTTATGAAAATATGTCAATTATTTTATTAAAATATATGGCAACAAAATTTATTTGTTCAAAGAAAAATTATATATATATATATATATGTATGTATGGAAATGTGTTAGTAATTAACATGTAACGCCATATTCCGCACCAGTTTATCAAAGAAAGCTGTGGCCACCATATATAGATATTTAGTGAAGAAAGTTCTCACTTCTCATCTAGAGAATTTTATTTTATTTTACTTTTTATACCAAGATTGCTCTTTTAAATCTAATTTTTTTTTTAAAAAAAAGGTACCTATAAAAAGAACGTTAAAATGTTAATTAAAATACGGGTACCTCTTTCAGTGCCCTTGCGAAAAACTCAAAAACATTATAGTTTGGGGGCTTAATATGAAGCATTGTGTCATCACTATTACATTGAAATAAACTAGAAGGCATTGGAAATATTTTGCTGAGTGGGTGCAAAAATATGAGCATGGTAGGGTCGACATTAGAAATATTTAAGGTTAATAATTTCGACCAAAGAATGAGCAAGCTCGTCACAAATGAGATCCTCATATTTCATTATACATAGAAGGATTAGAGTAAGGTATGGACCTTCCTAGTACAGCTTTTTCGGTTTTTTCTACATGGTATTTTGACTAAATTCACATTGCTATGCTTTACACCCCCCCACATAGTTTTGACTTAATTGGTTTTTAGGGTGCTTTCCATAACTTAAATGCAAAAGAATTTAACTATATTCTATTGATAAACGCATAATATTGTCATGTTTAAGCTCTTTTTCGGAGTCGTTTGATGTGTTTATTGCTTTCATTTTTTGCCTAATTATCCACTTATCTCAAGATTAGTGCCTTAGCGAGTTTTGTATCTAACGTGGCCCAAGTTGATGTGAGTTTTGTAGTATTCCATTTGTTTGAAGGATTGGGATACAATGGCATTGCATGGAATGATCAAGAGCAAGTTTAGATAGCTTACGATAGTGTTGAGTGAAATTTTCCAGGCCCATGATCGATCACGGCTTCCAAAATTTCTGGCAGTGCACTCCCATGATCGATCATGGGCATAGCCATGATCGATCATGGCCCCAGGCAGCTTTCTCAATTCACACCCAAAATGGGCTATTTCAGTGGTTTAAGTTATTTTAGATATTTAGTTAGATATTTTGCAACCTTGTAATATATATATTATTCTTAGCTTCTCGGCTAAGATATCTAAGTTTTTAACAAGTTCTAGAGAGAAGGGAGAGCAAATAGCCTTGTAATTTCTTCTTTACTCTTGTAAGTTTACTTTGATTTTAAGAAATGAATGCTTCTTCTATAATTCTTGCTTCGAGTATTATGGAGTAGTCTTTTACTAAGGTTACGGAGGTGAATCGCGATATAATATTTGGTGATTTATGGCTCAATCCATGTTTAAGGTTTGAGGAATATTTGTAAATCCTTTTCTTCTTCATTTCCTCCATTGTTACAAGCTTTCTAGGTATACTCATATATAATTAAGACTTTATATGCTTTGTATATTTAGTGCTTGGTTGTTAATGAACATACAACATATTTATATGGTTCTAGAAGCTTGTAGTCTTTTTCCCCCAGCCATGGAGCTTTTTCCTCTTCGTAGAAATTATGATAGTTCTTAAAACTCCATGGATGGATTATAAATTTGTTAATCTCATTTTTGATTCGTTTATTGATACATTGAGTGCTTCTTACACTTTATGTGACACTTAGACTCTTTGTTTTCTACCATAAATTATAAAAGATGAGATGAAAAATTTATCCCATAAACTTCATTCCGTTTTATTGTTTGGATTCACTTTTTTATTTTCATTCTTTAAATCATGAGATTACATACACTTGCTTTATGAAAAATCTTTTTATGATGAGTTTGTCATATCTATCTCGGATTAGCTTCATCGGGAATGGGTTGCCTTGCTTCACACCCGTAGCTAAGAGGTAGGAATGATAACCTTATCTTTGGTGGAATGTCATTTGTCTCTTTCTTGATATAGCTTCAATCCGGGAATGAGTCGCCTAGCGTCGCACCATTTGCTATTGAGAGATACACCAACATTCCCCATATCTCGAGAAATCTTGTGTTGTAATCTTTGTATGAGCTAGCGATCACCGTCTCTTAAATCGTAACTAACCTCCACCTACCTTAGTGCTTTCTTATTAATTTTCATAACCGTTTTATATTTCCGTTGTTTCACAACAAATCCAACTTACAAAATCTGAAAACCATTTAATTTGTAATCCATTCCATCCCTTTTAAATTATCCCTGTGGTTCGGTACTCGGACTTCTGAAACTATATTACTACTTGACGCGCCTGCACTTGGGCTAGAACACAATGCGGTATTTTGGAGCCGTCATGTTTTTGGCGCCGTTACCGGGGATAAGGCAAAAGGCGGATTCCAGGTTTTGTATAAACCCACTCTTTGTAAGTATCTCTCCATTTAATTAATTTATTTTTCTCTCTTATTCTTGTTTGATTTTGTAGAATTCCGAGGAGCTACTCGAACAAGTTTTTCCGAGCCTTTGCAAGGGCAATTGTTCGTGGACATTCGAATAAGCCCTCCTCATTTGCCAAGAATAAGCCCTCCTCATTCGCCAAGAATGGCAAACCAAGGAAGGGCTGCGGATCACGAGAGTGATAATGAAGGGGAAGGTGCCAACAATGTTCCTCCCGTTAGGACCATGAGGGACTACCTCTAACCGTCTCGAACAACTTCGAACTCATGCATCGTACTTTCCACCGGCCAAGCCGGTGCGTTCTCGTTCAAACCAGGTATGCTTCAACATATCCCATCTTTTCATGGTATGGAGTCTGAAAACCCATACTTGCATTTAAAAGACTTTGAAGAAGTCTGCTCCACATTTCGTGAGGCGAATATAGACGATGATGTCATGCGACTAAAACTCTTTCCTTTCTCCCTAAAAGATAAAGGAAAAATTTGGCTAAATGCTCAAAGACCGCAATCAATTTGGTCTTGGCAAGAGCTTCAAGTGGAGTTTCTAAAAAAATTCTTCCCCATTCACATAACCAATGCTTTAAGAACGGCGATATCCAATTTTTCGCCAAAAGACAATGAAACTCTCTATAAGTGTTGGGAAAGATATAAAGAGCTTTTAAACGCATGCCCTCACCATGGTCACGAAACGTGGAGCCTTGTTAGTTTTTCTATGAATCTCTTACTCCCGAGATGCGTACTTTTGTTGAGACCATGCGCAACGGTCAATTTTTGAGTAAGAATCCCGATGAGGCCCTGTTATATTTTGATGAGTTAGCGGAAGGTGCCCAAAATTGGAACACCTATACCGATGAGCCAAAAGCCAACATACAAGGAAATGGTGGGTTGTACCAAGTGTCCAATGAGGATGACATGGGTGCGAGATTGTTCCAATTGTCTAAGAAAGTAGAGGCAATAGAAGCAAATAAGCTTAGAGAGGTCAACGTAGTATCCTCGAGCCAGTTATGTGTCATTTGCGAAAATTCGGGACACACTACTGAGGATTGCCCTACCATTCCCGCTTTCCGGGAAGTCCTCAAAAATCCTGCCCAAGTCAATGCTTTGCACCAATACAACCAAAACAGAAACCAGAACGACCCTTACTCTCAAAGGTACAATGAGGGATGGAAAAATCACCTCAATTTCAGTTCAGGAGGAAACCAAGGTCAGAACCACAACCAATATCATCAAAACCAAAGGCAACAACAACAACCTCAAAACCCATTTGTCCCACCTCAAAATCAAAATCCCAACCAAAACTTGGAAACTTTGTTGAGATCATATGTGGACAAAACGGATCGTGATGTGGGTGAATTAAAAACCAAAATGTCTAAACTCACCACCGCCCTTGCTACCCAAGAGAAGGGAAAATTCTCCTCTCAACCTTTAGTCAACCTTAGAGGTCAAGTTCAAGTCATAGAAGGAGGCGAGTCTAGCACCAAGATAGAAGAACTCAAAACTATCACAATCCTAAAGAGTGGGAAGGAGGTAGACAAAACTATTGTTCCTAAAACCCCCAGGTGGCGGACATAGTTGAGCCGACGAGTGTTAAGAAGGTTGTGAGTGAAGAAAAGAACCAAGAGGAAGAGAGACAAGGAAAGGAGGATCTTGAGAAAATCAAGAATAGAATCAAGGTCCCTTTCCCGGAGAGATTGAACCAACAATCCAAATCTAATACCGAGATTTTGGATGTGTTTCAACAAGTGAAAATCAACATTCCGTTGCTTGACGTGGTCAAGCAAATACCTTCGTATGCTAAGTTCCTCAAGGACTTATGTACGACCAAACGAATGTTGAATGTTAAGAAAAAGGCCTTTATGGTGGAGCAAGTGAGCTCCATGACGCAGCCGAATTAGCGCGTTGCGATAGAGCCCAAGTGCAGGCACGTCAAGTTGTAATATAGTCTCGGAAGTCCGAGTGTCGAACCACAGGGATAAGTGAAAAGGATTGGAATGGATTACGGATTAAATGGTTTTCTGATTCTTGTAAATTGAAATGGTTGTAGAACAACGAAAATGTAAAACAGTTGTGAAAATTAATAAGAAAGCACTAAGGTAGGTGGAGGTTAGCGACGATTTAAGAAACGGTGATCACTAGCTCATACAAAGATTAGAACACAAGGATTCTCGAGAAATGGGGAATGTTGGTGTATCTCTCAATAGCAAAGGGTGCGACGCTAGGCGACTCATTCCCGAATTGAAGCTATATCAAGAGAGAGACAAACGACATACCACCAAAGACGAGGTTATCATTCCTACCTCTTAGCTACGGGTGTGAAGCAAGGCAACCCATTCCCGATGAAGCTAATCCGAGATAGATATGACAAACTCATCATAAAAAGATTTAACATCAAGCAAGTGTGGTAATCTCATGATTTAAAGAATGAAAATTAAAAAGTGAATCCTAACAATGAAACGGAATGAAGATTATGGGATAAATTTGTCAACTCATCGTTTATCACATATGGTAGAAAATAAAGAGTCTAAGTATCACATAAAGTGTAAGAAGCACTCAATATATCAATAAATGAATCAAAGATAAGCTAAACAAATTTAAAATCCATCTATGGAGTTTTGAGAGCTATTCATAATTTCTATGAAGAGGGAAAAACTCCATGGATGGGGGAAAAAGACTACAAGCTTTCTAGAACCATATGAATATGTTGTATGCTCATTAACAACCAAGCACTAAATATACAAGGCATATAAAGTCTTACTTTATTATGAATATACCTAGAAAGCTTGTAACAATGGAGGAAATGAAGAAGAAAAGGATTTACAACTATTTCTCAATCTTTAAACATGGATTAAGCCATAAATCACCGAATATTATATCGCAAACAACCTCCGTAACCTTAGTAATAGACTACTCCATAATAGATGCAAGAACAAATATTATAGAAGAAGAAATCATTCTTACAAATTAAAAACTTACAAGAGAAATGAAGAACAACACCACAATGAGCTCTCACCTCTCTCCTACAACTCTAAGTGTGTTCAAAACTAGATAATATCCCTTTCCCTATGTAAAAGAAATAAATAATATATATATTAAAAGGTAGAAAAATATCTAACTAAATATCTAAAATAGCTTGAACCACTAAAATAGCCCATTTTGGGTGTGAAATGGCCAAGTTGCCAGGGCCATGATCGATCATGGCCAACCCATGATCGATCATGGGGTCTTCTGCCTGAACTATTATTTGCACCATGATCGATCATGGGATTCCATGATCGATCATGCTTCTGGAAATTCTCTAAATCAGCACTTTTGTAGCTTTTGGCTAGCGCTTGATCAATCATTTCGAAGGCCATTGCATCCTATGCCTATAAACACATAGAAACACAACAAAAGCACACCTAGCGGGACGATGTTAGATACAAAACTCGCCAAGACACTAATCTCGAGATAAGTGGATAATTAGGCATAATTAAAGCAACAAACGCGTCATGCGACTCTGGGAAAGAGCTTATGCATGACAATATTATGCGTTTATCAACTCCCCTCAACTTATCTCTTGCTAGTCCCTTAGCAAGACAAAAATATATAATTACAAAAGCACTATGCTAAATAAAAAAAATTGTTAACTTCTAAGTTCCCAAGGAAGACGAGTTGCATCTCGTGAAAGGTTTTCAGAAATGATACCTACAAACATCAGAAGTTTGATCATGATGAACGATGAGAATGAAGTTTCAAGTTTCAATTTGCAAAGCAAGAGGCATTACTATCAATTTTCCAGAATGACGGACTTTTGAATGATCATATAATTCGCCTATCTCCTTTAGAACACAATCCCATATTCTCCAATGCTCACATACTAGACTTCAATTCAAACAATTCAATATAAACACAAAGAATCATAAACATTCAAGAAGGAAGAGAGAACTTTTTCAAAAACAAAAACTCCAAGATTTGTCAATTCTAAGCACTTTCTTTATCTTTTCTTGGAAATTTTTGCTAAATTAGTTCAGGGCGGTTTTCATCTCTACGGGGGGCAGCGGTCTCACTTATGAAATTTTTCAAAATTACTGCTCATTCATTGGAGCTTGAAGGAAGCTATTCACCCTTTCCCATATGGTAACCTATACCCATCCATAATATTAGACAAAGAGACTTAAGATTTAGTCAAGTGAAGCTTTAAGTCAATATTATGATAAAAGTCATCCAAGTTGTCAAAGTGCTATGCTTTTGTCCTCTCATTGGAGGATCTTTTCGAAAGAGCTTCCATTATTTTTGGACAAAAATTTCTCTTCTCTCAATGAAAATAAATCTAAGTGTTATTACCGAAATTGAAAACAACCGAAGCAATCTAGCATGTGGAGCATGAGAATATAACGGGATATGAGACTAAGTGGAGCAAGGCAATTTAGATTATCATTCAAATTCCTATCTAGATCAAAGAATTCATGCCAAAAGCTAATGAAACAATGGCCTTCATTGAACAAAGTCAATCAATCAATCATCACTTTTCAAACTTCTCCAAAAAAAATTCTACTACTCATGGAAATGAACAATAGCAAGCCAAACAAAATAAACACAAAATAACGTACCCCCCTCAACTTGAAACACACATTGTCCTCAATGAAAAGAGAACAAATAACAACGCACGGAAGGGCTACTTTGGCTTTGCTTCCCATGAGACAAAAATAAGACATAAACAAAAACTATTCACAAAACGGGTTAGAATTAGAATTCAAAAGCAAAAACCATAACATTCAATCATTAAAACCAAGTTTTAAAGTTAACATCATGTCAAAGTTCTAATACAACCCAAAAAGAAATAAAATAAAGCTAAGCGTAAATATAACTAATAAAAGAGTTTTCAGGATTTGGCAAATCGCATCACATGTCGGGAGGTGGGGGTGGGGGGAATCGACCGTACAACGCCTCGAACTGCTGGCGTATGAAGCTCCTGCTGAGCTGCCATCTGCTCTGTAACTCTTGCCTCGACTTGGGCTGCTATCTCTGCTTGAAGACGGTCCTGTCGCGATATCATAATCTCCACCCTCTCATTGACACCCGCGAATCCGGTGTGGATCAAGGCAGTCATTTGTTCAAACTGCTCTCTAATGAACTCCCTATTGTCATCCACAGGCCCAGAGCTTGCCCTTCTTCTACGCCTTGATGTACCCGGAACATCCGCTCCTGCTTCTTCAGCCCCTTCTTCTTCGCTATCACCCTGTTGTGGTGCGGCTGTGGAAGAACTCGGCCTGTTCCTCAGTTGACCAGCGGCTCGAGTTTGGGTGGACCTATTCAGCGGTGCCCTAGGCATTTTCTTCTCATCGTCGGCTCTCTCAATTACCCCCGCTCACAAACAGACCTTAGTGATCAACGACCCAAATTTGATTGTTTCATTGTGGGCGACCAAATCGATGATTCGCGCTATTCGCCCAATGATATGACGCAACAAGCAGCAGCGCTTGTTCGTTGCTATGGCGTATAGTACATAAGCCTGAGACGGGTAAATGTGCTGGGTATGAGAAGTTGGGTCCAAAGCGTTGGCAATTACCAGCCAAAGAGTTCTAAATCCCTCACGTATGTGGCTCCTATCGAATTGGTTCCCAATCCATTCTCTGGGTTCACCGGCTAGAAATGTGGCTAGATCGTTAGGCCTCGGCTCTAAATAGTTGGTAGTGTCCGAATAGGGGAGGTCATGAGCATTAGGTGGCAAAGCTGAGATTCCCGTAATCTCAGTCAAAACTTCGAGGTTAAACGGAACCGTTCTGCCTCGAACATGAGCGACATATGTGTATGGTGTATCGGGAACTTGAATCAAACTTGCAATAAATTCACGACAAATGGTGAGATTACATTGAGTACCTGGTTGACGCAAGTAGTCAATCCATTCCGGATACCGCTCAAACGTTGCTCGCTGGGGGAAATCGTCCAGCGTACCGATGAATACCGGCCTCTCTATCACTACCGTCCTCGTTTTGAAGGCGTAGTTCCACCACTCAAATTCTTGACGGCTCCGAAATCCGCGATAGCCGCCTCTCGCGGCTTCAATGGTAAGCGGCTTAGTGGGAGGGTTTGAGGAAGACATAATGGAGGAGTGCTATGCTTTAGAGGAGGTGGAAAGGAGGAATTTGAAGCCTTGAGATGCTAGGGCTCGAAAATGGTGATGAGAGAGGGAAAAGGTGATTTTTGAGATGGGTTTGATGATTGGGGTTGGAAATTGAGGGATTTGAAGGTTGAATCTAGGTGGGGGTGGATGGAAATGGTGTTTAGAGAAGATTTAGGAAGAATGGGGGAGAAAGGGCTAGAGCTCGAAATGGATTTGGGAGAAGGGTTTGTGAGAAATGGGCGTGATTTTACGGTTCCCCTGTTTTAAGTCGCGGCCATGATCGATCATGGCCAACCCATGATCGATCATGGGTTGCTCTGCCCAGTCATTACTTTTACAATGATCGATTGTACAATGATCGATCATGGTATGACCATGATCGATCATGCTCCTCTCTACCCAGCTGCTTCAATACCATGATCGATCATGGGATTTCATGATCGATCATGCTCTAGATTTCTTGAGAGAATTTCTACCATGATCGATCATGGTGAGGGCATGATCGATCATGGTCCAATCTGCCAGAAATTTCTCTTTGCCTTCTTTGCTCTTCTACACCTCAATTCTTCCCCTCAACTTGGTTCAAACTTTCCCAATCACACCCGACTCTCCGATGGAAATTCCTGAAACTCAAACATACTAACAAAAACATTATTTACAAAATCGACCCATGCTTGTTAGGCATAGGTCGGTTCTTCGAGAGGGGTGGACTCCTCTCGAGGTGGGAATTCCAAAAACGGCTTAAGACGTTGACCGTTCACTTTGAACACGAAGCCGGTTTTGGGATCCTCAACTTCCACAGCCCCAAAAGGAAATACGTGTCGGACAACGTATGGGCCGGTCCATCGAGACTTCAACTTTCCCGGGAAGAGATGCAGACGAGTATCATAAACAAGAACTTTGTGCCCGAGTTTAAATTCTTTTCTCATAATGGATTTATCATGAAAAATTTTTGCACGTTCCTTATTTATCTTCGCATTGTCATATGCATCTCTTCTCAACTCCTCTATTTCATCTAATTGCAACTTACGGTCAAGCCCAGCTTTCTCTAAATCATAGTTAACCATCTTAGTTGCCCAGTATGATTTGTGTTCCAACTCTACTGGAAAATGACATGGTTTTCCGTACACAATGCGATAAGGAGACATATCTAGAGTTGTTTTATACGCAGTACGGTAGGCCCAAAGTGCGTCGGTCAGTCTTAATGACCAATCCTTGCGATTCGGGTTTACCGTTTTCTCTAGAATCTGTTTGATCTCCCTATTTGCCAACTCGGCTTGACCATTAGTTTGAGGATGATAAGCGAGCGATACTTTGTGATTTACACCGTACTTTTGCATTAATGATTGAAACGGTTTATTGCAAAAATGAGTACCGCCATCGCTTATTATTGCCTTGGGGGTGCCAAAACGTGCAAGAATGTGTTCTTTCAGAAATCGGATCACCACTTTGTGGTCGTTTTTCTTGCACGCTTGGGCTTCCACCCATTTTGAAACATAATCTACGGCAACTAAAATGTAAAGGTTACCGTAGGAGGATGGGAATGGTCCCATAAAGTCGATGCCCCAACAGTCGAAGATTTCGATCATCAGAATTGGGTTGAGAGGCATCATATTCCTCTTGGAGATCCCTCCAAGCATTTGGCATCTCTGACATGCCTTGCAGAAGCGTTGTGCGTCCTTGAAGAGCGACGGCCAGTACAATCCGCTTTGCAAAATCTTAGCGGTTGTCTTCTTTGCTGAGAAGTGTCCTCCGCAAGCTTCGGAATGGCAGAAGGACAGAACTCTCTCCACTTCTTCGTCTGGGATGCACCGTCGGATGATCTGATCCGCACAATATTTAAATAGGTACGGTTCATCCCAGTAAAATCGACCCACTTCGCTCAAGAACCTTTTTCTGTCTTGCGCAACCCATGACTTCGGTATCTTGTCGGTCACCAGATAATTCACGATGTCTGCATACCATGGGAGTGTTGAGATTGCTAACAATTGCTCATCCGGAAACGAGTCTTGGATCGGGCTTTCTTCGGTGTTGTTCGTGAAAGTGAGTCGAGATAGATGATCGGCCACCACGTTCTCGACTCCCTTTTTGTCCTTGATGCTTAAATGAAATTCTTGCAACAAGAGTATCCATCTAAGAAGTCGCGGCTTGGCATCCTTCTTTGTGAACAGGTACTTCAATGCCGCGTGATCCGTGAAGACAACGATGGGCGATCCTATCAAGTAGGATCGAAACTTGTCCAAGGCGAAGACAATTGCCAGGAGCTCTTTCTCTGTCGTGGTGTAATTCATTTGCGCATCATTCAAAGTCCTACTTGCATAGTAAATTACACCCGGTTTCTTGTCTTTCCGTTGACCAAAGAACCGCTCCAACTGCATAATCGCTCGCATCACACATGAGCTCGAAAGGCAAGCTCCAATCCGGTGTCTGCATAATCGGCGCAGGGGAGGAGTGGTGAGCATATGCTTTAGAGAGACAAAAGCTTCTTCGCACTTGGCATCCCATTCAAATGGTGCATCTTTGAGGAGTAAATTACACATTGGCTTGGAGATGGAACTGAAGTTCTTGATGAACCTCCTATAAAACCCGGCATGTCCCAAAAATGATCGGACATCTTTTACATTCTTGGGTGTAGGAAGTTTAGAAATCAGTTCGATCTTTGCTTTGTCTACTTCAATTCCTTCCGATGAAATGATGTGCCCCAATACGATTCCCTTGGTGACCATAAAATGGCACTTTTCCCAATTCAATATCAATTGCTTTTCCACGCATCTTTCCAGGACCTGTTCCAAGTTAGCTAAGCAATTGTCGAATGACTTACCATAGACGGTAAAGTCATCCATGAAAACTTCCAAAGTCCTTTCCACCATATCACTAAAAATACTCAGCATACACCGTTGGAAAGTGGCCGGTGCATTACATAGACCAAAGGGCATTCTTCGATAAGCGAAGGTACCAAAGGGACATGTAAAGGTGGTCTTTTCTTGATCATCTAGGTCAATCTCAATTTGATTGTACCCGGAAAAACCATCGAGGAAAGAGTAATATTCATGGCCCGCTACTCTTTCTAGAGTTTGATCCAAAAAGGGTAGTGGGAAATGATCTTTACGAGTTGCCTCGTTGAGTTTACGGTAGTCAATGCACATTCGCCACCCGGTGGTGACTCTTTGCGGAATCAACTCGTTTGATTCGTTCTTGACTACCGTAAGACCTGATTTTTTCGGTACCACTTGAGTTGGACTAACCCATTTACTATCCGAGATTGGATAGATGATCTTTGCATCCAACAATTTCAACACCTCGTTCCTAACCACTTCTTGCATGTTAGGATTCAACCGGCGTTGAAATTGTCTCGATGTTTTTGCCCCATCCTCCAAGTGAATTTTATGCGTACAAATCAAAGGGCTTATACCTTGAAGGTCGGCAAGAGTCCAACCAAAAGCTTTTTTGTATTTACCAAGCAAATGGACTAACCTTACCTCTTGGTCATCCGAAAGTTCGGACGAGATGATGACAGGGTAAGTGTCTGAAGCTCCCAAAAAGGCATACTTCAAGTTGCTCGGCAATAGCTTAAGGTCCATCTTTCCTTCGTGCGTTTTGGTGGACGACGATGTGTTTTCCTCTCTCTCCGAAAATTCAACCTGTTTGTCAGACAAAGAAAACACTTGCATACAATCCTCGGGTTCATCGGAAGTGGTTAGATAACCTTCCGTTGACTCCGATTCAAAATTTTCCACAAAGTGGTCTTGGATACATGACTCTATCATGTTCACGTGTTCATTTTCCTCATTATCATCGTCATCTCTTTGATTGCTCAAAGAGAACACGTTTAGCTCTAGAGTCATGTTGCCAAATGTTAACTTCACGATTCCATTCTTGCAATTTATTATGGCATTAGAAGTAGCAAGAAATGGTCGTCCGAGAATGACCGGAATCTCATTGGTGGGATTTGACACAGGTTGCATGTCGAGGATGATGAAATCAACCGAAAAATAAAACTTGTCGACTTGGACAAGCACATCCTCGACTATCCCTCTTGGGATCTTAACGGATCGATCCGCTAATTGAATAGTAACCCTCGTGGGTTTCAACTCACCCAACCCCAATTGTTGATATACCGAGTAGGGGAGCACATTCACACTTGCTCCCAAATCTAACAATGCATTCTTGATCCTACAATTTCCTATGATACACGAAATTGTGGGACAACCGGGGTCTTTGAACTTGGGGGCTCTCGTGCCTTGCATGAGGGAGCTCACTTGCTCCGCCATAAAGGCCTTTTTCTTGACATTCAACCTTCGTTTGGTAGTACATAAGTCCTTGAGGAACTTAGCGTACGAAGGTATTTGCTTGACCGCGTCAAGCAATGGAATGTTGATTTTCACTTGCCTAAAGACATCCAAGATCTCTGTGTTAGATTTGGATGGTTGGTTTAATCTCTCCGGAAATGGGACTTTGATCCCATTTTTGATCTTTTCAAGATCCTCCTTCCCTTGTCTTTCTTCCTCTATCTTCTTTTCTTCACTCACAACTTTTTCAACCTCCGACTCCTCAACAATAGTAGATTTAACTATGTCCGCCACCTTGGGGGTTTTAGGAACAATAGTCTTGTCTACCTCCTTCCCACTTCTCAGGATCGTGATGGACTTGAGTTCTTCTATCTTGGTGCTAGACTCTCCTCCCTCTATGACTTGAACTTGCCCTCTAGGATTAACTAAAGGTTGAGAGGGGAATTTTCCCTTCTCTTGAGTAGCTAGGGCGGTGGTGAGTTTAGACATTTGAGTTTTTAACTCACCTACATCACGATCCGTTTTGTCCACAAATGACCTTAACAAAGCTTCCAAGTTTTGGTTGGGGTTTTGATTTTGAGGTGGAACAAAAGAGTTTTGAGGTTGTTGTTGCCTTTGGTTCTGATGATATTGGTTGTGGTTCTGACTTTGATTTCCTCCCCAACTGAAATTGGGGTGATTCTTCCATCCCTCATTGTACCTTTGAGAGTAAGGATCATTTTAGTTACGATTTTGGTTGCTATTTTGGTTGTACTGGTGCAAAACATTGACTTGGGCGGGATCTTTGAGGACTTCCCGAAAAGCGGGAATGATAGGACAATCCTCGGTAGTGTGTCCTGAATTTTCGCAAATGACACACAACTGACTCGAGGATACTACATTGACCTCCTTAAGCTTACTTGCTTCCATTGCCTCTACCTTCTTAGACAATTGGAATAACCTTGCCCCCATGTCATCCTCATTGGACACTTGGTACAACCCACCCCTTCCTAGAGTTTTGGCTTTGGGTTCCTCGGAATAGGTGTTCCAATTTTGAGCACCTTCCGCTAATTCATCAAAATACAATAAAGCCTCCTCGGGATTCTTACTCAAGAATTGACCATTACACATGGTCTCAACAAACGTACGCATCTCAGGGGTGAGAGATTCATAGAAAAAACTAACAAGGCTCCACGTTTCGTGACCATGGTGAGGGCATGCGTTTAAAAGGTCCTTGTATCTATCCCAACATTTATAAAAGCTTTCATGTTCTTTTGGTGAAAAATTTGATATCGCCCTTCTTAAAGCATTGGTTCTATGAACGGGGAAGAATTTTTTTAGAAAATCCGCTTGAAGCTCTTGCCAAGACCGAATTGATTGCGGTCTTTGAGCATTTAACCAAATTTTTCCTTTGTCTTTTAGGGAGAAAGGAAAGAGCTTTAAACGCATGACATCCTCATTAATATTTGCCTCACGAAATGTGGAGCAGACTTCTTCAAAGTCTTTCAAGTGCAAGTATGGGTTTTCCGACTCCATACCGTGAAAAGAAGGGATATGTTGAAGCATACCCGGTTTGAAAGAGAATGCTCCGACTTGACCAGCAGGAAGCACGATGCATGAGTTTGAAGTTGCCCGAGGCGGTTGAAGGTAGTCTCTCATGGTCCTAACAGGAGGAACATTGTTGGCCCCTTCCCCTTCATTATCGCTCTCGAGATCCTCGTTTCTACCTTGGTTTGCCATTCTTGGAGATGTGGGAGGGCTAATTCGAATGTCCACAAACAGTCGCCCTTGCATGAGCTTGGACAACGATTCGAATCGCTCCTCAGGAATTCTACAAAATCAAACAAAAATAAGGGAGAAAAATAAATTAATTAAATGGAGAGAAATACTTACAGAAGGGTTTTGTACAAAACCCGAAATTCGCCTTTTTGCCTTATCCCCGGCAACGGCGCCAAAAACTTGACGCAGCCGAATTAGCGCGTTGCGATAGAGCCCAAGTGCAGGCACGTCAAGTTGTAATATAGTCTCGGAAGTCCGAGTGTCGAACCACAGGGATAAGTGAAAAGGAATGGAATGGATTACGGATTAAATGGTTTTCTGATTCTTGTAAATTGAAATGGTTGTAGAACAACGAAAATGTAAAACAGTTATGAAAATTAATAAGAAGGCACTAAGGTAGGTGGAGGTTAGCGACGATTTAAGAAACGGTGATCATTAGCTCATACAAAGATTAGAACACAAGGATTCTCGAGAAATGGGGAATGTTGGTGTATCTCTCAATAGCAAAGGGTGCGACGCTAGGCGACTCATTCCCGAATTGAAGCTATATCAAGAGAGAGACAAACGACATACCACCAAAGACGAGGTTATCATTCCTACCTTCTTAGCTACGGGTGTGAAGCAAGGCAACCCATTCCCGATGAAGCTAATCCGAGATAGATATGACAAACTCATCATAAAAAAGATTTAACATCAAGCAAGTGTGGTAATCTCATGATTTAAAGAATGAAAATTAAAAAGTGAATCCTAACAATGAATCGGAATGAAGATTATGGGATAAATTTGTCAACTCATCGTTTATCACATATGGTAGAAAATAAAGAGTCTAAGTATCACATAAAGTGTAAGAAGCACTCAATATATCAATAAATGAATCAAAGATAAGCTAAACAAATTTAAAATCCATCTATGGAGTTTTGAGAGCTATTCATAATTTCTATGAAGAGGGAAAACTCCATGGATGGGGGAAAAAGACTACAAGTTTTCTAGAACCATATGAATATGTTGTATGCTCATTACCAACCAAGCACTAAATATACAAGGCATATAAAGTCTTACTTTATTATGAATATACCTAGAAAGCTTGTAACAATGGAGGAAATGAAGAAGAAAAGGATTTACAACTATTTCTCATCTTTAAACATGGATTGAGCCATAAATCACCGAATATTATATCGCAAACAACCTCCGTAACCTTAGTAATAGACTACTCCATAATAGATGCAAGAACAAATATTATAGAAGAACAAATCATTCTTACAAATTAAAAAACTTACAAGAGAAATGAAGAACAACACCACAATGAGCTCTCACCTCTCTCCACAACTCTAAGTGTGTTCAAAACTAGATAATCCTTTTCCCTATGTAAAAGAAATAATATATATATTAAAAAGTAGAAAAATATCTAACTAAATATCTAAAATAGCTTGAACCACTAAAATAGCCCATTTTGGGTGTGAAATGGCCAAGTTGCCAGGGCCATGATCGATCATGGCCAACCCATGATCGATCATGGGGTCTTCTGTCTGAATATTATTTGCACCATGATCGATCATGGGATTCCATGATCGATCATGCTTCTGGAAATTCTCTAAATCAGCACTTTTGTAGCTTTTGGCTAGCGCTTGATCAATCATTTGAAGGCCATTGCATCCTATGCCTATAAACACATAGAAACACAACAAAAGCACACCTAGCGGGACGATGTTAGATACAAAACTCGCCAAGACACTAATCTCGAGATAAGTGGATAATTAGGCATAATTAAAGCAACAAACGCGTCATGCGACTCTGGGAAAGAGCTTATGCATGACAATATTATGCGTTTATCAGCGAGTTATTACAAACAAACTCTCCCCAAGTGGGGCGAGTGTGTGCATTTTCACTCGCCTCTTATTAGGCGAGTCTTAGAGGAGTGTTAATGATTAGAAATTCACCTTTGAGGGGTGTTTGTGACAAGTGGGGTGTTTATAACAGAAATGGTAGGTGTAAATAACATCGCTCTTATTCTTTGTCATGAATATTGTGATTGAATTTTATTTGAAAAATGATTTGATGGAATGTCACTTATACAGGTATTGGAGATTGGTATAACAGATGAGACCATGCCAAATTTCAAAAATATATATATATATAAGATACATTTTCTTATGTTTATTTTATTTATTTATTTTGCTTATACCACTTTATAAAATGAGTAATTCCACAAAAAATGTTTTTAACTAATGATTAATTTGTAAAATTTTAAAATTACGCGCCATCAACGTATGGTGCTTGTGACAAACCGGTCCGGAAGGTGAAAACCTCTAAACGGAATTTAGAGCGTCACAGGTCAGCTTTATTTGTACTATGAACTAACTTCCTTACTTATTTACAAAACTAATGTGGAACAAATTACACTGTATATAAGATAAGGTAACCTCCTCATTCATACCACAAGATTAATGTAGGACAAATTATATCTATAGATATTACATATGGATATCCACATTTCAATATTTTATAGTACTTTTTACTTAATTATGTGTCCCATAAAGGCATTATCAACCCTTAAAAGAATATCTTGCTTCATGACCCCTAAAAACGAGCATTTGTCATCTTAACCCTCGAAAAAAGCATCTTGCATATCAACCATCTAATCTTTTATTACTTAGATATTTTTAAGAATCAAACACCATTCTCCCTTTTTATACAAATATTTGTAAAAAATCGCTTGAAGTTAGTATGTAATTTAAGATGTGGAATACATTATTTTTTTAATTTGGTTTCTACGAGATGTGCTTGTCAAGCATCGATTCGTGAGACTGCCGCCTAAGGGTGAGCATGATTGTTTTTATGAAACAAAATATAACACATAACGAAAATCTACTATCCTCAGATATTCTCATTAATTCCAAAAGTACAATTTCTCAATCCAAAATAAAATTTAACATAACTCGCATAACTCCTTCAACTTTCCGGCCTATGTCCTAAATTATGTTGTGCACTCTGATAATCTGCACATGCTTTATAAAGGGGAAGTATACAACATGACAATAATGAAAGTCCAAGAAAAAGTATTTAATCATCGACAATGAAGATATCGTAAAAAAAAGTGGCATTTGTCAATAGTGAGTTGATAATGATATTGCGTTGATAGTTTAAAAGAATATTCGGTATATATAATTTATTTATCTCAACACAAGTTACTAATACACAACAACATGCTAGTTTGATAAACTAAATGACCAAACCAAGTTTGACCTTGGCCATACAAGACTGATACTGCACTAAGTAGTTTAGTAGTGATCACCAAAGCACTCAACCTCCGGAGTTCTTATGGGTATTTAATCTCTTGAGTCCCCTATACAAGTATCAATTAACTAATTATTCCCTCCCTCAAAATAACACATGTATAATAACTGATGCAATAAATATATCCACATATAATTGAACAACCATAACTTCAATATGATATAATAAGAACGAGGTACAATTAAGACAGTAATTGCACAATAGTATTTTAAGAAATGAAGTCATCGATAGAAAAGTAGAATACCAATCTATAACTGATAAGAATAAGTCAGATAAACACGATTTCAAATGAAGTACACAAGTAGAAATACAAAATAGTATACTTTAAACATTTAAAAATAAATACTCTAGAAATGAAATGAGCATATGGTACACATCCCAATACCTTAACTTACTATAATAAGACTTTTTCATAAACATTGCCTTCTCTCTCCTCCATTTCTTCGCTCTCTCTATAATCTTTTTATTTTTATTTTCTCTCTCTTCTTTTACTTCCTTGTTGAACGAAAAAATAATACTAACAAGTTCTCATATATATATATATAGCCTTCAATTACTCAATGAGTAAGAAAACCTAAAATATCTTCTCATGACTATCCACAAGTTTATCCATAATTCAAACTTATCCATAATTTAAGCCTATCCACAATCCATACTTATCCACAAATCTATATTATAAAACAAATATTTTTTACAATAAAATAATAAATCAATCAAATGCCTCATATTAATTTGTAATTGTGTTAACACTTTTAGACCATTAGATCACTTTTATACTCACAACAAGATGTCAAATCAATTCAACATTTACTCACACACTAAATATATCCACAAATATAACTCTTATATCTCTCTAGTTTTTTACAACATTTCTCTCTTATCAAATTTTTAAAAAAATTTCAAATGCCACAACTTTAAATTTACAAATCCAACTTTAATAAAATTTATATATTTGAAATATATTTATCAAGATCTACAAAACAATATCCATTGTGATTATTAAATTATGTATAAAAAAAATTCAAGAAAAGTTATAAAACACTACAAGTATAATGGCATAAAACTTATCTCTCTACTTTTCTAAAACATTTCTCTCTCATCAAATTTTTAAAAAACTTTCAAATGCCATAACTTTAAATTTACAAATCAAACTTTAATAAAATTAATATATTTGAAATATATTCAAGATTTACAAAACAAGATTCATTGTGATTATTAAATTATGTATAAAAACATTTCAAGAAAAGCTATTAAACATTACAAATATAATGGTATAAAACTTTAAAACATTACAACTATAGTAGCACACTTAAAAGATACTGAAATAAAATTAAAAATAATAAAATATTCAAATTGAATATGTTTCAATCCGAATAGAGCCAAATAGGGCGGATTTTTTTTATATTAGTGTCCGACCTTGCTCAAATATAATATATATATTTTTAAAATACGCTCATAAAAGGGTCGAGGCAAATTCAGGGCGACATTTTTTTTATATCACAATTTGATTTGCCTCAAATATAATATTTTTTCCTCTTTTAAATGCACTCATACATCATTACATTATAAAAGGGTCGAAGCGCTTTCAAGTCTAATTGGACAAATAAGACATTTCTCGAGTAAGAACGACTATATTTTTAGTTTGATAAATTTCGTTTTTGCGCTACCTTATTTGTTTTTGTTCTTTTTATTGTGTCGTATGGCACGAGCACACCCTACTTTATCTATAATTCATATCTATTCAAAATTCAAGAATATCGACCAATTTAAGTCTATCCATAAATTCAAGTGTATATTATTTTCAGAATATTTACTTTTAACTCACCATAAAATAATATAAAAAATTGTATTAAAAAGCCTAGATAATTTATATTCAAAATTTTACATTTATTTTAAAATTGGGCTATCATGGTACTTGGTGGAAAACCCCATGTAACAATTCACATCCAACATTAGTAATATAATGAAAAGAGAAATGATATTAGCGCTCCACAATTGTTCCAAGACACTTTAAGATCATTTTTAGTGATACTCGTAGAAATCTTTTGAAATATTTTTTATATTACTAAAAATAATTTTAAAATGCTTTAGTACAAATGTAAAATGTTAATATTATTTCTCACTTAAAAGATCTTTGGTTTATATGCGGATTTAAGGTGGTTACATATGTATCTGTAACACCTCGAACATCACTATGTTGTTAATCTCTTCCTGAAGTCTTGATTTGCATTCTAACCTTAACCTCGGGTAGTGTTTAGGTGGTAGAACCTCAAAACAACCTTGGGAATTGGGATAGTGTTCAGCAGTTGTAAGATTGATCTTGGACTGTCCAAGATCGATCTTACCCTTCAGAGTTCAATCAGATAAGGCAATGTATTTTCAGAAGTAATAAGACACTAGGTTGGAATTTTTGGTCAGATTCATGGCAGTGCACTTTTCACCATGACTAAGGTGGCGTTTCATAAAACATCTGAAAACTGAAACTGAAAACTGAAAACTGAAAACTGAAAACTGAAAAAACTGTTTGTTTACTTCTGAAAACTGTGTCTGAAAAAATGTTGTTTGTTTGAATATAATACATCTGAAAACTGAATTTTTTTTAATATGACAATTTTGCCCTTAGTAATTTATATAGATCAATTGCATGTATATATTTCAACAAAAACAGCAAAAAAAAAAGCAGGTCCTATTTTATTTTAAAAAAAGTATAGCTGTTTTCATAGCTTTAATTTGATCATTCTACATGATTGTTAATATTTTATAAAAGCCAGTCCCTCACTATATAATTACATAACCACCCAAAAAAAAAAAAAAAAAATTATTGTGTCGGTGGCCTTGTCTCCCTCAGCAAATTTCATATATATCATACGCCCACACACACACACACACATATATATATATCCACGAAAAAACAGAGGTTACAGAAAATGATTCCATGAAAAAAAAAGCTTTATCAAAATCCAATTCCATGATGTTTCGGAGAAATTATTCTATTTCAAAATCCAAACCAAAGCAAGAAGACATCCAAAAACGAATCAAAAAAATCCCTAAAAATGAATCGTGCACAAGCCCTAAAAACGAATTAAACACCTAAATTAGCCACGAAGAAGAATGAAGGGAGATAAAGAACTGTACCTCCGGAATCGTTTGCGGAAGAGAGAAGCTTGAAGACGCAGCAGAGGCAGCAACAGCGTCGTATGGGAGAATGAGAAGAAGAGAAGCGGCGTTTGAGCGAGGATAAAATGGGCAATCGTCATTTAAGCGTTTTCAGATTTCAGTTTTAAGTGGTAATCTCATCACTTAAAACTTTTTACACAAATTTTCAGATTTCAGTCATATATCACTTATTTTTTTTGTCAATCAAACACCTCATATACCACTGAAATCTGAAAACTTTAAGTTTTCAAGATTTCAGATGGCTAAACAAACACCACCTAAGATTCTTTGACCCAGCATTGACTCGATTTTTATAACACCAAAGCTCCAATCTCATTCCATTTCGACCATAAACATCAGCAAACGCTAGAGAGCAGTTCTAGAGGGTTCTAGAGAGAGAAAGAGGAGATTTGTGGGAGATGTTGAAGGATTCACCTTGGAATTTTAAGATTTGGCTAGAATCATCCTTGGCTCATCATCTTCTTCATCTTGTCCACCATTAAAGCTTGGGGGGGAGCTTGGGTTGTTGGAGTTCAGCCATCAACTCCCAAATCAACACCCAATCCTTGTTGTTAGAGCTTCATAAAGATGGGAACACTAGTCACTTAACCCTATTTTCAACTAGGATGTGATGCATTTATCTTTACCTAACAAATTAAGGTTTTTTGGTATAATTTTGGGATTTTGTTCATGCATGGGGTTGGGTTTGATTTTATTGTTCTTTTTGTTTGATTTAGGGTAATATACATATTAATTTGTTGCTTCTACATGATTTATTGCTTACATTCTCAAATAACCCCCAAATTGACATAAACCCACTTGAACCTAAATGAGAAATGATAGAACTTGCCATATTTATACAAATTGGATAAATTACGAGTTTCACACAGGGAATTGAAGTAATATCACTATATATTGATATTGATGCTCTTATAGTTTTTTTTTGGTCTACGACTCTTATAGTTGATGGTTATACACATATATCCCATTTGGTTGTTGAGATTTTTGGTATTTTAGTATTTTAAGCACTTAGCCATTGAGGCTACATACCCCGGTTCAGTAGGGGGAACATGCTAGGGAAGTGGTATACCATATGGTCCTATTAGGGGGCATACCTTGCGCCTGTATAAGGCTACCATCTAGGTTGTCCAGTAGGGGGGACCTCACTAAGGAAGTGACATACCCTAACCATGGAAACTGTGCACAGTAGATGAGAAATCCTAGATGAATAGTTGAGTATGAGTTCGTTGGTAGAAAATTAGTGCCATTGATGTTTACTTCGTTGTAATGATTTATATATATATATATAAGCATGTTTGCTTGGGTTAAAAAACCTTATGAAGTGTGTGGTATATTTTTGGTTAACACACATATAAAGAAATTGTTTTCAATATGCCCATGACACATCTATTACATGATGTATCTTTGTACGAAAATTTTGTAGTTCCCACTAGGCCCGTTTGGCTCATAGTTTTCATACATAGGTACATTGACCGGTACGATGGGACGGGGTAGAGGAAAGGAGGCTACTTCTTAGTCTGCCTTTGATGCGTTGAGAGTTCTCTATAGCAAGCAATGTTTTAAAAGGCGCGAGGCGGGTTTGAGGCGTTTAGCCCGGGCGAGGCGAGGCGTAGGCCTCAAGGCGCATTGAGGCGTAAGCCTCACTTTTTTAAAAAAAAAAATTCCTAAAAAATTACAAAACTATCATAATATTGATAATCTATACTAAAAGTGCAAATAATATCACAAATACAATAACAATCTCAAATCATCACACCAAAATAACAAATAACAATGTCACCACATAATTAAAGTCATACATAACCATAAAGTCATCAAAAAACAAATAGTTAAACACTTAAAGTCTTAAACTAGTGTATCACCATCCACATCCACCACAAACCTATCCATAGGTCCCCTAATTCCTCTTTGAGAAACACTACCGCCACTTGAACCTTCAATCGACGGATTTTGTCTTTGATAGTATGAACCACTATCAATAATTTCTTGATTTCTTTGTACATCATTTCTTGATTTTTCTCCCTTCTTTAAATACTCTTTGATTTCATATTTCACTTCATCCGGCACCTTGGCACAAGGGGCTACACCTTTATGGTTGGCCGAAAGGTGATTTTTCATTCTAATTACCCCCCCTTTAATTTGTTTTTGACAAAAGTTACAAATAACATATTTGTATGACTTTCCGTCCATCCCTTCGGTCATTTCAACACAATATTTCCATGCCGGATCCTTTCTACTACTCATTGGAATAATTCACTACGATAAAATTTAATCATAAATAAAAATCAAACAATACTCATATATATTAAATTATTAATATTTATCACATAAAAATATAAGGCAAATAATAATAGAACAATTCTATGGGGGCAGTGAGGTGAAAATTTCGTGGGGCAGTGAGGTGAAAATTTCGTAGGGCAGTGAGTGTTCATCAAATCGTGGCAGTGAAAATTCCGTGGGGCAGTGAGGTGAAAATTCTGTCTAGTGTTTCCAGAAAATCCATGATGTCCACAACTCTTTTGATGATCATGGTATTGAATACATGTACATATATGTATATATATAACTATTATATATATAGAAGAAGAAGAAGAAGAAGAAGAAGAAGAAGTAGAAGTATATAGAGAATAAATGTGAAAAGAACTTACAAAGAGTGAAGAAGAATGTAGTATTTCAGATTTTAGGGTTTGGGATGATGGTGTATACGATGCTGAACTCTCTCCCTCTCGTCGATCGTTTGAGGCACAGCTCTGCTTCTGTCGATCGTTTTTGCAAACCGTTGTGGGGCTAGGGTTTAATTGTAAGTATATTAAAAAAAAAAAAAGTGCAAAACTACGTAGTTTCGATTAGTTGCGCCTCAAACGCCTTGAGGCCTACGCCTCAATGACGCCTCACAGTGAAGAGGCGTAAGCCTCAAAAATTGTCAAATAATCACGCCTCAGGGGCGTTTTTCCTTCGCCTCGCCTCGAGGCGTGCCTCGAGGCGCATGCCTCAGACGCCTCTTGAAACACTGATAGCAAGGAAGCCTTTTGTTAAATTTTTATTTCGGCTTGTCTTGTATTTCATTAGACTTATGTATTTTGTTGCATTAAGACTTTGGAATAGCCATATCTTATCGTGAAGATTTCTAATGTTGTATGAACTGGTTAAGTTATAATAGAATGCTTTAATTAATCCAGTATGCTCTATAAGTTCTATTCATACAATCTAGTTATTTAGCAAGATTTGAGTTAACTAAACTTTTCGCCGTTGTTAGTGACAACAATTTGTGATTGCTTTATAAGTTCTATTCGTACAATCTAGTTATTTAGATATTGGGGTTTTGTTTATGTGGCTGACAGCGAGCCCAAATGCTTATGATGGATAGCAAGAGCCATGATCATTTGTTTGTGACCCTGTGCAGTTGAGGACGTCAGGGCTTTAAGGAAGGGGGTGGGTTGTAACAACGCACATATCCAAAATCGGTAGTGTAATAGGGAGGTCCTTGGTATGTATATGGGAACTTGACACAGATAACCAATTTTGTGTTTATAGTATGTTCCTCATAAATGTTCATTGGAGTCGGTAATTCATTCAATATACAATGGCAGAACAGGTAAAATCAGTTTGTTGCAAATGCAACGAATAATTTACCTCTGTCCTCTTAGATTAGATCATGGCCTCATTTGATGATTCTTTACTTTTAAATGTTCTGTTTGCTCTACAACACCACAATCAACTGTAAAGTACAAAAGATTTATATGATGCATGCTTGCCTAGAAATATCACAACAAAATGGATACATTCTAAATGTTCTGTTTGTTTTACAACACCTACTATTAACTATAATTCTGTTCACCTTTTGTAATTTGAGGAACAAAATAACATATATTATATAAGATTTAGAGTTGTTCACTTCACCCTACTATTTATATTTAAATTTAGTGATGAAAAAGGACTTAACAAACGTGTATATATATATATTGTAGCATATATGCATACGGTATACCCCCTGAATTTCTTGTGATTATGCATACATCATGATTCGTGCTTTTGCCTTCTGTGACGGAGTAGATCGATGCACCTCCATGAGTCGTTTACTTGCCTACACATGGAAGAAACTGTGTTAATCCATTTGCAGAAAACAGGAAAACTGAAAGTTCAGTGCGCACTTATCTCTTGCATCTCGTGTCTGCCTTTTTTGCTCCTTGATACATTTACAGGAAGCATTTGGTACAGACCGTCCGTATTAGGACAGGTCCTTTGGTGACGATTTTTTGTTGCTAACAGTCTCTCTCAATATTTGGGCGAAAAAAATTTACTGCTGAGGGGATGGTCTTTATACGATGTCCATACCAAATGCAGCTATATATATATTATTATAATAAATTTTTACTTTTGTTTCTCAAAAAAAATGTTGTATGCTTTATCTCGAGCTATGGGATGGTAGAATCTCTTAACCACTGAGCTACTTATCATTTTCAAATGGAAAAAAGATTTCTTTGAATAAGTTACCTATGTCAGATGTGTGAGTATCGGAAATTAGTTTGTGTAATACGACTTACGCGTGAATGGCAGTGTCTTGCGAATGATGATGATCTTCAGTAGTAGGCTTTGAGGAGAAGCCTTTATTATTTGCCTTCTTGGGGTTCTTTCTCCCATTACTTTGTGTGTCTCTGTTCGCATTTTCAAACAAGATGTCCTGACTGTATGGCTCTACACTCGCGTCAGTGTGCGGAATCGAGGATAAAGACAGCCACCTGTGTTTAGGCTGTTTGTTCAATCTCATCATTCTCATGCTACTATTATGGTCTATTACGTCTATTGAAGCTCGTCCTCGTGTTAAAATCTCCCTTGATACATCTGCTGCAGATATTTCACATTTGGATGGAGCTGCAGCCGTGGCTGTGGTTATTATCTCTTTTGCTTTGGACTCGCATCTTTCTATGTGTTGCACTTTCAACTCCGCCTTTGTGGGCATCAGTGCTCTTTCCTCCGATTGAAGAAGAACAAGGTCTTCAGTATTACTCCTACTGTGACCGACACCAAATTGAGGGGAAAATGGATTTATCTGATTTAGTAGTATTGTATTTTTCACTTCTTCCAAGTACGAGGAAGCAACCGGTTCTAGGCTCATATTCACAGTGACACCCGGGCATCCAATCGCAATTTTGAGGGCCTTCGATATGCTTTCTTCGCATACCTCAGCTGCTCTCTTGTCTTCTGGTGTTTTAAACATCAAATGTACAATCGTATTTGCTGTTTTTTGGTTGTTCATGCAAAACACAAAAAAACTTGACTCATTAAAAAGAAGAAAGCAATCGCCATCTGAGATTTGGTTAAAAATTGACTTATTTCCTTACCCCTGGATACGGATAATGACGCAAGCTTCACTTGGTGGCTTAGGAATGCCTTCATGCTTGTACTTTGAATTTTTTCCAGCATATCTTGCCATATCTTTTCCATGTCACCCATGTGTGCCCATTCGGGCATTTTCTCAGCTTGTTTTCCTTTACATATTTGGGCTTTGTGCAAACTCTTAAAGGTTGTACCTGGTTCCATTGTAGGCTGAGTTGTACTACAGGCACTGATTGCATTACCATCTGTGCATCTGCTTCTGCTTGTACTGCTGCGTATATCTGGCGATGATTCTGCATTTGGCTTGTCATCTGCAGGCAGATAAGTGTAAGTTGCATAAAGATGCTATGTCAATGTATATCCCCAACTGTCACACATGAGACACATGATGAGGGCACAGTTATAGGACAGAGTGACGTGTCATCTTTCTAAGCAACACATTATTGTGTCATCAAAATGTGTCCTCAAACAGCATCATTCTAAATTTGTTGGCCAGATATATAGTATGCTCTCCCACCATATCCTCGCAGATCTATCTATATTATCATAGTGATCTACATGAACAATTGGTTAGCAAAATATATTCACCTTATATACTTGAGCTTCCGTGTTAACTTATGACTAGAACATATGTACCTATATAGCCATAATGTTCACAAAATACATATCCCTCAAGACATAATCAAAAACAGCAAGAAGCAAAAATTAATACCCGAGGGTAGTGTTATGCTCCTCCTAGGAAAGATTGTATCTTGAGAAGCAATTTCTATAAGGGCAGCAAGTATCCCTGAAGTCTGATCCTCCCAGAGTACTTGATGAGGACCTGAGTTGCCTCTCTGTTTCGACTAGTATCTTAAAGGCACTGCACAATCTCGCCATTTGATTATCATCAGCTGCAAAGATTTAGTTTTAAATATAGGGCATCATCAGCAAGTGGACATGTGCACTCCTTCACATACGCTAGATTTTTGTGCACGTGCGATGCGTTTGTGGTTCAGTTATATACGAATTAAACTGGTAAAGCTTAAAATGTAGCAAATGGCGTAATGGTCAAAAGCACTAATTCCCTCGCAAACAACGAGAATTTGGGTCCCCTTGCTTACATTTCAATGAAAAAATATCTTCTTTATTTTGTTTTTTTGTAAAATATAAGCCTACAGAGGCAAAATTGGGAAAACAAAAACCTGACACGTCTTCAGTAAACCCGAAATTCCCTTTGGCTTTTTATAATAGTAGATACATACATCCATTCCCCAAAGCAATTATATATGTTACTGACCAAGGTGTGATCTGCTTCTCGACAGCCTCTTATCTTTTGATGACAACAAATCTGAATCTGTATCTGCTGAAGCTCCCGAGAGTATGTCTGTAATGAGAGACGATAACTGTGATATGAGGGCTCTCGGCTCAACACCACCGGTTATCATCAGCTCCTTTGTCACTCTTACAGTCTTGACCGTTTCCCCCGATACTGCTGTTGCCAGCAAGTCAATAAGCTTGTTCTGAGGAAAAAGCCCCACCTGTAGTAAGTACGAGAAAAGGATAAGCAAACAAAAAAAAAAGTTCTGATGCTAACACAATTTCATTTTCATCAAGAAGAACGATACGCACAAGTTGTTGGACCATGGAAGTAGTGATTGTTGACCCGAGTAAGGCCAACTGATCCACTATGTTCTCGGCTTCTCTCAATGATCCTTCTGACTTGGCAACGATGAGTTTCATTGCTTCCCTTTCTATTCCCATACCCTCGAGAGCCATAATCTTCTCTAGTTTCATCGCTATATCCTTGTCCCTAAGCTTTGGGAACCAAAACTTTTGGCATCTCGACGATATGCTTATGGGCATGTCATTTACAGCTCCACTTATAAGTACAAATACCACATTAGAATCATATAAGGAACCTTGTTGTACTATGCTCAAAAGTTCAAGTTCGCCATATGCTTCAGCATCCTCGATGATAAGGACCTTGAAACCTGGAACTGACTGAATTTTGCTAAATTCAGTTGTTCGTGTACTACCAGAGTACAAGTGATCCATTATATAAAGGGTTCTTGTGCAACCTGTGCAACTCCAGCATGGTTTATTGATGGCTATTGATCTAGACTCACAATTCAATGCCATGGCAAATATTCTGGCGGTGGAGGTCTTCCCTGTGCCTCTGGGTCCGTGGAAGAGATAAAGAGGTGCGACTCTTTTCTTCTCAACGGCATTAGATATGGCCATAACTGTGATATCATTACCTGCAATGTCGCCAAATTTCCTTGGCTTATACTTGCAACTGATGCTGCTTGTTTTTCTACTTGAGAGGGACGAGTTACCTTTGCTTTTTTTGTAAGTTGAGCTGAAGCTGATATCATTGGCTTTGGCTTTCGCTGTCTTTTTATCTTTTGTGGTGTCGTTGGGCTGCTTTCGACTTAATAGATAGATAGTTTTTCTTGTCTTGGTTCGCCTAGTTGTTGATCTTGATCTTTGCAATGGAACAGTAGTGGTAGTAGTGGAAGAAGAAGCGCCCACGCTTTGCGACCTGAGGAGGGTGAGGGTGGTGGTGGTTGTGGCGGCACTTTTCTTCTTTGAGATTGTGGAAGATTGCATTGGAGAAGAAGAATCACCCTCAACCTCACCCACTTGCTTCAACGTCTCTTCCCTTCGTGATGCCATTTGTTGGTGGGTGGGTGGAGTGGTGGTGGTGGTGGTGGTTGTTAATGGTTTTGGCTTTGGGTTTGGAGGACAAAACAGTGAGCTCTGATCAAAAGTTTATACTCAGAGAGTGACATCTTAAGTTCGAATTTTGAAAGTCAGTTGCAAGTTCGAAACTGAGGAGGCGAGTATGACAGCTTAACGAAAATTGAAGTATTCCATGCATGGGATCGAGCTTGTGGATTTAG
Organism: Lonicera japonica; assembly: GCA_021464415.1. Taxonomy (NCBI): domain Eukaryota; kingdom Viridiplantae; phylum Streptophyta; class Magnoliopsida; order Dipsacales; family Caprifoliaceae; genus Lonicera; species Lonicera japonica. Next base: position 51,767,158 of record CM038466.1, read on the forward strand.
AGCGAAAGGAAGTTTCATATAACATATATACAGGCTCGAATCTTGCGAAGGACAGTGTCAAACCTTATCTACGACAATTTTAAATACCTCTAAAAAACAATTTTTATCTGTGACCATCTCATTTGTATAGCTAACCATTTTTTATTAAAACCATCCACTCTAGTCCTACTTGAGTTATAAAGACAATAAAAGCCATTATTTATTTTATTTTTTTGTTGGTGTAATTTATTTATGATTAAGGACTAGAGTTTAAAAAAAATGCAAGACATTATTTTTTTTAAAATGTTTTGGTGAAGATTGAAGTATCTTAGCTGTCAACTAACCAACCTTATTGTGTCTCTAAGCAGGCTGCCGACTCTTTGGCCGGCAATTCTTTTTAAAACTATATAGACAATAATTAAACCTCTGCCTGCCCTTATCAGCTTTTAAATATGCCTATGTTGATGTCACAAAATTTATAAAAATTATTAGTTACAAAAATAAAAATTATCTCTATGATTGACCATCTTTTAACAAGCTTATATATAGGTGGGTGCCATTGACACACACCAAAATACTCACTAACATTCTGTCATATTTGTTCGGCCCTTAAGGATCGAGTATATGTGTACATATTCGGTGACTAGGGACTGAATCATTTTTGAATAAAAAAATTATACTAGCTCGGCCCTTAATAACCGAGTATGTGCACATATACTCGGTCCTTAAGGGTCGAGCCAATGTGCACATACTTGGTCCTTAAGGGCTGAACTAGTTGGGAGTGTTAGAGAGTGTTTTGGAGTGTGTCAATAGTAGCCACCTATATATATATACACCCAGACAACCTCTTCTTGACATGACTAATTTTTAAAAACTAAATGCGGACAATTATTTTAAAGGTATAAATGGATGAATTTTTTTATAAAACTTTGTAAGGATGATCTTCATTGTTAGTAGATCTTCATCAAAAAATTTAACTAAAAAGTCGGTTAACTTAAAAAATAATATATATGCACATTTTTTGGCTATTGAATTATAGACTATTTAGTTAATTCACTTTCCAGTTGAATTTTTTAATTTTTCCATGAAATTTGGTTGAGATGATCTACTAATAACAGAGATCATCTCAACAATTAAAGTTTCATAAAAATATTCATCTGTTTATTCCCTTGAAATGGTTGGTCTGCATTTGGTCCTTAAAAAATTGGACCTCTTAAGAGAACGGTTGTATATATATAATTTACTACTGGAAATATGTAATGACTATGGGATAGATGCATAATAATTCTTCACATTATGTATATACTTTAAGTATATGTAATGACATTTAGTTATGTAGCGATAAGATAGATATTATTCGGGCACAAAGTCATGATTTCACATCTTAATATTAAACAATATTTTATTTTTAAAGTATGAAAAGTAATTTTGTAATTTGACATTTGTACTTAATACTCATTTGATTTGAGTTTCTGTTCGTTCTTGAAACACTAAATGGTTACTGTAAAAGCAAAAATTTGAGTGTCATCAACTTATAATTAGACATCTTAATTCTTAATGTGAATTTAATATTTTACAATATCAAAAACAAAAATAAACTCAAATCAAACAAGCATTTAAAATTCTCCTCTCAATTATATAGTATAGATTATAAAGGTTTGAAGGAAGTCATAATAATTCAAAGGGTGCTAGTAAAAGCACCCTTAAAATTCAATTTAAATACCTTTTTTTAATTTTAAAAAGAAATCATTTAAGTAAAAGTTGTATTTTAAAGACACCCTCACATGTTCAAAGCTAATATTTTGAAAGGTTTTCTTCTCACCCTTTTATTTTATTGTATTTTGCCTATTTCATACACTTAATTATATATATATATATTAAAAAAAATGTGCGAGGGGAGTTTTAGGGGGGGGGGGGGGGACCATGGGATCTATGTGTATGAGAAGGGGTCCATGGTCCCCCCCCCCCCCCCAAAACCCCCCCCGCACAATTTTTTTTAATATATATATATAATTAAGTGTATGAAATTTCTATTGTGATCCCCCCAAAATAATAATAATAAAATAGCAGAGGGAGAGCGTGCATTCTCGACTATGAGCATTGTTAAATCCAAACTTTCAAGTAAAATGGAAGATGAATTTTTTTTTTATACTATCTTCATTGAAAGGGAAATTGCAAGAAATGTATGTATTTTGTAATGCAAATTTATATTTTTTCTATTTTATAATGCAATTTTATATTTTTTATATTAAGTATGTTACGTTGTTGAAAATCGTATGGTCCCCTCCAAAAAACATTTCTGGATCCGCCCCTATACTTATTTCTCACAATTCCTTGGGCAACACAACATCACTTATATTGCTCTTTCATACATTCTTATATATATATATACATATGCATATATGTATTACCATGTATATATAAACATTCTTCTCTATATCTATTTATATACATTTAAGTGTGTTGTCATATATTTGTAGAATCTTTATCGTATATTTGTGTTATATTATTGTTGTAGTTGGAATTTGATTTCAACTTTTTATATGTAATTGATTGTGGTTTACGGTGTTAGAAGCTAAGTATATGACTATATTGGATTTTCAAGAGAAGCAATTTATAATTTTATAGACAAATATGTTCTCAATTGCAGGCATTCTATATACGAAATTTCATTTTATCACTCTTTCTTGATGAGATTTTGAATTTTTATATAACAAAAACGAAAGTAGAAAAAGATTAATTTTAGTGCATTGAATTAGTTGGTGAACATAAGGATGTAAAACTACATCAATTTTCGCGAGCTATAGTTTCATTGCTACAACAATAACATTCTTCATTAACTTAAATTAATCTAACATAAAATTGTATATATTTGTAGATACTACATTTGATGTAAGAAAATTCTACAACAAAGTCCATTTGCAGCGACTGTGAAGTTGATTGTAAATAAGTCGATTTGATAAATAAGTGCATGATTCTACTAGGATGCTCTAACTATTATAGATGCTTTAACTATTACAGGTGCTCTTGTAAAAATAAAATTTAATACTTAAAAAATAAGTGTTTAAATTAATTTTCAATGGTGCTTACCAGCACCCTAATTCAGATCCCAGGAATAATTTGAGTTTTACGGATAACAATGTATTGCGGAATATTAGGTTCCTAATTGACCCATTTTGTCCTTATTGTCTTGTACTCATCTTCTATTTCCCCATTATTTTATATTAGAAAGACCAAGAAGTTGGGGCTTGTATATTTAAATTAAGTCTGTCCTCAAACAAAGCTTGAGAATAATAAAATTTTTGGAACCCAAAATTTGGGCTTTACAAATTATAATATTTGGTTCATTGGTTACTCATTTCGTCTTGTGCCTGCTATATTTTTTTATATGTATTGTATACTTCTCTATTACATGAATATAACTGGTCGCACATTTTATCTAATTCCCTCTCAATATATAGCCACTGAGTTCCAAAATATTTTTGCAGAAGTCAAAATTTAACCTAAAAAATTTCCAATATAACTTAGAACAAAATTCATTGCGCTAAAATTAGACCACTCTTAATTGATGGTTATAATCCACCTTTGAGCAACAAATAGACCAAGGTACAATCATCGATATGTTGTGTATTACTGTCGGTCAAAATGATTTGACTACTGGCCGCTTAAAGAAGAAAGATATTGCATCCTCTGATTTGATTTATGTCTTTTTTTTTGGTAAGTGATTTGTAAGAGTCGCTATAAGTGTTCGCTAAGTATTAATATAAGCCAACCAATTATACATATATAGTGGTGGAGCCTAGAGATGACTTCATCAGGCTCTCTAGAATCACTAATACTAGAGTTTTGTTCGCAAGTAATATGTGTGTGATTCAGGTGTAATTTGGTTTTTAAATTTTTTTTTTTAAAATCTAATATGTAGTGTAGTGTAGTCATCGAGACTCAAAGAATACTACTGCTTACGTTATAAAAAATCCTCTTTAGTAAAATAAAAAGCCGCTAGGATAAAATATAAAAATTAAAAATTTAAACCGAAATACCTTCTGACCTTATATAATAATACAAATGCGGGCATCAAGCCCACTCAAAGTTATATTATTGGGCTTTTTCGCCGGCCCACTCTTAATAAAAAGTGCCACAAATTCAAACCGTTGAGCAAATGGACAAACTTTCTTCTGTTAACCGCTTTACCAAGTCCTCATTCATTTAATAATTCGGAGAATTTAAATAAAATAGTATATATGCTAAATAGATATATTAAGTTTATATTTGTTTTTTGCTCCAAAAAAAAAAAGTTTATATTTGTTTTGAAGTGTGATATGTCAAAAAAAAATCAAATATTAAATGTTGAATCATTGTGAATGGTGGGTGCGTTTGTAGGATTTATTGTCGTTCGTTCAATGTTTTGTAAAAAAGTCTAATCTTATTGAAAATTCACTCATTTAAGTGTTTTACCACAAAAAAACCCTATCTCTTTTCGCGGGTGCTATTTCGTTTAAGTTACTTTGCTTATCGTACTGCGATTGCATAGTAAGCTAGGAATTTTTAGAAAATAATTGGACATAGTCAAACATCTCGCTTATTAATTTAATGGATTTTTTCAAAAGGTTCATTGATATCTTAAATCCTTATGGTATTGTGATTTCTTAAATATTTATGTCAAACATCTCGTTTGTTAATCTAATCGAATCTTTGTTCATTGATTTTTTAAATCTTAAATATTTTGTTTCACTTACTTTGCTTATGGTATTGTGATTGCATAGTAAGCTAGGAAGTTTTTGAAAATAATTGAACATAAATGTTCTAAGTCAAACATCTCGTTTGTTAATTTAATTGAATTTTTCAAAATGTTCATTGATATCGTAAATCTCTTAAATATTTATGCGGGTGCTATTTGGTTTCACTTACTTTACTTATCGTATTGTGATTGCATAGTAAGGAATTTTTTGAAAATAATTGGTCAAAAGTGTTCTAAATCAATGAAATCATTTGTTAATTTAATCGAATTTTTCAGAAGGTTCCTTGATATCTTAAATCTTTTAAATATTTATAAACAAGCAACATATATATATATATATATATATATATATATATTTGGAACTATAGGATTATGTGTTTTCCGAGCTTCATTTTTGAGATAGACATCTATCTAGAAACACATCTCTTGGTTTATTTGAGAGATTCATTGTTTTGTATTAGTTTCATAACTTAGATTTGTTTCTCTTCATTAGTTCTCTGATTCAGAAACTAACGAAATTCTTGATAGACTAATAGGTATTGTGAATTTGATTATAAAATCAAATCTTTTGTTTGGACCCGGATTATGTTTTTCAGATCTCTTCCCTATTTGTCTAGCTCGCAAATTGGTGGTCTTCTCTTTCATAGTTAATTAATGGATCAACATACCACGTCTATGTGTAATTTTTGTTTCATGTTTTGTATTTAACGCTCAAAAACATTTTGATAGTGCTCGATATAATCTGACAACTAACGTGCTGTTTGTTTTTACCTCTTAATACTAAATGGAAGTCTATTCAGCGTTAAGAGGTATAATTAGTGTTTGTCTTCTTACCTCTTAATGCTGAATTAAATTAAAATTCAGCATTAAGTATTAAGAGATAATTCATGCGCCGAATGCTTAATTTAACTTTAATGAAATTTTATTCCATTGGTACCCCTATTCTTTTGAGTCATTAAACATTGATTTATAAAACACTAATAAAAGTAAAATTGTAACGTGCCATGAATTCAACATTCAAAACTAATTAAAACCAAACACATTTTTCAAAAGTTCCATTCAGCATTAAGCATTCATAATTCAGCATCTATTGTTCAGCATTCAAAAGCTAAAAAATCAAACGGCCCCTAAGTCACCATTGCGCGCCATATGTTACATTTTTCAAATTTGTGTGCCCCTCTTTTGTCTAGGTTGCGAAATTGGTTATAAATCAAACTAGTTCCAATTGTACAAATCTATTTACTTTCCTACTTTATCTCATTACCTTTTGTCTTGCTTTCTATCGATCTTCAGTTGCAAAAGCAGGTGCCTAATAATCATTATTTCGCCTTTGGAACATAGGTTGACGTATATATGGAAATGGTATTTTTCAAAAGGTAGAGAAAACTGTCATTGTTCATGGCATTTTCTATTACAGGTTAGTTACGGCTAAGCTAAGGTTTGTTCAACTTGAGGATTCAAAATCAATGAAAGCAAATTTTATTAGACAGGGACTTTATGATTCGAAGTGTATTTATGATTCTGCGCGCCATAATCTTGATTTGCGAAAAAAATATGGAAAATAGTGTAATAGTAAAGTAGTGTATTAGTCTTGATTTATTCGACGGCATACTCCTTACTCAGGTTGTAGGAGGTTATTATGTTGTGTGGTTAGCGGGGCCAGTCCTGAATTATATACAGCCTTTTGCATAAATTGGACTTACATCTTGGTCCTCTATTCAACTGATCTTCTAAAAATATTTGTGTTTAACGCCTACGTTAATCATAAAATATTTTAGTGTAATCAGGACCCTGAGCGAGTATCCACGCTGCATAACCGCTGAGCAGATCTTAGTGGCTAGAAGAGAACAAGGAGTCCCAAATCTCCGAGCACGTTGTAGATGAAGCATGCAAAACAATGCCATGAGCCACCATATTTCCTTCAAGAGGAATAAATTGAAAATTAACTATAATTCAAATTAAATTGCTAAATTGACCTTCATTGCTTTAGAAATCTAAATGATACTCAACTCGAACCGATAACTTTTACCCTAAATTATACTTCACATAACAACTCAACCAAAGAGCATGACTATCTCTGAGACTGGATCAAAAACATTTTTTTACAGTCGGGTATATTTGGTGCCGGCTACAGAAGTTCTGCCTCTTGTTTAAGCTTTGGAGGTGGGTTTTTTTCACCTCCCACATTTGTTACTTTTATTGGAATGATAATACTCTACTGCCATAGTTTGGGGTTAGAGGCTTTATTGAACAAAATAAAAATAAAAATTTGATAGTTATTCAAAATTTGTGGAGTTTCAAGTTTCTCTATTGGGCCTGCAACTTTTGTGAGCAGGGTCATTCAAATGAATTTGATTGAAGAGAAAATTATCATCCTGGTGAAACTTCTACTCACATAATCTGTAATTGTGATTCCATGCTGAAGATCCTCATACTTGGTATTAACACAATTTCTTGATGGTGCATGATATGAGTTAAAATGTCTAAATTTTTCATGCAACTATTGGGATATTGTTTTCTTGGATAAAAGTTGAGGAACTTTTTATGGAAATGGTGAGATTGAGGAAAGAAAGAACATTTGATCAAGGAAAAAAAATCGGGAAGAGCTCATACTCGGGATACAAATGAAGTTCTTGATTTCAAAGTTCTGGTACTAGGTGAGATTATCTACACGATAAAATGCCTGTATTTGATGCAAATGATTTGAAATTAATGCAATTTGTGAATTTTGACATGAAAGAAATTGGTTTCGAGAAACCATGACATTTTTTCAGACTCTCATTTCCCAAGTTTTTCGGTGTTTAACTAAACTTAGTATATATTTGTCAAGGTCTTTGCTGAATTGGACGATATGATTGAACAGAGAATCATTGAAGGCTCTGCTTTAAGTGTTTTGCATTGATGTGAAATAATTTAAAGTTTGTGCTATCCATTTTATTTCCTTGTGAATCATGTTACGTTGTGTTTTCCTATATCAAAGTTTATATCAGATCAATTCATTAAATGGAATGCAAGTCAGATTGTGGATCAATTTAGATTGAATGTCTACTATAATTCTTCTACTCTTGTGATTATCCATTTACTTGAACAATAATATATATCCATACTTCCATTTAATTTTTGTATGTCAAAGCCTTGCTCGAGTATTCTGTTTGTATAATCCTTGCATTTGGTGGTGCTTGACTGGCTGAGTTAAAATCTCAACTGCCTAGAGTGTTCGAAACCATTTATCCCATAAGTTTAAGCAGTTAGACAGTGGACTAACAATGTAGATTAGCTCTTTGACGTACACTCCCACTCATATGGAGAGACAAACCTAACCAAGGTGAACCAATATAGTGCACAATAACGTGTGCGTGAACAACACAAAAGGAGAGAAAATGCAAGCGGAAAAATTCGATCCCAAGACCGAATTCTAATACCATATATGTTAGACACCATCTCTCCTAAAAACTGTAGTGGTTCGAAAATGTTAACTTGCTTGATCTCCATCAAGTTTTGATAATTTTCCACCCTCTTTCCTTTTGATAATTTCAACGTAAACAATTTGTGTATATAAAATATACTATTCTATATGCATTTAATTATTGGTCTTAAATACTATATTTCCAAGTGTTTTAAGCATGAGCTGGGAAATGTTATTACGTAAGAGAATGATGTGGGAATTCTGGTGCAAACGGTATGGTTCACGTAGGTTATACCGGTGCGCCTACTCGGATCAATAATGGGCTTACACATTTAATCAATTATATTATGGGCTATCTAGTGCATCTAATGGATATGTGATTTGCAATGTATAGAGACCTAATAATAGTCATGATTGATGGGATTTTATTTGAACTAGTATATAAAGACCTTAGGGTTATGGTCCCTAAATCAAATCATTATACGTACCCTCTGCTTCTCTTCCCCATCTTAGAAGAAAAAAAAACCATTGAGCACTCTAGGATTTGACATCGGAAGGCTACAACAAACCAACAAAGCTTTCATGCCATAAACTTACAAAGCTTCCACACTCTACATCATCATGGATTCAGGTACGCTTGGTAAAGATTAATTTCTTAAGAACTAGACAAGATTAGGATCCTTAAAGTTAATGTGATTTTCTAATAATAATCCTACAAATGATATAAAGGAAACCAGCTAATTGATAATCTATTTAAGTATACCTAACTGGCTCGCGAGAGAGAGAGAGAGGGGGGGAGGGGTTAATAGAAATATGAAAATGAATATTTGTTCCTTTATATGGAAATGTTCATAGGTATAATGCTTGCATCTCTAAGAGATAATTGATTGAAGAATATACCGTAGTTCAAGATTGGATATATTAATGTTCAGGGTGCAAAATTTTTCTTCTGATTTCATTTTAGTTGTAAAGATTTGAAATCTTGATAGAAATGATCATGAGTGGTTTTCTTTGTTAAGTTCGGCAAGAATTAGTTAATAACCAAACCCAAGCAATGGAGAACACTCTATTCAGACTTACTTGATTATTAGATGTTTGACTTTTCGACCATTAACTTTTAGAGGCGAGATGTTTTAACTATCTTTCTCAAAAGTTTAAATTGTTAAGTAGTTGGCCAACAGTGTATATCACTTTTTCAAACTCCCCGTCTAGTGCAAAATCTCAACGACTAGAGTATTAACTAGAAATCACTTTTCCCCAAACCTTATGGTTTTAGATAGTGGGCCACCACTTGCACGCATATAGTACAATAATGAACAATACTGCAAGTGCATATTACACAAACGCAAAAGGTTAAGAAACATGAGTTATGATATCATGTTAAACACTATCTCTCAGAGAAGTTTAAGTTGTTAAGTGGTGGGCAAAAAAATTATGTGTGCTCTCCAACATGAAAAATGCACAATCTATGCGCTTTTTACTAACTCGTTCATTTATAAACCAATTGGGACTAGTGGATTCATGTAGGGGCGGACACACAACTTGTTGTTGGAGTGGGCTAAACTAAGGCAAAAATTCATAACATTTTTTCATAGTAGAAGGCTAGTTTGATTGGACCATATTTTTGTTTAGGTTAAGAGACATATATTTATTTAGTTATTTTTGCTTAGTATATTTTAAAGTTAAACACAAATTTAAGTTATTAACTTGTGACTTTTTTGGCAAAAATAAAAATAGTCTCTTTTATATAAATCCACATTACCTAACTATCCCCACACTAACTTTACTAGTTAACCTCAATCAATACTAGAACCACATCCCCAATTTCACTAAAACAACATTTAAAATAAAATATAACATAAACGAAAACATTTAACGTTTGTGTCTACTTTTACTAATTAAGTATTTGGAAGGAACACCAATTTTAACTTAATCAACATTTTAGATTGTTACAAATTTAGCATAGGTATACCTGTGGAAATTGTAACAAATATAACAAAAACTAGTATTTAGAAATTATTGATTTAGGTTAAAAGTGTAGATATAAACTTTAGAAATTGAGATACGAAACATTCGTCAAAGACCTCTTTCCTTCTTTTTGAGTGCCTCTAACCCCGCCCGTTTTTTAGATATGGATCTTTTGTCTCTTCTAGTACTTAGAGCTTTCGTACTATCTTCAAAAGTTGGGCTAAGGAGTGGGCTGAACACATATTGCTTTTTTTTTCCTTTTTCCATATAGTATAGGGTACGTATTCTTTTTTTTTGTCCTGCACTGAAGCCTTCCGCGCCTAAGCCCACGTCTGGTCTAGCCCATGATTTGCGACTCTCGCTCTCTCCGCCCCCAATGCCTTTAAATACCTTGAGCCTTTCTTTTGGTTTTTCATTCATTCTTCTACAGGAGATTAACGATTGTAGAGAGTCTAAAGTATTTCAAGTAGATTTAGTAAGAAAACCTTCTGATTTTCTTTGAGTGATGAGGTAAAGGTGAGAAGATCTTTTCCATGGTCTTTCTCTGTTTGTATCCCCAAAGTCGAATTATTTTACTCTGATTGTTGTCTCAAGGATCTGTAAGGGTTCTTCATACCTTTTGTGGTTGAAGATTAATCTTCCTTATTGAAGAGGCCCTTTCGAGAGACATGTTTCCGAATTAGATTTTATAGTACAAACTTTTTCTTTGAACTGGATCATAAACAATTTCTCTATTTGTATTCTCTACATCCAATTACTTTCCATGTTTGATTGTTGTCTCAAGTCCTGCATGCCTTTATATGTTTGAAGAGGCCCTTTTTAGATACAAGTTTTTGAATTATATCTTATATGGCTATATCTTTCTTTAAATTGGATTTTAAGCTATTTTGTTTATTTTATTTTATTTTTTTATGTGGGAATTCTTTACATCTAGGTACTTTCTATTCTAATTGTGATCTGAAAGATCTGTAAGGATTCCTTCATACCTTCAACGGTTGAATAGTACTCTTCCTTATGAGAGGTCCTTTTGGGAGATATGTTTCCTCAATCATGATATTATTCCTTCAAATATTTTTTTCTGAATTTCATGTAAATATATTTATCTTTTTGTAATCTTCAACTGGTTACTTGCTAGTTGTTGTCTTGAGGATCTGTATGGGATTCTGTCTTACCTTCTTTGGTTGTAGATCTGATTACTCTTGCCTATAGGAGAGGCCCTTTTGAGAGACATGTTTCTTGATTTAAGATCTTACTTGGTTTAGCCTTTCTTTGAATTGGATTTTGAACTCAGACTTGTTTTGATTTATTGTAATAACTTTTTTTAGCTGGTTTGTGAAATATGGTTTTACAAAACATGGAGAAAAAAGTTGCTTGGAGACTTTCTTCTAAAAACAGTTTTATTGATTGGGATATATATACACTTTTGTGAGTGTTTCTCATTTCCCGGTATACTCAGGAAGTGGGAGATGTGGTTAATTGAAAATATTGCACTTCTTGGCGGACTTAATGGAGTTATTTTTCTGTTTCTCCCAAATATTGTTTTCGGCATGGAAAGATTCTATCTGTTTATGTTAATTGCTTGGTTTTCTGACATTTCAGTTTCTACATAAATGTTTGAGATCACAAATCTGTAAAATATTTATAAAGAAGCAAGAGATATATTTTAGGTAATTAGGATTATGTTTCCTTTTTTCTGTTTTTTTCTCTAAATTGGCAAATTGGTCTTCCTTGTTTCATCCATCAATCTATATATTGGTGTGCATCGGCGTGCAAGTTTTTCCGACTTACATTTGTGAGAATCTCGTCTAAAAACTTGTGTTTTGTTTATTTGAGAGATTCATTGTTTTGTATTGATTTCGTAAGGTAAATTTGTTTCTCTTTATTCATTCTCTGATGGAGAAATTCAAAAGTCCAAGATAGACTCTGATTTATCTAAATAAAAGCCCTCCAAGTTCTAGATAGACTCTGTTTTGTATTGATGTTAGAAGATTTCTATAACACTCTTCGACCTGTCGGATTAAAAGAGAGGATTAGATTGTTTAATCCCATTATGGCAAGGTTGATTAACCCCACCTCCTAGGTGGGATTGTTTTATCCCTTCTTCAGGGATAAGGGAGCTAGGCCTCTACAAGATAGATAATCTACTATGATATCCAATCTTAAAAAAATCAAATGCAGGATAGGATTCCCTTTCCTTACCTTGCAAGTCAAACACAACCTATTTGTATTCTCTATTCCTTTTACTTTATTATATTCATGATTTTTTGGTCTCAAGGATATGCAGCTCTCTCCAAACCTTTTATTCTTGAGCATCACTCTTCCTTTTTTCAAAGGGCCCTTTTGAGAGAAGTTTTTACTGAATCATGATCTTATTATTTTAAAACCTTTTCCTTACTTTATTCTAAACACAATCTCTTCTTTGGACCACGATTATGTTTTTCAAATCTCTGTCTGGCGAATTGGTCATCTTTCTCTTTCATAATTAGTTAATGGACTGTCTATAAGTGTAATTTTGGTTGTCTAATACGTTGTGTATGTAATCAATTTGCCCTTTTTTTTAAAAATAAAATAATTTCACTTTAATTTTTTTTTTTTTTATTTTGAAACACCCTTTGAAAATGGTCAATATAATCGAAGAGAAGGGTTGTCGATCCTAGTAGATTCAAAGTTTTTTTTCTTTACCTAATTTGAGTTTTCTGTTAATAGAAATTTCTCTTCAATTTATTTTTTTAAAAAAATGGAGGTCTAAGTTTGTTTCTTATACTACAATAACAAACTCGAACATTCGTGTGGGTGCCATTACCACTAGGCTAGCCCACCAGCACCTTCAGTTGGGCCCCTCTTTGTCTAGGTTGGCAAATTGGTCACAGATCATTTCCTTTTGTCTTATTGAAGTATTGTTTTCACTTTTCATACATCATCCTCCATCTTCAGTTGCAAAGGAAAGTGCCTAATAATTATAATTTCACCATTGAATTACAGGTTGACATATTTATGGTTTATGGTGGTTTTCCAAAGCTAGAAAAGACAGTCATTGTTCATGGCATTTCAATGGGGAGATATTCATGGTGCATAATGTTAACGTAAGAAATAAATACATCTTGTTTCAATAATGCATGTGTTAGTTTCCATTTAATTGACTTCAAATTAAGTGCCAAAGTTTGTTTTGATTGAATTAAAGACGTTTTATGTGGCATCTTTCGTAAGAAAAAAATTGTGTGAAACCTATTCTTCTACTGTCCTTTTTCTTCAAATTAGTAGTTGTGAATACAAATTATTGTTCTAAAATAAGTTTCCAAACTTACGCAGCATGTGTGACCAGAGGAAAATGATAAGCTACCTAATTAAAGAGGAAAATTTGAACTTATGGATGTGTTTAGCCACTCCCTGGCCTGTGTTTCGCAGAATGTCACACAGCTAATTGTCTTTTCATTTTTTCCCTAAAACTTCCTGATTTCAAAGTATTGGAAAACAAATTGCAGTTGAGTAAATTTGTGCAAAAATTATGTATCTTTCTCAGTAGGGAACATTTTCCCATTTTTTTTCAAATATTGAAAGTTTTATGATGCAGGTTTTGCCCAGGAGTAACTAACTCCTATGACAAATCAAGCAAGAGGCACCATCTATATTTTGGTGTATCATGCTGCCAGTTGTGGTAGAGGCTATGGAAATGCCACCTTCCACTGCCGCTTCCTTCTGCCACTGCACCCCATACAGGAAGACGCTGGGAGCATGTGCCCCAGCATCTCAGTTATATAGCAGTGGCGAGGGGTTTGCCATTAAGAGATGATTGCTAGAATTACCAGAATTTTCAGACAATTATTTTGAAGGTTTGAATTATGAGATTTTGTTTGTGCACTTTGTGTATTTTTAAGATCTGGGTTGTTTTCGAAGTGCATTTTCATATCTGGTTTTGAATTGGGTTGGTTGACATTGATCTAGGTGTCCCATTTTTGAAGTGGGACTATTCGACAATTGTTTGAAACTTAAAAAATATATATATATATATTATAATCCCTACCCAATTTCTTTCAGACCTTCACTAATTTGTTAGTTTAGTCTTAATTTGATTAAGAGAAAGCAGTGTTGGTGTTTACTTTTCCTATCAAGATATTTATATTTGAGATTTAATTAAATCATTTTCATTTTTAGGATTTCTTTCACTTGTAGTTCAAATTAACTTTTGGATAGGGGTACCAACTAGCATTAACCCGGGCTATGCACAGACGTTTATTAAATTATTTGTTGTCATGGTACTTGACAGCTCGTATGCTTAATAAAATTGTATGACAAAGCAAATGAATCTAAATAAGTTTATATTACATATTATAACAGAATAAAAGGTAAATATAACATGAAACTAATTTTGTTTAATACCGCTTAAACCCTAATAAGTTTTTGTTTTTTCATGGAAAACATTTCCATGTAAAATAAGTTCTTGTTATTCCAAGGCCACCTCCACCCAAACGTAGACTGCTATATCACCATTTTTAGGTTGTTTATAGCAATGACCATGAAGAACTGCTAAATCCATGAAAGGGGCGCTGGGAATTTTTTGATGATGCATGCTTTTTCTTTCTCGGATTCATTTCATCTTTTGATTTTAGATCTTTTTCCTTCTGATTGGTTCCATTTATTGTCCGGGGGGGGGGGGGGGGGGGGGGGGGGGGGGGGGGGGGGGGGGGGGGACTTTGTTGCTGTTTCTAATGCTTCAGTTGATATATAAGTGCTGTTCGAAAAAGTATTTTGTTTTTTCCTTTGTTGAGCTGAGAGTTCCTAGTTTTACAGATATGGCGAATCAAGTTGTAAAAGTAAGGAGAGCTGAAATTGCCTCATGCATGAAGTGTTCTCTTACTGATAAGCTGCGAAGAGACGCCACTAATATATCCGAGTGTCTACATACGTGTAAGTCTCCCTTTTGTATACGTCTTGCGTGGTTCTTTGAATTGTTGAAACATGGGATATTGTTTGTGACTTTGTGTTTTTTAAAGATAAAATCGGAATGGGGGAGAAAGAATGAATTATATTTTTCTACAGAAACTTTTGTTAAAAAAAAAAATGGTCTTTTTATACGTATAACTATGTAAAAGGGGCCTATTTTAAATTTCTACACATGACCCTTCAAATAACAGGACCAACCTTGGTTGGTTCACAATCATTTGGCTGGAACTGGACTTGCTGACTATATGTAATAAATTTGTTGTTTTAATCTGACTAGATATAATACCGCACTGGTTTACTCCTATTTTGCAATTTATTCTGGCATAAATTGTTGTCATAATAATTATCTTCTACCTTTGGATATATTACAGGTTGACTTGAGGTATTTCTGTTCATGGCATTTCAATAGGAAGCTATTTGTGTTACATGATGTGCGTGAAGGGGAGTGTTGGAAAAACGTAACACAAAAGAAAAACCGCGCACAATGAAAAATGACTACAATGTGATTAATATATGTCAGAAGTTTTTTTCTTAATGAAGACTAGGAAACGGTAAAACTGCTTCTATTTAATATGGCTTTTGTGTAAATTTGTATTTTTGAGTTAGAATGGATGAATTTTGTTTTAAAGCTAATATACAAGTAATTGTCTATGATGTGCTTTCTTTTGTTTTATGTAGTGTAGGTTAAAAATAGCTAGTTTAATTTGTTGGTTCGAAACTCTGGTTCTGAGTGAGACTATAGACTTCGTTGGCTTGGTTTATGCTTTGTCTAGTGTAGGGCTGTTACTGATTTGGTTTTTTAATTACATATTTTAACACCAAAAATCAGAAATACTAAAACACAAAATTACTTATTTCGTTGGGGTTGATTTTGGTTTTAATTTTTTAGAAATTGAAATGTAACAAACATGTTAGAGTTACAACTACGGTCATTACAAGAAAAAAGACCTTTTGTGAGGAATGTTTTTGTAACGGTTCGAAAACCGTTACCAAAATCATTTATTTGTCGTGGGTTTTGGTCCTATTACAAGTAAAATTATTTGTCACGGCTAGATCTCATTAATCCCATTACGAATAGGAAGTTATTTGCAACAGTTAAACAAAAAACCGCAACAAATAATGTCATTTGTCATGGCTTAGTGAGTTGCTACAAAAGATAATCTCATTTTGAAAAATATTAAAAAAAATTAATTAGCTTTGATAAATTGAAATACATTTCATACCCCAAATTCATTTCATCCGCTCAAAATCACTTCTCGCCCCTCTTACCTCCCACTCAAAATCCCTTCCCCCCCCCCCCCCCCCCCTTTCCCTCCTACTCTAAACCCTGGCTAGATCTCATTCCCATTACGAATAAGAAGTTATTTGCAACAGTTAAACATAAAACTGCAACAAATAATCTCATTTGTCAAGGCTTAGCGAGTTGCTACCAAACATAATCTCATTTTGAATAATATTAAAAAAAATGAATTAACTTTGATAAATCCAAATACGTTCCATACCCCAAATTCATTTCATCCGATCAAAATGCCTTTTCTCCCCCTCCTACTTCCCTCTCAAAATCCCTTCTCTCTCCACTCCACCCT
Source organism: Lonicera japonica (assembly GCA_021464415.1). Lineage (NCBI taxonomy): Eukaryota > Viridiplantae > Streptophyta > Magnoliopsida > Dipsacales > Caprifoliaceae > Lonicera > Lonicera japonica. Next base: position 51,783,776 of record CM038466.1, read on the forward strand.
CCTGCTCAGAACCTTCCCCCCCCTCCCGCTCAATACCGCTCCTCCTTCCTTATCTCCATCCTAATCATTACCACAATCACCTATTTTTCAACGTAACCACCATCACCAAAATCACCTCTTCTCCACCTCGAAACCTTAGTCCCCTCCATCGTTGTTCACCATTGTCACTCACAACCATCACCACCGCCGTTGTTCACAATTATATATCAATTAATGTTAATATAGGATAAACCCAAAGACCAGATTCAACATTATAAACTATGTCTAGAAAAAAAAAATAGTTAAACTCCAGGTTAATTAATAAATGATTTAAAATAAGCATGTGAGTTGTTCAATGGTAAAGGATCCCCACTGAAAGCCTCGGGTTGAACCCTCGCCAATAGCAAATATAACATTATTCCTCTATCCCTTTGTAGTAGTATCAGATGAATATCTTTTACAAGTTGTTATATTTAGAGTTAAAGCTACTGAAATTTATTCAAAACATAATGGTACATATCACTGAGAAAGAGCTGTAAAATGAGACAAATTCACTTAAAGTCAACGCATAAAATGATTATACAAATTTAGAAAGTATGCTATCTTAATACAAAGAAGAGTTGAGGTTACCATTAAAATGTATTATCTTCTTATACGTCAGCAGATGGATCATCCCTATTAATATTAAAAAAATAAAGCTTCCACAACCAATGACACCTCCAAACTCTATTGGGTACCAAACCGAATAATATCCCGGTGGTCTCGGAAATGAAAAAGTAAACAATCATAGCACCAATTGCGTTTGATATGGCATATATAATAAATATCCATATTTGCAACCATCATATAATCACCAGAGATAACTAAGCTATGACGAGGCTAATGGCAATTTTGATGAGTTTGCTGGTATATACTCCAAGGATTCAGACCATTAGTTGGTATCTCACACCTAACCAGCCAAGTGGGCTATAAACCAATACAGAGTTCAAGGAATATAGTTTACTAAGTACATCAATTCCTATAGCCTTTGCGTAGGGAACAAGTCCGTCGAAACCCACACCGGATAGAAGAAAAGCATGTATTGACTGTAATGCCAAACATAAAAGTATTGTAACCATAAACCAGTAGATTAAAAAAATAAATTGGATAAAGAAAAATATGATTGAACTGAAATTTTTAGACATAATTGCATAAATGAAAAAAATCAATACCTGAGTCATGCTCATCAAAGCGAATGCTATGAGAAATCGCCTCTCCTTTCCAAGCTTATATAATTACCAGATATTTATCTATGATTGTTCCAACAAGGTACACTACTGCTGATGAAGTGGATGATATTAGGAAACCTTGTCCAAAAAACCAAATGGGGTGAAAATGAGGCTTCCGAAATAGACAACGATAATGGCCCCACTCAAATGCTAAAAAATTTGAGCTACCAACATGATGTAAAAGGTTGGTCTAGAAGAGAGTCGTTATACCTCTTGGAATGTAGTTATGAAATTTCTAAAGGATTCAATTGTTCCCACTAGTGTTCGGATCTTTGCATTCACATTTGGTAAATTCCTTATTTTCATAAAGGTTGTTTTCCCCTCCTTTGCTGATCCACTCTACAACAAATATGTGGGTGTCTCGGGAATAAAATGTGAGACACCCAACAAAATGAGCTATGGAACTATCGTAATAAAAAATCAATACTTAAGAGAAAAGCTGACACGGCAGAGCCTAATATCCCGGCATAACTGGTAGTATGAAAGCCAATAAACAAAGGATCATGGGCAACTTTGTTAGGAAGCTCGTCTATCAATACAGGAATCACCTACTAAATACAATAACTGATTGACGAATATTAGATATATGAATTAAGTCTAATGACCAAGTTAATTTTAGTATATGAAATTAAATTGAAACAAACATGATTTTAGATTATGTGATTTCTATACTGATAACTCATATAAGGTTTCAAATTATTAGTTTTATAAGTAGTGTAACTAAGGATTGATTGAAAGTAAATACTATTCAAATTTTTATTTACCATATTGTAGAATCCAACCCCAATGCTTAACATGGCTCATCCTGCTATAACCATGAATTTATCCTTCGCTACGACATTCATAGTGATTCCAACGACAAAAGGAAGCAATGCAATGGTAGCATAAACTTCCTTCCTTACCTAGAACATATATATGCCGCGGATAAGAACGTGGAATGAAAATCAAGGACATGGAAGAATTTAAAAATTGCAGTTTATGGTTCATATACTTGCACTTGTTGTTGACGTTAGCGTGACGAGTACCCTCCTGTAATGAAAAGAACATGTCCCATAGGTAATCGTCCATGGTCAATATCGTGCTCTGAATCATGTCCCATGCATAGATAATCACACAGTTGCCCATGGATAATTATCTATGGGACATGTCCCCTTCATTACGGGAGGGCAACCGTCACGCCAATGTCAGCAACAAATGCAAGTATATGAACCATAAACTTCAATTTTTAAGTTCATCCATGTCATTGATTTCCATTCCCTCATTCTTATCGTCGGCATTTATATGTTCCAAGTAAGGACGGAAGTTTATGTTACTATAGCATTGCTTCCTTTCGTCATTGGAATCACAATGAATGTCGTAGCGAGGGATAAGTTCATAGTAATAGCAGGATGAACTATGCTAAACATTGTGGTTGGATTCTACAAACAAGTAAACAAAAACTTAAATAGTATTTTTTTTATCAATCCTTAGTCATATTACTTATAAGAACTAATCATTCGAAACCTTACATGGTTGTTACCGTATAACTCACATAATCTAAAATTATGTTTACTACAGTTCAATTTCATATACTAATTAACTTGAGTTTATAATCGTCATAGGACTTAATTCATATATCTAATATTTATCGATTGGTTATTTTATTTGGTAGGTGATTCATGTACTAATATACAAGCTTCCCCACAAAGTTGCCTATGATCCCTTGTTCATTGGTTTTCATATTGCCAATTATGCTAGGATCGTAGGCTCCGGCGTGTCAGCTTTTCTCTTCAACAATGTGGATACTCAAGGATGGTAGTATGGGTTTTTTATTATGATAGTTCCATGGCTCATTTTGTTGGGTGTCTCACGCTTTATTCCTGGGATGCCCACATATTTAATGTGGAGTGGATAAGCAGATGAGGGGGAAGCAACCCTTATGAAAATAAGGGGTTTACCCAATGTGAATGCAGAGCTCCGAAAACTAGTGGCAACAATTGAATACTCTAGAAATTTCAAAACTGCATTCCAAGAGATATAGCGACTCTCCTCTAGGCCAACCCTTTAAATCCTATTGGTAGCCTAAATTCTACAACATGTGAGTGGGGCCACTATCATTGTCTATTTCGGAAGCCTCATTTTCACCTCACTTGATTTTTTAAACGAGGCTTCCTTAATATCATTCACTTAATCAGTAGCAGTGTGCTTTGTTGGAACAATCATAGATAAATATCTAGTAAATATATAAGCTTGAAAAGAGGAGGCGACTTCTCATAGCATTCACTTTGATGAGCATGACTCAAGTATTGAACTTTTTCATTTATGCAATTATGTCTAAAAAATCTAGTTCAATCATATTTTTCTTTATCCAATTTATTTTTTTAATCTGCTAGTTTATGGTTATAATACTTTTATGTTTAGTATTACAGTCAATACATGCTTTTCTTCTATCTAGTGTGGGTTCCGACGAGCTTGTTCCAAATGCAAAGGCTATAAGAATTGTAATGCTTAGTGAACTATATTCCTTGAACTCTATATTGGTTCTAGCCCACTTGGTTGGTTAGGTGTGACATACACACTAGTGGTTTAAATCTTTAGAGTAGTACCAACAAACTCATCGAACATAGCTTTAGTCTTGTTATAGCGCATTTGTCTCTAGTGATCATGTTACGATTACAGATACGAATATTTATTATATATGCCATATCAAACGCAATCCGTGCCATGACCATTTACTTTTTCATTCCTAAAACCACTGAGATATTACTCGGTTTGATGCCCGAGAGAGTTTGGAGGTGTCATTAGTTGTAGAAGCTTTATTTTCCCAATAGTAATAGGGATAACCTACCTACGGACGTATAAGAAGAAAATACAGTGGTCATGGTAATCTCACCTTTTCTTTGTATTAAGATAGCCTACTGTTCTAAATTTGTAGAATCATTTTATGCGTTGAATTTAAGTGAATTTGTTTCATTTTGTAGCTCTCTCTTAATTGATCATCTCCTAGTTACTAAAGCCTCCTCTTTCATCGGTTGAGTTGTATCTATTGCAATTTAAATAACATGAGACTAAGCGTGCTTGTAATTGGAGAAACCGATGAGTTGGTGGCGTGCGTATGAATTTCTTCAACTTCGCTCATACTTCCTTCACTCATTCGATATAAAATCAACCATTTCAGTTCAGTAACTGAACCATGGCCAGCCCTATTTGTTCAATCATAAATAAACCCTATTTTGGTAACCAAACCGACTGAAATTTTGGTATCATAATTGATTTCGATACAATATCAATTTAAATTTTAGGTGTACCAAATTTTTTTGTTCGGTAACGGTATCAAGGGTTCAATTCGGTTACTGAACCAAATCCAACCCTATTTAATATAATATTCTAGTACTTCAAAAATTATTATTGAAACACTTAAAGTATGTTGCATCCCAATAAATAATTTTGAACTGCTAGATAAAGATTGGTGCTTTATTCATAAACTAAATATGCTAGCTTTTGCCCATGTCTACTGTACTATTCAAGTTCATGCATGCGGCACCATACAATCGTAATTCATAGTAAAATAAAATAGTATTAGTATAATTAGTAGTAGATTAATAAACAATCTATAATTATTATTCGTATAAAAGTGGGCTAGTCTGACAAAAAAAGTTGACCCAAATTTCCCGCCTAAAATTTTTCTTATACTTTCTTTTTAAAACATTTTGCATGTATGTGAACATATAAAAAGCATCCATGGAGTTAATACAATGCACAAAGTACATTACTTGGGTAATTGGCCAAGGTAATTTGAGTATTGTGACTTTCCAAAAAAAAATCTTTTGTGAATTACTATATTCATACGAGTTTATGTACAGTCGTGCATGAAAAATCAAGTTTTAATCTAACATATTCTTGTGAAAGGGTAATTTAACTATTAATTGTTACGGTAATTTGAGTATTTTGGCTTTAAAAAAAAATTACTTTTAATGATATATTGTCCGATTTTTCTTTTTCTTTTTCTTTACTTTTTGTGATGCATGTTGATTTGATTTTTACATTTTTTTTTATTTTCCATTTATTCATAAATGTCCTTTAGTGTATTTATTCGTTCAACAATTTTTTTTTGTAAATTTAAATGTTGTTCATATGATCGTACATATAATTTTAGTGATTTGATGACTATTTGATTTGTCAGAAATTATTTCCATTGCCAGCAAATGCAAATACTTTATGTTTTTTTTATATTCACTATAATTTATGTTTTACTGATTTTAATCTTAAATGAAATTGTATACCAATTTTTTCCTAAGTAGTTTTAGTTTTCCTATCCCCATCATAAGGTATCTTTAAGTATTTTTTTTAAAAAAAAATTAATGTTTTTTTTTAAAATTTAATAAGTATTGTAAATTTAATTTAGTGGTTCAATTTGGGTTTAATTTATTATTTTCTTTTCATTGTATCTAATTTTTGAGTAAACTACCCCAACGGCCCTTGAACTATTGGTATTATCTCGCTTTAGCTATTAAACAAAATTTTGCCTCAATGAAATATTTAAAGTATTGATCAAGTTTCAAATTGGCCCGTTCATTCAATTTGGGCGTTAACTTGGACAGAATCAAAGATAAAATTGTCATTTCAATTTCCATATTTTTTAAAAAAAATTTAATTAGATTTAAAAAATATTATGAATGAAATATTAAAAAAAAAATAAAGGAAAAGGAAGAGACAGAGAGATCACAGCTCCCCTCCTCTCATCTCATCACGACCACCCCCTTTCATTCGACCTCACCACCACCACCTCCAACCTTCTTCATCATCACCACCACCATGTTATACCACCATCCCCTTTCATCCGACCTCCACCACCACCACCTCCCCACACACACGTATCTTAATCTAGTCTACCAAACACCACCATCCCCTTTGATTTATAATATTTAAATAAATAAATCCATGTTGGATGAAAAATTGTCTTAGTTCTCTCTCTCTTCCTAAGGAGACAAAGCCACACAAGTCTTCGCAAAATTCGGAGGATTTTCGTGTTTTCTGGTAATCATCCTCCATTGATTGTTGATTGAGCTGGTAATCATGAGCTTGGATCTCTAATTCTCATTCTGTAATCTCTATCTGAATCAATTTTTAAGTTTAGTTTTGTATCTATCTATATATATATATATATATATGTTTATGTATGTATCTGTGTTGAAATTTGAGTTTGTTTTTTGTTGATCTTGGCTTGTGAGGTTGTGTTATGGTTTCTGATCGGTTTATGTGGAGTAAAATGGAGGTTTATCTTGTCAATGGAGGTTGTGTTATGGTGCGGTTGGGAGGGAAGGGGGGCGGTGATCTCTCTCTCTTCATTGCTTTTCCTTTCTTTTATTTTTTCATTCATAATATTTTTAAATCTAATTAATTTTTTAAAAAATATATCTAATTTAAATGATAATTTTACCCTTGATTACGTCCAAGTTAACATACAAATTAGATGGGAGGGCTAATTTGAAACTAGATCAATAGTTTAAGTATTTAAATGAGGCAAAATTTTGTTTAAGGGCCAGTACCATAGTTTACTCTTAATTTTTTTGACTCTCTACTTCATCATTGCAATGTTTGTTTGTTCGATTAATAATTCTTATTATTTTTCGCTATAAGAATATTGTTCATGTTGTGTTATACGTGCAACGTATATGTGATATACTAGTATAATATAGGGGTAGGTCGGCTAAATCATGTATGAATTGTTTGGCAAAGCGAGATACAATTTCAAATGCAAATGGTATTGCTACTGAAAATAGTTCTTACCTCTGGCAAAGCAACATTTGATTTCCCAATAGGTGCATAGCCATATTTATATCTGAAACAAATAAAATAAAAATAGAAAATGACGCTTGTACTTTTTTACTTTAAATTTATCCTTCTAAAAGCATAAATGAACAAATAAATCTCAATTGTTGGATTGTGACACACACTCCTAGGAAAAGAAAATGGAAGAAATATTTTTCTCGTGTTCTTAATACTTGCAAAGTTTTTAAGGGTTTTATGCTCGTAACTTGTAATTGAAATTCTTGTCTAGAAATGGTTTATACGTAATTCACCATATAACCACGGATGTCGTGTCCTCTAGAAGAAGATTATCACAAAAATCAAAAACTCAATTACATACCTCTTCATGATCAGCTGAGGTAACACCGGGTTCTTCGCGATCAACACTCGTCAACAACCCTCTGCATAAGAAAGGCTCATGAGCTACCAATGTGAACACATGAAACTGCACAAGTAGTCCTCATTTTGAGAAAATTGGTCCTCAATTCGGCTCACTGAACTAACGGATCTTGTATACACAACGGTTTTTTTTCCTCAAAACTATGAAAAGGTTTCTAGAGCTTACTCGAGCAAAAACCAAAGTTCCTAGAGCTTTGGTAGAAGCATGGTTTTAAATATTCAGAGGGACAAGGAAGGGATAGTATACTTTAGCAACAAAATTTACTAATCAAAAAACAAAGGAAACTTACAATAATGAAAAGAATGAATGCAATATGACTAATATACTGTTCGTGTTCACCGTCGCTCTCACTCCACACCACTCTGCATTGAAAGAAAACTATCGTATGAGCTGGCACAGTACTTCAAACTTTAACAGCCAAGCATATCGACAAACTTAAGCATGGTCCAGACTTCGGGAATTTGAACTTCAATCACGCTACATGTATTGAATAGTAATGTACATATGCAGTTTATGTTTTTATACGTTAACCTTCATTACCCAATTCGTCTATGTATATGCACAAATTCAATTACCATTTCAACCAGTGGTTATATTATTAATAAACGTGAGCATGATCCTTCAAAATGACTCATGTTATAGTTACCAACTTATGTAGATCTCTAAATAAATAATATACACATATATATTGGGTCAAAAAAAGCTGCAAGTGGTGGGAACTACTCATTAGGAGCGTGTGGGACTCAAATTTTTGGATTTGGAATTCCTTCCTTTGGTAGGTGAATTGGGGAGGGGAGGGATGATTGTGATGTGGGATTTCAGAGTTGCATGAACAGAAAATGTAATCATGGGTGTTTATTCCCTGTCACTTCTGTTTCTGTTGGATATATTATGTGGTGGCTTACTTGATTGTATGTTCCAAAAACAATCACGAAATTAGCTACAGATCAGTCGATAAATACTACAAGTTAATAATAAAAAGCCACCTTGAAGAAGAAAAAACCAACGAGTGAGACAATGCAAGACATAAGCAATAAAGGCAATGCGTATAAATGGATTGAAACTTAGAATACTTGACTTAACAAAAAACAAAACAAAAAAACTTGGAATAACCAAAAGACTGAATGTAATTCCTCTAAAATGGCTTTATGACAAACCTCTGGAACAACTGTTAATGAGGTACCCTCATCCACGCCTCTCTGCATTTAAATAGAAAACTACCATCAGAAGGCGTACTTAAACGTTAACAATCAAAAAACAAAGGGAACTTGGAATTATGAAAAGAATGAATGCAATTCCCCTAAAATGGCTCGTTTGGGAATTTGGCTACTGAGCAGCAGAGGAAGGGCTAACTCGATCGAAGAGAGAGGGAGGTAAGACTCGACCAATTCAATAATGGCAAACCTCTAGAACAACTGCTGAAGAGGTACCCTCATCCATGCCTCTCTGCATTTAAATAGAAAACTATCACCAGAAGGCATACTTAAAAGTTAACAGCCACACATATCAACAAGAGTATCTTTGGTCCAGAGTTTGGGGATTTTGAACTTCAATCATGCTACTTGAATTGAATAGTCATGTGTAAGTAAGTTTCAATTTCGGAATAGTAGTTAAACCCCCACGAAGTTTTCGTCAAAAAATTCCCTCTTCCTATTCCTTTCTTGTGTATACACCAAAAACCATAAATTCCAATCATTTGTTGCAAAATTTAAAGAAAATGAGTAACTAAATGAGGAAATATAAAGAACAAATGAAAAATTACCCTTTCCAAATGTCCTCCCAAAAATCTCATCCAGTTCCCAGATGGGTCCTGAAAGAATCTAGAGCAAGTTACGTAAAACAACCACCCTGAACAATTCTTTAGTCCCACCCACTACCACTTATACCTCAATTTACTCCTAATGATGCATAGCATTAAGGAAAAAAGGATAGGTGTCGCAAATCAACTTCAAACTGAGTCCAATCATGTGTGCATTTCGACTAGCCAGTGGGGAATTCTTGGGGTTTCTTGTCATCTGCAGAATATTCTAACCCTGATTCTTTGGAGTGCTGTGCTATTCTGATTTATATATTAAGCATTTTTTTTGCTATGCATATTCCCCTTTAGACGAGGACACCTTGTCCTCTTACATTTTTCTGTATCTCCTTTTCGCATTATTAAGTTCATTCTCTTATGTATTTAGTTTCGTATATTGTGTAGTTATAAAACTGACCTACAAGTCAAATATGTCAAGAAACATTTGATGAGGAACAAACCTCATTAATCATGACTAGCACTATAAATTCCAGTCATTGAATCATTACTCTCTCAAACTACCACCTCAATCGACAGTTCCTCTCCAGTGTCTCCAACATCAAGTTAAATGAACGATGGTCTCTAACACTTTCTTTTTTGTCTCTGTACAAGGTGCCTGTGTTTTTCAAGCAAATGTGATTGATCATGTTTGAGACATGACTTTTAATCTAAGACACCTAAAAATGGAAAATGGGATTCTTGATTTGAGAGGGAAGGAAAGTTTCCCTAAAATTTCAGCGGTTGTATTTAGGATTACTTGTTCATCAAATTTGTTTATAGTTTTTGAAATTGAAAGACACAAGAATATCAGCAAAATCTCCTCATAGAATTGGGATTGAATTTATGGCCTGCTATTTAATTGTCTTAAAAGAAAACCAAATACATAAGCGCAGCCACTCAGTCTGAAACTTTCTACTCAGTAATTGGATAAGGGATTGAATACCCAATTGATATGTCGATAGAATTCCAATGCACGCAAGGTTTACGTATGTTACTCCATAGAAGCTTAAATTAAAAGATATTTATAATGATCTAAAATATTTCTAAATTTGATTTAGCCATTAGTTTCAATTGATAAAGTTATTAAATCATTTCTTCAAGAAATAACCACATAGAATCATGCAATTTAAAGTGGTTAGAAAATTAATTGACGTAACAATTAAGCACAAGAGACATGAATAGAAAATGAATATATCATTAAAGAAATGAGAAAAGGGTGGGAAGAGAACGTAACCTTACTGGAAAAACCAGCGCAATTGGAAGAATAAAAGCAGCAAAGAGAATCTGGAGTAGATTTCTGAAATACGTGAAAACTCGCTGACAAATGGAACCATCTTCAATTCCTTGATGAAATTCAGCTTCAACCTCATCATCCACACTCCTCTGCATGCATAGAAGTTTCAGTTGCCAAATTCCTTCATTTACTCATGGAAAAGCCATGGTGTAAAAACTCCACAAGGACAAGGAACAAAATTGTGGATATATACAAAATGGGAAACACAAGTAACTATCATAGCAGAATAATATTATTTTTAAATTAATCAATTGACATCAATAAAATCAAATCAAATCATATTCCACCAGGACAGGAGCTAGTTGTTGTGACAAATAAATATATAATAGAATGCTTCGCCATTACCAATTCCAAATCGGTGTAGTGAAATAATTATGCTTCGCCATTACCAATTCCAAACACAGATGTGAATATGAATATTAGAAAAATATGCATAATAGAAATGAGAGAAAGAGAAGGATATACATACATCCTTACTGGAACAACCATCTTCATTGGAACTGGAATTGGAAGAGAAGAAAGCAGAGAGAGATAATTTAATTTTGCAAAAAGAATAGAAGTTAGTTGTTGTTGAATCATCCACTTCCATAGCAGCAATTCTACTATTACAACAGAGTAGAGGCACTACTGATGAGGACTAAAATGGAATAGGATTGTGAGAGGACAGGAATTTCTTTAAATGGAATAGGATTACAACAGAAGTAGAAGTAGAAGTAGATGGAAGACTACAATGAGAAAAAAGTTTCTTTAAATGAAATACGATTGTGAGAGGACAGGAATTTGCATTTTATTATTTATTTATTGAAGTGCAAACTTGGAGAGGACAAGATGTCCACCAACATAAATAGAGATCGAGAAAACAAAAATTATAAAGCCAAAAGAAAAACCATGGGGAACATCACACCCACCCAGAGCAGAATACACACAAAACCTATCCAAAAATTAGAGCCCTCCAATTGTACTTGATGTCTTCCACCCTATAATTTTTCGAAAGCCTTGGGGTTGGAAGAAGCCTACAGTGAGGCCACAAATTTGATTCTCCCCCACACCCACTCCGTTTCTTCTTCTTTTCCTCTGAAAACTCTACAATTCCTTTCCATCCATAATAGCCAAAAGGATGCAGCTATGACACATCTCCACAGCTCCCTGCTCCTTCTTTTATCTCTGCTGCTATTGATTTCCAAGAGAAGAAGATCCGTGCCATTTTTCAGACGAGCCAAAACTTAAGCTAAATTCCATACAAACTTTCTTTCTACTTCGAACCACCAAAGAATCAATACATAGAATCTGAATCTTTTTGAGAGATTTAATTTTAATCTTTGGGAGTATCAACTACTTTTGTGTGTGCGCGTCATCAATGTATGTGGTAAGTAATAAGTATGGAACTAGAAACGAAATCTAATGCCATTTTCTAGGAAGCAAACATCACAACCGGAATTGGAGCCTCCGTGATTCTAATGTTTGGAATTAGGTGCCCAAGCCCACCGCATGTTGGGGGCTATATAAGACAGTCCCCCTTAACCATCAAAGGTTGATGAAAACACCACATACCAATAAATGCAGTCCTTTTTACATCTGCACAGATTCCAATATATTTCACTGAGCCAAAATACTTGTAAGAGTGGATTGTATATAGGCAATAATGAACTATAAAACTAATGTGAAATACTGTGTTTACTACCATACGAAGAATATGGAAGCGCAAAAAAAAGAAACGTAACATTCATTTACAAACCTCTTCAGGAGTTTGAGCTGATGAGCTTACTCCGGCTGCTTCTATTACATCATTGTCGTCAACTATGCCCCTTTGTATAAAAGAGGCTCATAAGCTCGCAATATTGGAGACAATATTGACAAAGTACATACAAAAAAACTTCACAAGTAGTCAATATAAAGGGGAATTTGGTCTTCTTCAGCCTGGCGATGGATCATGTAAAAGGTTTTTTCTTCTTAGAAATGACAAAAAGAAAAAGGAAAGGTTTTTATTTTTGTGTCTTTTAAACGTAAAATTTCATCAAACTTGTTTCTAGTTTTTGGAATTGAAAGCCGCAAGAATATAAGCAAGATCTCCTCAAAGAATTGGAACGACTATTTATGGCGTACTATTAAATGTCTTAAAACCACAACCAAATACATAAGCTAAGCAGTGCAATACAAACATAAAAGTGGACCATCAGCAGTCCACCATAAACAAACGAAAGATTTCAGTATGAAAAGATCAAGGAGCACTGTTGATCTCGGAGATTCTCATATTCCCAAGCGATTCAAGGTTTTAACAAATTCCTTTTTTCTATTTTTCTTCCTTCTAATAGTTGCTCCTTTGCTTTTTCATTAATTTCTCTAATTTTGCTTTTTTTATCATTAATTAATATTTCATGCTTCAATTACCACACATTTTTATTTTTTGGTTAATCTAATCAACCAACATTTTAAACCTCATAAGATACTACTGTTCAAATTCCATCTAAAATCCAAATATTTACGTTTTTCTATAAAAACCAATGGATCTTCCTTCTATTGATGGAGACTCTAGCTGTACATTACTAGGGGGAACGTTGAAAGAGAAAAGGGTTATGGAGGTGTATACCCCTAGTTGTGTCTTTCCATTCAGATGGTGTGAGAAATCTGCTAGCAGGATACACCTCCATAACCCCTTTTTCTTTCAACGTTCCCTAGTAACGTAGAGCTAGAATCTCCATCAATAGAAGGAAGATTCATTGGTTTCTATAGAAACACGCAAATATTTGGCTTTTAGATGGAATTTGAACAGTAGTATCTTATGAGGTTTAAAATGTTGGTTGATCAGATTAACCAAAAAATAAAGATACGTGGTAATTGAAGCATGAAACATTAATTAATGATAAAAAAGAAAAATTACAGCAATTAATGAAAAAGCAAAGCAGTAATTATTAGAAGGAAGAAAAATAGAAAAAAGGAATTGGTTAAAACCTTGAATTGCTTGGGAATATGAGAATCTCCAAAATCAAAAGCGCTGCTCGATCTTTTCATACCGGAAAGGAAAGACATGCAAGAATTGTTAGAAGAAGAGTTGAGTACTGATATATATATATACACAGTCATACGGAACATTTTTCCTGCGGACCGGCGCGTTCGCACCGGTCCTGCGCGCAGCTAACGTTAACAGCAACCATTCTCTCTTTATCTTCAGTCAAACAAACCCCATTTCTTCTCTCCCCTCTCTCTCTCTCTAAAATCAAACACCTCTCTCTCCTCTAAAATCCAACGGACCAAGCTCTCTCTCTCTAAAACATGACCAAGCTCGCTCTCTCTCTCTAAAATACATGACCAAAAGCAGCTCGGACCACAATTTGGCTGAATAAATAAACTCACCTATATCTTTCTTGATTAAAACTTCCACAATTTAGCTGTACAAAGGAAACCTAATTAATTAATTTCGTAAATCAATATTTTCCTAACCTATCCTGCTATCCAAACTCAAAATTCATCTCCATCTCAACAACAGCAGCAGCCACCAGGAATAAAATCAAGAAGACAGAGAGAGGAGAGGAGAGACCCACAAACAATTTCGAAGAATCTTTCTCTAAATCCCGATCTTGGGGGAGAGAGAGAATGCGAGCTTGGTCGGAGCTTTTGGTCGTGTATTTTAGAGAGAGAGAGCAAGCTTGGTCGTGTTTTAGAGAGAGCGCTTGGTTGGAGCTTTTGGTCGTGTATATTAGAGAGAGAGAGCTTGGTCGGATCTAGGTCGGAGCTTGGTCGGTCGGATTTTAGAGAGGCAGAGTGAGGCGTTTGATTTGAGAGAGAGAAAGCAGAGAATAAGAAATGGGGTTTGTTTGACTGAAGAGAGAGAGAGAGAGAGAGAGATAGAGAGAGAGAATGATTACTGTGAAGTAATGGGTTTACCTTGAAATGCAGAGTTGGGTGTGACGGAATGAGATTGAAAAGATTGAAGTGAAAGAAGAGAATGAGAAGATCGAAAGAAGAAGAAGAAGAAGAAGTAATTAAAAAGGGAAGAACATATACATAGCAGTAGGAGAAGGAGGAAGAAGAAGAAGTAGGGATTTGGATTTTTTGTTGTTGTTGTTGTTGTTAATGATAACATAGCCATAGCCATAGCAGAAGGAGGAAGAAGAAGTTGGTACTACAAACAGAAAATTTCTATAATGGGAATGCCAATGCCATTACTATAAATATTCGAATTTCCCTCTTTTTCTAACAACACTTTAATATTTCTCTCTCAAGAGATGATAGTAGGACCTAAGGAAATAGTACGTATACATCCGCTCAGCCTTTAAAAATTAAATATTTATATATATACTCAGTTTTTAGAAATTAAGTTAGTGTCATTTTTTTATTTAAAAATAGCTCGGCTTATAAATACTGAATATGTACACATATACTAGATCCATAAGAACCGACCAAATAAAATAGAATGTTAGCGAGTATTTTGACGTGTGTTAATAGTACCTACTGTTTCTCAATTTGTTTCTATTTTAAATTATTGGAACTTGGAAGAGAGATATATGTATATATAAGAGAGTAAGAGAAGTGATCTGGGCTATTTATTAGTGTAATTATAGCCACATATATTTTTATTTTTTTTATAAGAGACATATATTTCTGAATTCAAAAACTTTTTTTCCTTATTATATAGATATATATTAGAGAATCTATTTTTGGCTAAATTACAAAGTCATCGTGCTCGGGTTTCTTCCAGTTGAGCTTTCCCCAAACTGACAACCAGGCTCTGAGCCAAGTCAGGCCCAAACCTGAACAAGGGAAAATCGAAGACCCCATAGGCTAATTTGTTTCTGTCCCATAATAATATAAAAGAAGATTATAATAAAAATAATTGAATTTTATAAAAAAAATAAAAAATTAAATTGAGTGATTATTTATTTTTATGAGTATCTATCTTTCATCTTTCTTTATTTTCAATAAAAAAAATCTTTCTCACTACGAAAAAATAAATTCCACGAATAAACTAAACAGTAAAAGATAATAGCTAATAATATACATCATGCTATTTAACACTCAACTACAAATTATGAAGTACGGTACACGTAACATTAAAAACAATTTGTTGGGATCACATGGATTTCATATTTCTATGTAAGGAGAGAGAGAGAGAGAGAGAGAGAGAGAGAGAGAAATATTTGCAAGTTATAGTATTTTGAAGAAAAAAATTGAAGGGCCCTCGAGAAAATCAAGGGGAGGACAGCTTTGTTTCATATATATTTTGATTAATGGACTGAAATCTTCATTAATATAACAGAGAGAGAAAAGTATTTGCAAGTTATAGTTTTTGGAAGAAAAAAATTGAAGGGGCCTCGAGAAAATCAAGGGAAAGACAGCTCTGTTTCATATATATTTTGGTTAATGGACTGAAATCTTCATTAATATAAGAAAGGGGCCACACCTTGTAGATGTGGAAATATATATATAAAAGAAAATACTTATTTTTACTTATAATTTTTATAACATATTTTTATAGGGTGTATTAAATGTGTTTTATCTAATTTTATTGTATTTTGTAAATATATAATCTATGTAATGCATGCTATTTTTATTTTCAATTTTTGGACCTTTCTCGCACAAATTACACAGTATTGAGTTGGGGACCGCACACTCCTTTTAAGTTTTTTTATTTTTTTTATTTATTTTATTTAATTAACCTTGTCACATGCTGCTAGCTACAAATAGAATTTTTCTTAAAATAATGTTTATTCCATTTCCTAAAAAAATACATCAATTATTTTAATGCAATTATTCCATAAGGACGCCAAAAAAAACAACCACTATCACGGGTAAATAATAAAAGTACGTGTTCTTAATTATATCTACCAAATCATTAATTATTTTTACTAACGGTAGTTTCAGTTCTAGAATTTAAGTTTAGGATGGCCAAAAAGTATAAATAATATTTATTTTTTTAGCTTAGGAGTGAAAAAAAACAAATCTTAGCTTGTGTTTTTCTATAATGACCCAGGAATAATTATATTATCTGATAAAACTTATTTAGAAGGAACTTTTTAAATATTTTTTTGGTAAACATCAAACATAATATTAATGGTACCAATTAAGGTAAATGATAATACCTTAATTTCACAAATAACCAATTAATAATAAAAAGCAAGAAAAACGAAACTCTTCGGGTGCGTTTGATAACAATATGAAAAATAATAAAAAAAAACAATTGATTTTTGTGAGGAGTTGAAGCGTGTGATAAAATGTCTTCTAGTTTTTTTGACTTTTTCTGTTAATTTTCTTTTTTTTATATTTAAGGAAGAAAAAAATTTCACAAAAAATAATGAAGAACGAAAGACTTGTTCTCATAAAAATAACTATGAGCTTCACACACAAATCAAGTGTTTTTCTTATTATTTTTCATCTTATTATCATACGGGACCTTCATGTCCAAATTAAGGACAAAAATCTCCCCAAATCAAAAAAGTTATTAGGGAGTAAACACATTTAATACATACTTATCATACACATTTAATTATTATTACGTCACCTTATACACTATTAATGTTATTTTATGTTTAATATTTTTTAACAAATTTAATTAAATTAAATATTAGTGATCATAATCACATACATCACACATGCAGTACGACTAGCATCATTAAAAAAAAAAAAAAATTTAATCCACTGTTGTTGGTGGGAATTTTAATAAAACAACAAAAAAGGGTAAAGTAGGAAAGTAAATAACGTTTATGCGTATTTGGTAAATGATGGGCATTTTTCTGCTACTGTGGTAAATATTTTGCGACGAGAAGCGCTATATTGAGACTAAATTAAGGATAATTTTATATCTATATGTGAGTTTTTACAGTTTATTCACCTTTAATTTATTTTAATATTGTAATAAACTTCTCAAAACTTTCTTATAAAAATTGAGAAGTATATCCACTAATTAATAATCTTTTTAAATGTATTTATTTTTAAAATTAGTTTCCTAATTAGAATATACTTCCTTACTTTTAAAACTAGTTTCCTAATTATAATATACTTCCTTAATAATATATTTTCTTAATTTGTTAAAAGGTATATTGATACAAGTACTATAGATTCATTATTCATCAAAAAGATTCAACGCTACAAAACTGGGCAGAATTAGTTTCTATTATTACATCATAATACTAACAAATAATTTTTTTCAATGAATGAGTTTACTATTTTCTTTTTCTTTTTTCTATACAATGGGGGCTCTAAATAAATAAAAATAAAGAAAAATTGGAACTTAGGAAACTAAAAAAGAATTAGTAGCCGAATGCAAAAAACTTTATTTCCTTCAATCTCAATCCTATCAAGTCAAAGGAAGAATATTCAATTATAATATATGTTTGTTTTCTTGTTTGCCATGATAAATCTATAATTAAAGTTATAAATTTATTTTACTTCTAAGTATGAACTAAATTTTGTACACATATTACAAATATTTCAAACTATACTTACTCTTTAATTATTATTTCATGACTAATGTGAATTATTGTATAATCTCAATTCTAAAAACAAATGTGAATCATAAATTATAGTCTAATCTCGAGTCCGAAAAGTGGATATAATTAACAATAAATTATATATGTTAGAAATATCATTTTATTATACAATTTATGTTTCCTTTTTGATATATTATATGACGGTGGATAGAAGTAAAAATTTAGTGGATAATTTACAATTGAATTAAAAAGAATCATTATTTTATAAAAATTATGCCAATATTGATTTTTGTAAGTTTATCCAACAACGTGATTAAACTTGTGAACACCCCAATTCACGACTTTCGTGTGAATACAGCTTTTCTTAAAACGAGCATCTTGCATTTAATCCTGAGTTATCATACATATAGAAGACCGTTAGGAAAGACTCCAATTTTCGGACGCGTTGGGAGTCTAAGATAACCTTTGTTGCCTCTTTGTTGCCTCTTCGCCCCCAGTCGCAGCCTCCAGCCGCACCCCCTGCAGTTGGCCTCTTTTAGAGCGTTTTTGGCGAAAATTTCCCTATAAATAGGACCCTTGGGGTCTCATTTGGGGGCAACAACACTCATTAGTGTTTTTAGTAAAGTAAAATTCTGTCAAAATTATTAGAGAGTCTTCGTTTAGAGAATTTCTAGTGAGAGAGAAAGTTAATGAGAGAGAAGGTTAGTGAGAGAAAGTTTTAGAGAGAGAAAGCTTTAGAGAGAGAAAGTTCTAGAGAGAGAAGGAAGCAACAAGGCAATCAAGGCAAGGTTCTCATTCTTCTTCAAGCACATCAGGTACGTCTTTCTACAATCTTTCTGAATTTCAATACCGCATTTAAATACTAGTTTTAATACGGAAAATTAGGTAACTTGTAAAGAAGTTCAATGCTTTCAAAATAAATCCTTTCTAAACTTTACAAGAAATCTAAAACCCATTTTGACACGTTTTCAAAATCAAACAAAAATATAAAAAAAAACAGTTTCCAAAAAAATAGAACTACGAGACTCTGATTTCATTCTACGAATAAATACGTAGGTGCTCGCAAAGCTCGAATATGATTTCAAAATACTGTTTTAAATCGAATTTATCCGAAAAGATCTATTCTGAAAACTATTCGAACTACTTGCAAAATATCGAAAATAGGAATTAAATACATGATCCATTAAGAGACCGAAAGGGCGAATTGGGTGCCTAACACCTTCCCAATTCGTAACGTAGTTCCCGAACCCTAGCAAAAGTATATTTTCAACTCTGGTTTCAAACGTATGAAAGATAATTCATTTTCGAATTGTCCTTTGTACGATCTTTTATTTGCTTTCTCGTAAAACAAACTGGCGACTCTACAAAACAAATATTTTTCATTTTCTTTAAAACCAAGAAAACCGAGAACGAGGATTGCCTCTCAAGTCGCGGGTTCGGATTCCCACAAACTTAATGGATAATACAGATTATCTTAGTAAAACCCAAAAAGAGGGATAGACTGACAAATTTTGCGGATAAAAATAAAATCACCCTTGTTAATTACTAATCAAATTGATTAGGTTGTTTAATTTTTTTTTTATTGTTGAAATTTAAATTTTGAATTATTTGATTTTCTATATTTTAGTAATTAATTAAGTTGTTAGAAGTTATTTGATTATTTAAATTTGAATTTCAAAATTGATTTTATAGATATTAGTTTCTAGCAAGATTTTAAAAGTTTAGATTAGTTTAATAATCAATTAAATGATAGTGACATTATAGGAATAACAATAATATAAATTAGCTTTGTAGCTATATTAATTTAATGTTAATTATTTATCCGTAAAAGTTTGTAATTTAAACAAAACTTTAGACCTTAAAATATTGGTATAAAAATTGTATCCTTAAATAGATAGAGAAAGGAATATTCGTCCTTAAAATTAATTGCCCCTATTTTTATTTATTTAATTAAAGTGGATGTGCTTTATTAATCTAGTGAATTTTTTAATATTAAATCATTAAAAAATAATATTTATAAAATTAAATCAATAATATTTTGTTGTCAGTTTATCCACATTCATGAATTAATTTAGTAGATAACGCAGATTAACTTAATAACGCGAATTAACTACAAGATATCGTAGATAAAAATAAAATCACTCCTAAATTAATCCTTGTATTTTTAAAGAAGAATATGACATATATTATTAACATTAGTAGTTCAGATTAAAAAATGAGGTTGTGAAAAATTATTTTAAAACCAATTTAACATCGCCAACTGTATTGATTAAATTTAAATAAACAATCAGGATCAACTCGAAATAAATTAAACACACCAAACGGATCACTAAGTAAGGCTAGTTGTCCACATTTAATGCACATAAAACGGTTTAACAACCACCACGAGCAACCAACGCACAAATCGAACTTTTTAGAACTCTTGCTTCACATATTTTCTATCTTCGCACAAAATTAATTGTTGTACTGTTATTTTTTATCTTGTTATCAAAATGATTTACATGTAAACGGATAGGATAAAAAGCTCACGGATTGTGCTTTCTTTCGGAGGCTAGGTTTTACTCAACAAATTAACACACCCAACAGGGGGTTAAACAAATAAAAAATATCCTAGTGTTAGTGAAGGTGCAATTCATGTGATTATGATCATGAAATACCAAACATAAAACAAGCAACTACATTAGATAGGGATTACAAATTAATTTAGCTTGTTTGATTGATGAAAAGAGGATTTTTTTTTTCTAAAAATTATTGTTTTACTTTATTCCTCGCTCTTGTAATTTTATTGCTCATTGGATTGTTATAGTGTGTTTTTTTAGATCTCTTCCGGTGAATTAGGCGTCTGTGCCCCCAATCCAGGTTCTTAGTTTTTTGGCTAGGTAGGCTACTCTAGAGTGGTTTCTTAATGTTTTCTTTGTTAAAAAAGAAATATACTAACCAAGCTAGATAAAGATGTAGAAACATATTTGGAACATAATCCTAGTTCCAAAATTAGAAATTGTGTTTGTTCGCAAAAACATTTGAAGTGCATGTGGCTCATAAAATACGAATTCACCTTCGGAATTATAAGTATAATATATAGAAATAAAAGATTTGAAATTACATCGATATGAAAATAATTTTGGTTACATGCCCAAAAAGAATATGAAAAATTTTGATTTTTATATCAGCTTTTTTATTGTAAAGTATGGTCATATTTGTTAAAGGTGATATAGTACTCACTTTCAAAAACTACATATATCTAGATTTAGGAAAGTAGCCGTCCCAGTAAGATTTGAAAGTAAAAAAAGTTTTGAATCGAGGTTTAATCTTATGATATGGATAAATTTAAATTCCATTTTCTTATTCCTAACCAACAAATGGAATAGAAACTAATAAGATTAAGAGAATACATAGAGAGAAACACTATTACAGATATCTTCTTACACAAGTACTCAAAGATACTTAAAAGCCTTTCTCTCTAAATACATTTGAAATATATCAAACTCTCTTGATACATCATATTTTATCTATTGAAGAATATATGAATCAACCTAAGAGACACTCAAGCTATTTAAAGGGGGAGGGGGAGGGGGAGGGGGGGAGGCATAGTGCACCAATTGTGCTTTTGATCTCATAATGGCTAGATTTTACTCAGCTAATTAACACCACCGACGCAAGTGATTAAACAAAACAAAAATTATATTATCCTAGTGCTAGTGCTAGTGCACGTGCGACGCACGTGATGATAATTAATCATAAATAATTGAATTTAGACAAAAGAAGATCCAACCACATAAAGTGTAAAGAGAACCGCATATCCTTGAGACAAACAAATCATGAATAAAATGCCAAACAACAATAATATAAATAGACAAAGAGCACTAAAGAGATTTCTTATCAATACAATTTACCTCAACTTGAAGAGATATTTTTCCGTGGATCTATTCCAAATGTATTTAACTCTCTCCTCTGTCTAGAATGGTTTGTATTTTTGGTTTGCCACAACACTCCTAATTCCTTTTAGCTCGTTTCTGGATCCTTCCTACGCGTGTTTTCTTGGTTGGATTAAAGCACGTGGGTTACGCGCATAGAAAAAGTTGTAACTGTCTCTTCATATTTGTGGAGTCAATTATAGTGACCCGCATTATTTTTGCTTCTTTGAACAAATCTCGGTCGTTTTTAGCTTTTCATCTACGGTTATTTTGTTGATCCATGTGAGATCTATTATCAGCCATGGATAAGTATTTTTGTGATCAACTCTCCGGTCTTTTTTGTAAATATATAAGCTTGTTTCTTATCTTTCAATTTACAACCTTCATTTTTTACACCCAAAAATAAGTTTTCTTTCTCTCTCATAAGGTGAGTAAATCATGTTTCATTGATTTAATTTTTAGTTCATAGAGAGTCTGAAAGAGATCTTGAGGCTTATGAGTTTTTGCTATTATAGTTCTCATTTGATCCATTTGGATTTCACTTGTCTCAACAGTTTATATTGCCATAATTAAGTGTTCTTACACTTTTATAGATCTATCTCAGATCGGGCAAAGAGAGAATGCTTTTCATCTTCATGGTGTTTGTTTGATTTATAAAATGTTGTAAGGATCTTCATATATAAAAATGTAGATTTGAAATTTTGTGTGAAAATTTCGAGTTAAAAAACTCAAGTAGTATCAAATGAAATTGATCTAGAAGGTGCCTTGATTTCATACCTTGCCTATTTTTTGTCTTTTTAAATTATTATTCTCATACAAATTTTCCAAATTAAGATTATTTTTTCTTACCTTTGGATAATAGGTTGAAATATTTATGAGGAATGGTGATATTCAAAAGGTAGAGAAAATGATCATTGTTTATGGCATTTCAATAAGGACGGTAAGAAATTAATAAATCATCATATCTATATTATAATAGTAATATGGTGGAAGTGAAATAATTATAATAATAATAATACTAAATATTTTCTATTATGAAACATTTATCTACTTCTTTTTAACTCTTTTAGTTTCTATATTTATATTTATAGTCAGTATATTAGTATTATCGAAGGAGGGAGAAGAAGTGTATCTATTTATTGTACTCTTTATTTATTTATTTTATAAATTGTGGTTTTTTTTAAAAGAACGAATTTCATCATTTTATTTTTATGTTTTTTGGCAGAAATGCACAAGTTTACATACGTTATTTTTGGCATTCAATGCTTTTATTACATGGATGAATTGTGTGTTTCATATTATAGCTAGATTTATCTTACATGAATTTGTACAGGTATTATATTATTAAAAAAATCCTTGTTACATAATTCTTTTAATAACAATTTGAATATCATCCCATGCATCACATGGGTTTGTAACTAGTTCCAATTTATGTTGGTATCCCTTGTGATTTATTTCAATATTTGTATCTATTTTGTTTTAATTCTTTTCCATTTTACATGTTTCAATTTATTTTTAACTTATTTATAAGTTAATAAATCTTTTATCATTTCCTTTTTACAGGCATCATCATTTATGAGTTTCTATTTCTCGATGCTGTGATCCAATGATGAAGATGACTAATGTCCGATAATTTAGATTTGCTTTGCCTTCATACATTTGATGTAAAATTTGGTAAACCTAAAAATCATACACTTAAGACATGTTTGGTTGACTTAGATGGAAAATAATTGAATTCCTTGAAAATGTTTTAGAGGGAAAATGAAAATGTAGGATGGAGATACTTAGGAAATAAAGCTAAATTTTAAACGTGGAAAGTGATATCATGGAAAATTGTGTAATAAAACACCATCAAAGGTGGAAAATTTATAATTGTAAGTGTGATTATTTTTATTTTTATTTTTTGGAAAGTAGTTGTGAACCCCTTGAATGTAAAATGTCCGATCTTAAAGAAAATCCATCTTAATATTGCAATTATTGTTGTTTCTTCCCCTTACTATGAGGTACACCTGCAAAAGCATATAGTAGAGCTTTTTAGAAGGGTGATTTTGGATATATCCACACCAATTGTAAATTTTTCCACATTTTGAAGGTTTGTTAAATTCATTTGCGTATTAAGTTTACCCACATTACAAGCTTAACTTATAAAAACATTTAATAAGTTTTTATTTAATAATATTAGTTCTTATCAAATTTTACCCTAGCACTAGAATTGTACATTAAGGTTGATGTTTAAGCTTTATGGTAGTTCTAGTTCCTCTTGGCCTATTTCTGGAACTCCTACACGTGTTTTCTTGGTTGGATTAAAGCACGTGGGTTATACGCGTAAAAGCAGTTGTAACGGTCACTTCATATTCAAGTAAGTCATTTATAGCGATCAAAGTTATTTCTGCTTCTTTGAATTGATCTCAGTTGCTTTTAACTTTTTCATGTATAGTTATTTTGTTGATCCGTGTGAGATCTATTATCAGCCATGGATAATTGTTTTTGAGATTTTGTAATATCATGTATTTTTATCACTCGTAAATTCCACATATTAGTTCCGTTCGAATGCTTAATCCCTCTTTGACTATTTATTTTGAGTTTCAAGGCGAATCCAAAGGTACAAACACTTCAAATATGTTCCAATAAATTATATACATCTGCGTGGATAATCGTTTCCCATTTTGAGTGGTTCACTTTGAAATTAAAGTATTAAGATCGTATTTTAATTTTACGCTACTTAAGGAATTTAGCAAACTTTGAGAGATCATTATCCCTACGTTTCACGCCTGATTGAGTCCCCGTTTGAATATCTAGTTAGGTTTTATTCTATTCTAAAATTTTTTTGTTTTGACCGAAAGTCAATTCATATTCCTTGTGGGTCAAAACTTAGTGCGAAGTGAGCAAATGGACAAAATCCACTCATATCAGAAAATTTTATTTCTGTTGGCAGACAACTATTTTCCACGAGATATTGGTATTAATATAGCCATAATTTGAGAAAATTTTCTTCAATAAAGTTATAGATCTTCGATTATTTCCGTTGATATATAAATCATTCGAATCCGAGTTCCAAGTGGAGTTATGGCCAAAATACTAACAATGCGCCAGATTTCACCCAACAGTCGACTGCTGGGATATACCGGTAGATTATCGAGCTCCAGAGCACAATAAATTGGCATAATATAGCTCATTTCATCACAAAACATATACACCCACCTAGAGAGCTTTAAAGAGGGCAATTGAAGAGTGATTTTGGGAGCTTTTGATCACTCATAAGCATGATTTAACAAGATGATCATCAAATCATTATTCCACCCATCAATCTTCAAGTTTGAATCTCCATGGGAGTACCTAGGGTTTGATTGAAGCTTCATGTTCAGCCTTCTACCTTGGTTTCAATCTTTCCAATCATGAGTAAAGCTTCAATTCCAGGTGGGAACACTAGTATATAAATTCCTTTTTAAGTTTTTACACATTATTTGGTATAAATCAAACCAAAGTTAGGGTTTTTAACTAGAATTTTAAAAATTGCATGTTTATAGGAGTTTGGGTTGATTTCTTTTTATTCTTTATTTAATTTGGACTTAATATGACTACAAATTAAGGACTATACAAGAACCCTTAATACATACGTTGATTTTGAAAATACTAGTATGAAACCTTCACTTACGGAAACGATAATGAATAATAATTTATGATATATATATATATATGCGGAATTATACATGGGTCTGAAGGTATGATTTGGCGATAATTACTTATATTTGTGATATTGTTGTTGTATTATGGCCACTAGTTCACTATTTATGAGATTTATTAATTATTTAGTCAGTTTGTAACTACGTTGGACATATTTATAAGTTTATTCTGAATAAACCATGTGTTGGGACTATAATCCAAAGTTTATAGTGAAACTAAATATTATAAAAATGTATGTTCTACTTGGCTTGGTGCCAATTGGACGAAAACTTATGAAACTCCCCAATATGGTGATATTATTAATTAAGCCACTAGTTGACGGACTTACGGACTCCACATGCTAAATTTTTTTGAAAAATGAGTTTTAAATTATATACTTTAAACCCGCCGTCGCATACGACACCGTGATTAACTAAGTCCCAAAGGTCTACTTCAAACGGAATTCGAGAAGTGAATTGTGGTGGTTTACACCTTTTTTAAGCGTTTAGTGTGATAAGAAGCTCTCCCGTTAATTCGTTTGGAAAATAGGAGATTATTTGGTAGAGGCTTAGCCTTTCAGGCTAACTTCGACTCTCAAATCTTCATCCTTAAGATGTTATTTCGCCTCCTTAGTTTTAAATTCTATACTTGGCTCCTTATTCCCTTGTTTATATCACATACCTTGTATTCAGGACTAGTTTTTGCAACTGGATTAGCTATGGGCACTGATGGGTTATATTATTTTAGTGGCCGCTCAAAGGATGAATACCTAATAAATCACAAGTCTACTGTCGCCAATGTGAGCTAAAAATATGGTACAGAAATGAAATGTAGCCAGTAAAGTCACAGTCCTCGTGTTCACCTTATTTTAATTCCTTTATCCTTAAATGGGTGAACCTTAAAGAATTGTTGATTAATTCATGATACAATTATCACCTAAGTACCTTATGTTATAGAGTCATGAATTGACGTGTTGATTCTAAAAAGAAAATCATAGAGGGCGTGGGGATTTCACTAGCCTCATTTGTATACTTGAGATTGAGGCTTCCTTGGTAAAGGAATGGAAATGAGCCACTAAGAACAAGTGTGTTCTTTAGCCACCTTAACAGTGAAAAGAGTAAAGGAGGCGTACATTTTTTGGATGGTTTTATTAGGCATATTACCCGTTAGTGAAGATTATACCATTTTCCATTCTCTCTAAGGAGACGATTAACAGAAAGTCCTAGTGTTTGTATAATGCAAATTAATGCGACTTGTGGTGAGGAGACACAATTCACGTATGAACTTTTCTTTGAATCATATGACTTTTAGACCGATTGGGGAGCATAATATATCATCTTATAAAAGCACGTAAGAATAGGTTTTCTAGGAGATCCTAGCTTGGTGACTTGTTGACGCGTGGGATTTTGTTTAGCCACATTATCTAGGAAACTCGTATGATATAGAGGATATAAAAGTAGTTCATTGGCAGATCTCCTCACCTTTTCGACTGGTGTTACTACGAGTTGAAGTTCGTTCTTAATTCCAATATCCGTTTCCTTTCTACACCTCTTTGGGTTGGTATCATGTTCATGGGATGACCTAAGCCATGGGTAGGCATGGTCATGATATAGAATCAAAGGCCTTTGTGATGGAGTTCTTAATATTGGATGAGAATAAATGTGGTAGTGTTTTCAATTAAGATACCCGATAGTTCTTCTTAAGGAGGGGAGAGAATAGGCACCATCGCACAATTCCTTAACAACCTACTAGAGTTTATGTCATCGGAACTCCTTTTGAACAAGTTAGAGGTTAATGTGAAAACCTCGGTTCTTTTGCTCCTCATCCATGTTCACTTATATCTTCCTTATAATGGTTTGATTGTGAAGTCAGTGCCGACGAGCATCTTTTAAGATATGTTTACGAAGAACTCGCTTTCTTCAATCATTTCATGGTGAGAAATTTTGATTTGTTGTTATAATGTATAACTAAGCGTTGTGTATATGCTATAGTTAAATTCCCTATTCTATTCTTTATCACTCGTTTGATTTCCTTTGAATTTAGAACGATATATGGGGATCACTGAGATATTACCTTTCATTGGTGGTTCCATTGATTTCCCTTTGTATTCTTGATTGTACTTTTATAGATTCTGCATGTTTTGTGTTAAACCCAATCAGAGAATTCGATAATTCTGGGGACCCCTATTATTACAAAAAGGGGTAATAGACCTATTCAGGGGTGAACAGTCGACTGTTAAAGTGGCTTAGATAAGGTTGTGGCAACTGTCCAGACTTTTCATTAAACAGCCAACTATTTGTCGTGACAGTCGACTGTTAAGGGATGAACATGCGACTGTCTAAAAAGATAATCGATTGTTAAGATTTTTTAGGCTAATTCTTATGTTGTGGTTTGGTAACTCATAGTATATTCCTGGAATCTAATCTAGGGTATTCCCTTTCCTTAGTTCAGCATGAAGCTCTTTTTCCTTTTGCGATTCTTCGTTGGCAGGTAAAAGTTCTCATGGCCAGTGCATACTCTTTAAGTTTGGTAGACACTGAATGACACTATCATTTTAGAAGTAGACAGTTTGTGGAATTGTGTGATCATTTTCATCTTAGCAATGGCTTTGCTACCTAGTTCTTTTTGAAATATTGTAGTGAAGAATGAAATGCTTGATATAGGTTTGTACTTAAGCACTTGTTATCGGCGTATGTACTTCCTCCGTTTAAGGCATCTATTTCCTTACTGGTTTATATTCTTAAAAAGTTATCATATAATAGGAATATTATGTTATACTACAATTTTGAACAGCATTCCCTGTGCCCGGTTAGAGTTGAGGGCATGCAAATTCAAAACCTTGTTTGTAATCAGACTTGGGTGTTGTGTAAGTGCCACGTTCCTATAAGGTGATTTACTTTCACGAACACCATAAGTTTCCAGCTTGATCGTGTATAGTGAGATTAAAAGCCTCATGGTAAAATGAGCATGAATGCAACGTAATGTTTTTTTTACCATGCTTATGACTATACTTTTGACTTATGAGTCACCAAAAGAGTGCTCCTTAGTTTTTATAGAAGTTGAAAAGTTTTATGGCAAGAATCGTATAATGAATTATTGACCTAAAAAGTTACTAATCTTGTTTTGATAATAACAATAGTTTAATCTTGTGTAATTTAACATCATCATTATTAAATTGATTAAAAATAAATTTGAATTGAAAAGCCTTTGAAACCATCATTTTACAAAATTTGGTTTTCAAATAAATTTATATTAAATTCAAACGATCATATTTTGAGCTCTCATTGTAGGAAACCAAATTAAGGAACGTATCGCCTAGGTTGAATTTAAGGTTTTTATCAAAACAATTTTAAATTTGATAATCGAAATTAAAACCCTAATTCTAATCAATTTTTCTGTCGAAACATATGTTGTGTTTTATAGCAATTAAATCAATCAAGCAATCAATCACACAAAAAGTAATCCACAACACAAGGAATTTATGAGGTATCCCTACTTGCGTAAGACTAATCCTCGGGACTAACCGACAGTACTTCACTATGATCAAAAATGAATTATAGACTCGATGACTTATACAAATTGTTTCCCCACAATTTACGCAACATTCCCGTCAATCCCTTGAACGTAAAATCCAACCACATTTTATTTGGCGTGATGTTTCCCACTTTCTTCGGCTTACCTGTCGCCTCCTTCTACGCACTTGATCATAATTTTTATCCCATGTTTGCAATTTTCCTTATCGCGTGTTAGCTACTTCGTTCACCCCGTCTCCAAAATTCACGAACGAAGACACTCTCGCAGGACCGTGAACATTTGAAACTTTAGTTATTAAACTTGAAGAACAATAAAATCCCATATGTCATGTAAACAAAATCTAAGTAGTGTCTCAAAACTTTTAAAAATTGTTTTTAAGGTTTGGATATTTTTTATCTCAAAAATTTTTCTAGAATCATCTCTCTTTGACCATAAATAATACCTTATATTTATAAAAAAAAAATATATATAGTTAAAGTCTTTTTTAGGATAAATTTAAAATATTAAAAACAATTACGATGAAAATTAGTGCTCAAAATAATACATGCCAGATCGGTTCATGAAAAAGTTGTACCGATCAGCAAATTTGAATTTCAATTCTATAGAAAATTCTAGTGCCGGACCGGTCCAAAAATATAATTTGTACCGGCCCGATTTTTTCAAAAGTGCTACGCTGCTTCTTTCTTATCAAACTACGTGGCACAAGTAGTATGGGCTTTGGCCATTAATGAAGCAAAGAAGGCAACACGTGGTTTTTAAACAAAATAGGAATCTTTTGACTTTTCAAAGCTACCTTTTTCCTTTTTATTTAATTATTAAATAAAAATAAATCTTTTTATTTTCCCTTTTTCTTTTTACTTTTATTTCAATGTATTAAATCCGTTTGAACTCTAATTTGATTCAGATTTTAGAGGTAATTTTATGTAACATATTAGATATGAAAAAATTTAAGTTTCCTTAATAATTTGTGTCAATGAGACTTTTCAAATTTTGGCAAAAGTGGATAAAAATACTTAAAAATAAATTTGATTCAAAAGACTTTTAAATTCGAATTTAACATTCATCCACACCTATATTTTGAATCAAATCATATAACCAACATACCTTAGATCTTGAATTATCATACAATGCATCCGGTAAGTTTGGCGAGTTTATGTTAATTGTCGCATTTTCAAATCTTCAATTTGACTCAAACAATAACAACGAAAAAAGTGCTTTTGGCATCAGAATTAAGCCAACTGAAAATATAAACCTAACACTCATGAAAATAGGTGTTTTAAGAATATGTTTTTAACATCCCTAAAGCATTATAATTAAATTTGGAGCAAAATTGCAAAAGTCCAAAAATTAAAATTTTGGCCTGATGAACAGAGCCCATCAGTCGACTAATGAACATTGGCAAAATCAACTGATTCCTATCAGTCGACTGATGAGCATTGCTCAGTCAACCGAGGCTTTATAGTATAACCGTTGGATTTCTAATTTTTTTATTATTTTTGGCACCAAATTTTTACCAACTCTCTAAAACAACCATATCTTATTTGAGACTATATATACACCTTCTAAGACACTTTTGAATCACTATTCATCTCTATTCTTCATCTATTTTTATTATTCAAAGACTTAAAAAAATATTTTGATAAATCATTCATTATTTGAACTATAGGGTTGGTCGAGAAGGGATTCGCCATACCTCTTAGAGTACAGTTCTGAAATTTCTAAAGTATTCAATTGTTACCATTAGTTTTTGGAAGTATGCAATCATATTAGATAAACCTCTTATTTTCATAAGGGTTGCTTCTCCTTCCACTGTTGATCCACTCCCCAGCAAATATATGGGTGTCTAAGGGATAAAGCGCGAGATGTCCAACAAAATGAGCCATGGAACTATCATAATAAAAAATGCATACTTCCATCCTTGAGTATGCACATTATTAAAGAGAAAAACTGACACACCAGAGCCCATGATCTTGGCATAATTGGCAACTTGAAAGCTAATGAACAAAGGATCCTGGGCAACTTTGTGGGGAAGCTCGTCTATCAGTACATAAATAACTTATCAAATAAAATAACCAATTGATGAATATTAAATAAATGAATTTTATATAGCACTTCTTGAGTTAGAGCTTTGGCTTCTACAAACATATATAAAATTATCTTTCGCACACACCAGATAGTCTCTCACAATGCAAATCGCTCTACTATGCCTAGGGTTGCATTTTAGAGTACCCATCTAAGTTCAACATAATTATCACTTCAACATGCATCTTCCACTTAGTAATGAAAAATTTAGACCTAGGCAGATTTATAATAACCAAACCAAGCCTTTGCAACATATAATACAACTATCAACAGAATTTATCTTATGCATTATAGGATAGTTCCATAACAAACTAATTCTAACAAGTTATTACAAATTGGTTGGATATATGCACCACGCCATTAATATAAAGCTTGATAAAGAATATGCTTTCCATAACATCTGTATAAGTTGTTTTACATTTATCAAATTAGCAACGCATGCATTATTTGAAAATTCATCTTTGTTTTTTCTCAAACCAAAACATACATATATAGAAATCTATCATTCTTGAGTATCGGTTGTTTACATTTTCTTAGCTTTCTCGCTCAACGTGTATGTCTATGTTTTCTCACATCAATTAATATTTCGATGATGAAATATGTATGGTAGGCTATTTCTTTTCTTTATTAAACCAAAGCATTTAGAAAAATCTTCTCCTGTCATCGTCATCAGCATCATCAAGCTTCGTATCCCACTCCTGTATTTACAAAAAATGAGTTACTCCCACAAACACAAAATTGGAATTTAGGTGACCTACATATACGAGAGCCTTAAAGTAAGGAAGTACGAGTGAAGTAGAAAAAACTCATACGCACACCACCAACTCATCGGTTTCTTTAATTAAAAGCACTCTCAGCCTCATGTTGTTTAAATATGTAGTATATGCAGCTTAACCGATGAGAGAGGATGCATCACCAATTAGGAGATGATCAATTGAGAGAGAGTTGTAAAATGAGACAAATTTACTTAAAGTCAACGCATAAAATGATTATACAAATTTAGAAAGTATGATATCTTAATACAAAGAATAGCTGAGGTTACCATTAAAATGTATTCTCTTTTTATAAGTTCGCAGATGGATCATCCCTATTACTATTGGAAAAATAAGGCTTCCACAACCAATGACACCTCCAAACTCTATCGGACACCAAACTAAGTAATATCCCGATGGTCTCGGGAATGAAAAAGTAAACAGTCATAGCACCGATTGCGTTTGATATGGCATATGTAATAAATATCCATATTTGTAACCATCATATAATCACTAGAGACAACTGCGCTATGACGAGGCTAATGGCAATTTTGATGAGTTTGCTGGTATATACTCCAAGGATTCAGACCACTAGTTGGTATCTCACACCTAACCAGCCAAGTGGGCTATAAACCAATACAGAGTTCAAGGAATATAGTCTACTAAGTGCATCAATTCTCATAGCCTTTGCATATGGAACAAGCCTGTCAGAACCCACACCGGATAGAAGAAAAACGTGTATTGACTGTAATACCAAACATAAAAGTATTGTAACCATAAACCAATAGATTAACAAAATAAATTGGATAAAAGAAAATATGGTTGAACTGAATTTTTTAAACATAATTGCATAAATGAAAAAGTTCAATACCTGAGTCATGCTCATCAAAGCGAATGCTATGAGAAGTCGCATCCTCTTTCCAAGCTTATATATTTACCAGATATTTATCTATGATTGTTCCAACAAAGTACACTACTACTAATTAAGTGGATGATATTAAGGAAGCCAAATCTGAAAAACCAAATGAGGTGAAAACGAGGCTTCCGAAATAGACAACGATAATGACCCGACTCAAATGCTAGAGAATTTGGGCTACCAACATGATGTAAAGGGTTGGCCTAGAGGATAGTCGCTATATCTCTTGGAATGTAGTTATGAAATTTCAAAAGGATTCAATTGTTGCCACTAGTTTTCGAATCTATGCATTCACATTTGGTAAATTCCTTATTTTTATAAAGGTTGTTTTCCCCTCCTCTACTGATCCACTCCACAACAAATATGTGGGTGTCTCCAGAATAAAACGTAAGACACCCAACAAAATGAGCTATGGAACTATCGTAATAAAAAATCAATACTACCATTCTTGAGTATCCACATAATTGAAGAGAAAAACTGACACAGCAGAGCCTAAGATCCCGACATAATTGGTAGTATGAAAGCCAATAAATAAAGGATCATGGGCAACTTTGTTGGGAAGCTCGTCTATCAATACAGGAATCACCTACTAAATACAATAACTAATTGATGAATATTAAATATATGAATTAAGTCATATGACCATTATAAACTCAATTTAATTTTAGTATATGAAATTGAATTAAAACAAACATGATTTTAGATTATGTGATTTGTATACTGATAACAATCATATAAGGTTTCGAATTATTAGTAATATGACTAAGGATTGATCAAAAGTAAATACTATTTAAGTTTTTATTTGCCTGATTGTAGAACCCAACCCCAATGCTTAACATAGCTCATCCCGCTATAACCATGAACTTATTCTTCGCTGCGACATTCATGGTGATTCCAACGACGAAAAGAAGCAATGCAATGGTAGCATAAACTTCGTTCTTTACTTAGAACATATAAATGTCGCGGATAAGAACGTGGAATGAAAATCAAGGACATGGAAGAACTTAAAATTGCAGTTCATGATTTATATACTTGCACTTATTGTTGACGTTGGCATGACGGGTGCCTTCCCGTAATAAAAGGAACATGTCCCGTAGGTAATCGTCTATGGCCAATATCGTGCTCTGAAATATGTCCCATAAATAATCGCACAGTTGCCCATGTCACGCCAATGTCACGCCAATGTCAGCAACAAATGCAAGTATATGAACCATAAATTGCAATTTTTAAGTTCTTCCATGTCATTGATTTCCATTCCCTCATTCTTATCATCGGCATTTATATGTTCCAAGTAAGGAGGGAAGTTTATGTTACTATAGCATTGCTTCCTTTCGTCATTGGAATCACAATGAATGTCGTAGCGAGGGATAAGTTCATGGTAATAACGGGATGAACCATGCTAAGCATTGTGGTTGGATTCCACAAACAGGTAAACAAAAACTTGAATGATATTTACTTTCGATAAATCCTTAGTCATATTACTTATAAGTACTAATTATTCGAAACCTTACATAGTTGTTACCAGTATATAACTCACATAATCTAAAATTATGTTTACTACAGTTCAAGTTCATATACTAATTAACTTTAGTTTATAATCGTCATAGAACTTAATTCATATATTTAATATTTATCAATTGATTATTTTATTTGGTAGGTGATTCATGTACTAATATAAGAGCTTCCCCACAAAGTTGCCCAAGATCCCTTGTTCATTGGCTTTCATATTGCCAATTATGCTAGGATCGTAGGCTCCGGCGTTTCAACTTTTCTTTTCAACAATGTGAATACTTAAGGATGGTAGTATGGATTTTTTATTATGATAGTTCTATGGCTCATTTTGTTAGGTGTCTCACGCTTTATTCCTGAGATGCCCACATATTTAATGTGGAGTGGATGAGCAGATGAGGGGGAAGCAACCCTTATGAAAATAAGGGGTTTACCCAATGTGAATGCAAAGCTCCGAAAATTAGTGGCAACAATTGAATACTCTAGAAATTTTAGAACTGCATTCCAAGAGGTATAGCGACTCTCCTCTAGGCCAACCTTTTACATATTGTTGGTAGCCCAAATTCTACAGCATGTGAGTCGGGCCATTATCATTATCTATTTTTGAAGCCTCGTTTTTACCTCACTTGATTTTTCAGACGAGGCTTCCTTAATATCATCCACTTCATCAGTAGTAGTGTGCTTTATTGGAACAATCATAGATAAATATCTAGTAAATATATAAGCATGGAAAGAGGAGGCGACTTCTCATAGCATTCGCTTTATTGAGCGTGACTCAGGTATTGAACTTTTTCATTTATGCAATTATGTCTAAAAAAATCAGTTCAACCATATTTTCTTTTATCCAATTTATTTTTTTAATCTGCTGGTTTTATGGTTACAATACTTTTATATTTGGTATTACAGTTAATACACGTTTTTCTTCTATCCGGTGTGGGTTCCGACCGGCTTGTTCCCGATGCAAAGGCTATAGGAATTGCAGTGCTTAGTAGACTATATTCCTTGAACTTTGTATTGGTTTATAGCCCACTTGGTTGGTTGGTTAGATGTGACATACACACTAGTGCTTTAAATCCTTAGAGTAGTACCAACAAACTCATCAAGCGTAGCCTTTAGTCTCGTCAAAGCGCATTTGTCTTTGGTGATCATGTTACAGTTACAGATACGAATATTTATTATATATATCATATCAAACACAATCCGTGCCATGACCATTTACTTTTTCATTCCCGAGACTACCGAGATATTACTCAGTTTGATGCCCGAGAGAGTTTGGAGGTGTCATTAATTGTGAAAACTTTATTTTCCCAATAGTAATAGGGATGACCCACCTACGGACGTATAAGAAGAGAATACAGTGGTCATGGTAACCTCAGCTCTTCTTTGTATTAAGATAGCCTACTGTCTAAATTTGCAGAACCATTTTTATGTGTTGAATTTAAGTGAATTTGTCTGATTTTGCAACTCTCTCTTAATCAAACATCTCCTAGTTACTAATGCATCCTCTTTCATCGGTTAAGCTACATCTACTTCAATTTAAATGAAGTGAGACTGAGCGCGCTTATAATTGGAAAAATCGATGAGTTGGTGGTGTGCGTATGAGTTTCTTCAACTTCACTCATACTTTCTCGCTTTAGGGCTCTCGTAAATAGAGGCCACCTAAATTCCAGTTTTGTCTTTGTAGGAGTAACTCAATTTTTGTAAATGTAAAAGCCAAATACGGAGCCTGATGATGATGATGATGATGATGATGGCGATGACTAAAGAAGAATTTTCTAAATGCTTTGGTCTAATAAAGAAAAAAAAACCTACCATACATATTTCATCATCGGAATATTAATTGATGTAAGGAGACATAGACACACATGTTGAGTGAGAAAGTTAAGCAAATATAAACAACTAATATTAATTGATGTAAGGAGACATATAAGCTGCCAATTATGTTGGGATCATAGGGCTCTCGCATGTCGGCTTTTCTCTTTAATAATATGCATACTCAAAGATAGAAGTTTGCATTTTTTTTATTATGATAGTTACATGGGTCATTTTGTTGGGCGTTTCACGCTTTATTCCTAAGACACCCATATATTTGCTGTGGAGTGGATCAGCAGAGGAGGGAGAAGCAACCCTTATGAAAATAAAAGGTTTACCTAATATGAATGCAGAACTCCAAAAACTAATGGTGACAATTGAATCTTCTAGAAATTTCATAACTACACTTGAAGAGGTATGGCAAATTTCTCTTTAAGTAATTTTTTTTTTAAAATCAATGTTTTTTTTTTAATTTAATACATATTATAAATTTAATTTAGTGTTTCAATTTGGGTTTAATTTATTGTTTTCTTTTCATTGTATTTAATTTTTTAGTAAACTACCCTAACTGCCCTTGTACTATTGGTATTATCTCACTTTGGCTGTTAAACAAAATTTTGCCTCAATTAAATACTTAAAGTATTGATCAAGTTTCAAATTGGCCATTCCGTCCAATTTGGGCATTAACTTGGACAGAATCAAAGGTAAAATTGGCATTCCAATTACATATTTTTTTAAAAAAAAATTAATTAGATTTAAAAAATATTATGAATGAAAAATAAAAAATAAAAATAAAGGAAAAAGAAAAGAAAGGAAAAGGAAGAGAGATCACCCCCCCCCCATCTCATCACCACCATCCCCTTTTATTCAACCTCACCACCACCACCTCTAACCTTCTTCATCCCATCACCACCATGTTATACGACCATCCCCTTTGAATGCAAATGGTATTGCTACTGAAAATAGTACTTACCTTTGGCAAAGCAACATTTGATTTCCCAGTAGGTGCATAGCCATATTTATATCTGAAACAAATAAAATAAAAATAAAAAATGACGTTTGTACTTTTTTACTTTAAATTTATCCTTCTAAAAGCATAAATGAACAAATAAATCTCAATTGTTGGATTGTGACACATACTCCTAGGAAAAGAAAATGGAAGAAATATTTTTCTCGTGTTCTTAATACTTGCAAAGTTTTAAAGAGTTTTATGCTCATAACCTATAATTGAAATTCTTGTCTAGAAATGGTTTATACGTAATTCACCATATAACCACGGATGTCGTGTCCAGGGCCATATCTAGAAGAAGATATCACAAAAATCAAAAACTCGATTACATACCTCTTCATGATCAGCTGAGGTAACACCTGGTTCTTTGTGATCAACACCCTCGTCAACAACCCTCTGCATAAGAAAGGCTCATGAGCTACCAATGTGAACACATGAAACTGCACTAGTAGTCCTCATTTTGAGAAAATTGGTCCTCGATCAATTTGCCTCACTGAACTAATGGATCATGTATGCACAAGCGTTTTTTTCCTCAAAAACTACGAAAAGGTTTCTGTCTTTTTTATCCAATTAGTTCATAAATTCATTTACTTGAGCAAAAACCAAAGTTCCTAGAGCCTTGGTAGAAGCATGGTTTTAAATATTCAGAGGGACGAGGAAGAGATAGTATACTTTAGCAACAAAACCTACTAATCAAAAAACAAAGGAAACTTACAATAATGAAAAGAATAAATGCAATATGACTAATATTGCAATTTCGGAGTTTTAAAGAATAAACTTACTATTCAATTTCGGAATAGTAATTAAACCCCCACGAAGTTTTAGGAGAAAAAATTCAATCATTTGTTGCAAAATTTAAAGAAAATGAGTAACTAAATGAGGAAATATAAAGAATAAATGAAAAATTACCCTTTCCAAATGTCCTCCCAAAAATCTCATCCAATTCCCAGGTATCAAAGAAACATGGGTCAAGAAAGAATCTAGAGCAAGTTATGTAAAACATCCACCCTGAACAATTCTTTAGTCCCACCCACTACCACTTATACCTCAATTTACTCCTAATGATGCATGGCAAAAAGGAAAAAAGGATAGGTGTCGCAAATCAAGCTCAAACTGAGTCCAATCATGTGTACATTTCGACTAGCCAGTGGGGAATTCCTGGGGTTTCTTGTCATCTGCATAATTGTCTAACTCTGATTCTTTGGAGTGCTGTGCTATTCTGATTTATATATTAAGCATTCTTTTTTCTATGCATACTTCCCTTTAGACGAGGACACCTTGTTCTCTTACATTTTTCCGTATCTCCTTTTCTCATTATTACGTTCATTCTCTTATGTATGTAGTTTCGTATATTGTGTAGTTATAAAACTGACCTACAAGTCAAATATGTCAACAAACATTTGATGAGGAACAAACCTCATTAATCATGACTAGCACAATAAATTCCAGTCATTGAACCATTACTCTCTCACTCAATTGACAGTTCCTCTCCAGAGCCTCCAACATCAAGTTAAATTAACGATGGTCTCTAACACTTTCTTTTTTGTCTCTGTACGAGGTGCCTGTGTTTTTCAAGCAAATGTGATTGATCATGTTTGAGACATGTGACTTTTAATCTAAGACACCTAAAAATGGAAAATGGGACTCTTGATTTGAG
The DNA here is from genome assembly GCA_021464415.1 of Lonicera japonica. Lineage (NCBI taxonomy): Eukaryota > Viridiplantae > Streptophyta > Magnoliopsida > Dipsacales > Caprifoliaceae > Lonicera > Lonicera japonica. Next base: position 51,822,574 of record CM038466.1, read on the forward strand.
AGGGAAGGAAAGTTTCCCTAAAATTTTAGCGGTTCTTCATCAAATTTGTTTATAGTTTTTGAAATTGAAAGACATAAGAATATCAGCAAAATTTCCTCATAGAATTTGAATTGAATTTATGGCCTAATAGTTAATTGTCTTAAAAGAAAACCAAATACATATGCAAAGCCACACAGTCTGAAACTGTCTACTCAGTAATTGGATAAGGGATCGAATACCCAATTGATATGCGATAGAATTCCAATGCACGGAAGGTTTACATATGTTACTCCATAGAAGCTTACATTAAAAGATATTTATAATGATCTGAAATATTTCTAAATTTGATTTACCCATTAGTTTCAGTTGATAAAGTTATTAAATCATTTCTTCAAGAAATAACCACATAGAAGCATGCAATTTAAGGTGTTTAGAAAATGAATTGACGTAACAATTAAGTACAAGAGATGTGATTAGAAAATGAATATATCAGTAAAGAAATGAGAAAAGGGTGGGAAGAGAATGTAACCTTACTGGAAAAACCATCGCAATTGGAAGAATAAAAGCAGCAAAGAGAATCTGGAGTAGATTTCTGAAATACGTGAAAACTCGCTGACAAATGGAACCATTTTCAATTCCTTGATGAAATTCAGCTTCACCCTCATCATCCACACTCCTCCTCTGCATTACATAGGAAGTTTTGGTTGCCAAATTCGTTCATTTACTCATGGAAAAGCCATGGTGTAAAAACTCCACAAGGACAAGGAATAAAATTACGGATATATACAAAATGGGAAACACAAGTAACTATCATAGCAGAATAATATTATTTTTAAATTAATCAATTGACATCAATAAAATCAAATCAAATCATATTCCACCAGGCCAGGAGCTAGTTGTTGTGCCAAATAAATATATAATAGACTGCTTCGCCATTACCAATTCCAAATCGGTGTAGTGAAATAATTAGGCACACAGATGTGAATATTAGAAAAATATGCATAATAGAAATGAGAGAAAGAGAAGGATATACATACATCCTTACTGGAACAACCATCTTCATTGGAACTGGAATTGGAAGAGAAGAAAGCAGAGAGAGAGAGAGATAATTTAATTTTGCAAAAAGAAAAGAAGTTAGTTGTTGAATCATCCACTTCTATTGCAGCAATTCTACTATTACAACAGAGTAGAGGCACCACTGATGAGGACTAAAATGGAATAGGATTGTGAGAGGACAGGAATTTCTTTAAATGGAATAGGATTACAGCGGAAGTACAAGTAGAAGTAGATGGAGGACTAAAATGAGAAAAAAGTTTCTTTAAATGAAATAGGATTGTGAGAGGACAGGAATTTGCATTTTATTATTATTTATTGAAGTGCAAACTCGGAGAGGACAAGATGTCAAACGATATACATAGAGATCGAGAAAACGAAAATTATAAAGCCAAAAGAAAAACCATGGGGAACATCACACCCACCCAGAGCAGAATACACTCGAAACCTATCCAAAAATTAGAGCCCTCCAATTGTGCTTGATGTCTTCCACCCTATAATTTTTTGAAAGCCTTGGGATTGGAAGAAGCCTACAGTGAAGCCACAAATTTGATTCTCCCCCACAGCCACTCCTTTTCTTCTTCTTTTCCTTTGAAAACTCTACAATTCCTTTCCATCCATAATAGCCAAAAGGATGCAGCTATGACACATCTCCACAGCTCCCTGCTCCTTTTATCTCTGCTGCTATTGATTTCCAAGAGAAGAAGATCCGTGCCATTTTTCGGAAGAGCCAAAACTTAAGCTAAATTCCATACAAACTTTCTTTCTACTTCAAACCACCAAAGAATGTAATACATAGTATCTGGATCTTTTTGAGAGATTAAATTTTAATCTTTGGGAGTATCAACTACTTTTGTGTGTGCGCGTTATTCATGTATGTGGTAAGTAATAAGTATGGAACTAGAAACGAAATCTGATGCCATTTTCTAGGAAGCAAACATCAGAACCGGAATTGGAGCCTCCATGATTCTAATGTTTGGAATTAGGTGCCCAAGCCCACCCCATGTTGGGGGCTATATAAGACAGTTCCCCTTAACCATCAAAGGTCTATGAAAACACCACATACCAATAAATGCAGTCCGATCACAATTTGGCTGTACAAATAAACTCATCTATATCTTTCTCGATTAAAACCACCACAATTTCGCTGTACAAAGGAAACCTAATCAATTAATTTCGTAAATCAATATTTTCCTAACCTATCCAAACCCAAAATTCATCTGGATCTCAACAACAGCAGCAGCCGCCAGGAATAAAATCAAGAAGACAGAGAGAGGAGAGGAGAGACCCACTTACAATTTGGAAGAATCATTCTCTAAAACCCGATCTTGATGGAGAGAGAGAATGCGAGCTTGGTCGGAGCTTTTGGTCATGTATTTTAGAGAGCAGAGAGAGCAAGCTTGGTCGTGTTTTAAAGAAAGCGCTTGGTTGCAGCTTTTGGTCGTGTATATGAGAGAGAGAGCTTGGTCTTGTTTTAGAGAGAGAGAGCTTGGTCGGATCTAGGTCGGAGCTTGGTCGGATCTAGGTCGGAGCTTGGTCGGTCAGATTTTAGAGAGGGAGAGTGAGGCGTTTGATTTGAGAGAGAGGAGAGAAGAAATGGGGTTTGTTTGACTGGAGAGAGAGAGAGAGAGAGAGAGAATGATTACTGTTAAGTAATGAGTTTACCTTGAAATGCAGAGTTTGGTGTGACGGAATGAGATTGAAAAGAGTGAAGTGAAAGAAGAGAATGAGAAGATCGAAAGAAGAAGTAATTAAAAACGGAAGAACAGGACGCAACTGAAGGAGGTTTGTTGCGGGGGTTCTGAAGAAGAAGAAGTAGGGATTTGGATTTGTTGTTGTTGTTAACGATGATATATACATAGGCATAGCAGGAGGAGGAGGAAGAAGTTGGTACTACAAACACAAAATTTCTATAATGGGAATGCCAATGCCATTACTATAAATATTCGAATTTCCCTCTTTTCCTAACACACGGTGTGTTTGATTGATTTTTTTTTTCATGAAAAATACCCATTTTTTATTTAATTTGATAACTTAGGGTGCGTTTGATTGCAATCATAGAATTTGTATAGAAAGAAAATAAGTTACAAGCAATTGAATTGTCTAGAATTGAGTTACATGAAAAATGTAATGTAGTATATTTGATTGCCTTAATTTTCTACCCGAAAAATATTGGTTGTATTATGGCATTTTTAATGTAGAAAAAATTATTGGTATTTTTTTTACATAATTATATAGTCATGATGAATCTTGTTTAATTAATCTTGATTAGTAGATTTTAAATATTAAATTTTTATATTATTTTAAATTTTATATTTTAAGTTATGGCATTTTTAATGTAGAAAATGATAAAAATCTTGTATCGTGAACTATGCCCAAGCATGAAAAACAAAAAACCACCTCCCCCCAAAGAAAATATTTTCCTCAATTGCCTTGAAAATGCACATGTGTGAGGCTAGTGCCGGCAATATTTGACACGACACGCTAACCTGACACGAACTCGACACGGAGTTAACGGGTTTAGGTCAAGCGTAAACGGGTTCAGATCAATTTCGGGTCAGACACACATAACCTGCAAACTAAACGGGTCGTGTTCGGGTTAAACCGCTAAATCGAAATTGACCCGCAATTAACGCGATTATTATTTTTATTTTCTTTTACAGCTATATATATATTTAGGGATGGCAAAAATACCCACGGGTTCGGGTACCCGCGGGTACCCGACCCAATGGGGGCGGGTATGGGTACAAACAATCGGGGGCGGGTTCGGGTTCCGGGCGGGGATTTTAAAATTTAGTCGGGTTCGGGTATGGGTGCCTCCACCCCGTACCCGCCCCGATATATTTAATTTTGTAATTTTTTTTCATATATATGTGTGTGTATATATATGTATATAAAATATATATGTTTATAAAATTAGTTTATTTTTGATTGTGTAAATATATAATTTTATTTATATATTTATATATATTATATAACATTATATTATTTTTAACTTCATTCTTCTTCTTTTTTTCCCTTTTTTTTTTTTAAATTGTCGGGTATACCCGTGGGGACCCGTTACCCGACGGGGACGGGGATGGGGATTACCCGGTACTCCGAATCGGGGATGGAGGCAGGGATGGGGATGGTTTTTGGTAGCGGGGGTGGGGATGGAAATTGTAAACCTGACCCGAACCCGACCCGTTGCCATCCCTATATATATTTTTTATTTTGCCATCTTTCTTGAACAATTATATTCTTATTTGGAGTATTGGTAGTAGATGATAGTTATTATGTTTTTAATGATAGATAAAGTACTAATTTTTTATGTTTATGCTTCGGTGATGGAATGTTATATATTTTGACTCTAGATTATTAATATTGAATTTTTGTATTGGGTGATACTTATTATTACTTATTAAAAATTTAAAACTATTATAAAACAAGTTAATTTTTTTTACATGAGAGTTAATTGTCATTATAATCTTAAAAGGTTAATCATGTCGTGTTGAGTTGCAAATTTAACATGACCTATTTGTTGACTTGAAAGTCACTAATCTTGTTTTGATAATAACAATAAAGTTAATCATGTGTAATTTAACTTAGTTGGTGTTTTAAGTTATAGCCACAACAAATTGATCATATGTGGACTTAACCGAAAAGCCGGATTCAAGGTCATTCATCTACAAAGTATTGCAATCCATGCCACTCACCTCACACAACTTCCATGAGATCTCTTTGAAGTACAATGAAGCCAAGGAAGAAAAGAAACGTAGCAATACAAACAAAGCTCTCAAAGACTCCTTATTGTTTATGTGAGTGAGTGCTTTAGTTTTCCTTGTAAAGGTTTCGATTTGATCATTATAATAAGCTCATAGAATATTCCTTTTCATAAGATTGATCAAAACAAAGGTTGAATTAAAATCCTTTCAAAAACCCTCTCTTAAGGAAAAACCGTTTTTAAAATTAATTCAATTTTAATTCAAAAAAATCTTATTGTTGCTCTAACAAAAATAGGTGTCTTAGGAACCTATATTCTACCTTTACCAAGCATTAAAATTGGTTTTAGAGCTTAAATGCACATATACAAAATTTGGATTTTTGGCCTGATGGACAGAGCCCATCAGTCGACTAAGCAGAGAGGCTCAGTCGACTGAGGCTTGCTCAGTCGACTGAGGCTTGCTCAGTCGACTAAGGAGCATTGCTCAGTCGACTGATGGCCCAGAAACTAGCCGTTGGAGTTCTGATTTTTTACTATTTTTGGCACCAAACTCTTACCAACTCCCTCCAAACGGCCATATGTTGTCTTAGACTATATATACACCTTCTAAGACTTATTTAAACACACTTGAATCATTCTTACACCATTCTCTTCATCTACATTCATTCTTAAAGATTCAAGAACAATTCTTTTGATCAATCATTCTTATTTTGAGCTATATTCTATTGATCAAAGTTGACATCTCTTAGTGTGAGCTTAAGTTGTAATCTTCATACACTATAGAGCTATTGTACATTGGTGTTAGTCACCAAATCATTTCTTTCAAACATTAAGAGAGGTTTATCTCTTAAGATAGCAAGAGAGTTTTCTTGTGTGAGTATTGAGAGAATATCAATACTTGTAAAGAGTGTAATGAGACAACAACACTTGTAGTGGTTTTATCTTCACCCGGAAGAAGATTGGAATTAGTGGAATTTCTCGGGGTACTAACCGAGCGCGGAGTAGGGGCTAACAAGCCGAACCGTGTGGACAAAAAGTCTTTGACTTTGATCGGTTCAATCTTTCTATCTCTTTATCTCTTATATTGTGTTATTTGTTTCTTGTGATTGGATTTATCTTTGTTTATTGGTTGGTTGATTGATATAGACATCAAACATTTTTAAATTGATTTTAAAAATCTCATTAAGTTTTAAAAACCCTATTCACCCCCCCTCTAGGGTATTTTCCGACCTACACTATTTATTAAACGAGTTAGTCGGGTCGTGTCGTGTAACCTGTAAAATAAACAGGTCGTATTCGAGTTAATATAAATGACACGATTAGTTAAACGGGTCGTGTTCGGGTTGACACTATTAATGTAATACTTGTGTGTTGACACGACTCGAACACCATACGCGAACCCGAATTGCCAGCCATATGTGAGGCAAAAGTGCGAATTGAATTGTCTGGAAAAAAAAAAGGCAATCAAACACCTTAAGTTGTCAAATCAAGTGAGAAATATTCATTTTCCATGAAAAATGTTGCCAATCAAACACACTCTTAATGTGTTTGATTGGCTTTTTTTTAGGGAAAGTATTTTTCCACTTTTGCTCACATTTTCTACCAAAACAAGGAAAGCATTTTCTTTGGGGGAGGCTTGTATTTATTTTCCATACAATTGCATATTTTTCGAGATAAAATTTTACCCATTTTCTACATTAAAAATGCTATAACTTAAAATACAAAATACAAAATTTAATAAAACTTTAATATTTAAAATCTACTAATCAAGATCAATTAAACAAAATCCATCATGACTATAGAATTATGTAAAAAAAAACACCCATAATTTTTTCAACATTAAAAATGCCATAATACAACCAATATTTTTCGAGTAGAAAATTAAGGCAATCAAACACATTTAATTGCATTTTTCATGCAACTCAATTCTAGGCAATTCAATTACCATGAATTTATTTTCTTTCCATACAAATTCTATACTTACAATCAAATGCACCCTAATATTTCTCTCTCTCGAGAGATGATAGTAGTCCTAAGGAATGAGTACGTATACATGGGCTCGGCCTTTAAAAACAGAATATGTGTATATATACTCAGTTTTTAGGGATCAAGTTAGTGTAATTTATTTTACTTAAAAATAGCTCGGCTTCTAAATACCGAGTATGTATGCATATACTAGATCCATAAGGATTGACCAAATAAAATTAAGTGTTAGCGAGTATTTTGACTTATGCTAATAGCACCTACCTTTCTTTAATTTGTTTCTATTTTAAGTTATTAGAACTTGTAAGAGATATGTATATAAGAGAAGTGATCTGGGCCATATATTTATTTATTTTGAGGTGTAATTATAGTCACACATCTTTTTATAAAAGACATATATTTTTGGATTCAAAAACCTTCCTTCCTTATTATATAGATATATATATTAGAGAATCTATTTTTGGCTATACTACAAAGTCATCATGCTCGGGTTTCTTCCAAGCTGGACCACCAGGCTCTGAGCCAAGTCAGGCCCAAACCTGAACAAGGGAAAATCGAAGACCCAATAGGCTAATTTGTTTCTGTCTCATAATAATATAAAAGAAGATGGTAATAAAAATAATTGATTCTCATAAAAAAAATAAAAAATTAAATTGAGTGATTATTTATTTTATACTTATTTTTATGAACATCTGTCTTTCATCTTTCTTTATTTTCAGTAAAAATAAATAAATTCTTTCTCACTATAAAAAAGTAAATTCCATTAAAAAATTAAAAAATAAGAAATAATAACTAACAATATATATCATGCTATTTAACACTCAACTATAAAGTATGGTACACGTAACATTAAAAACAATTTTTTGGGATCACATGTATTTCATATTTCTATGTAAGGAGAGAGAGAGAGAGAGAGAGAGAGAGAAAAGTATTTGCAAGTTATAGTAATTTGGAGAAAAAAATTGCAGGGGCCTCGAGAAAATCAAGGGGAGGACAGCTTTGTTTCATACACATTTTTATTAATGGACTTAAATCTTCATTAATATAAGAGAGGGGCCACACCTCGTAGATGTGGAAATATATATAAAAGAAAATATATTTTTTTACTTATAATTTTTATAACATATTTTTATAGAATACATTAAATGAGTTGTATTTAATTTTATTATATTTTATAAATATATAATCTATTTAATACATGCTGATTTTCAATTTTTAGATCTTTCTCGCACAAATTACTAAGCATTGAGTTGGGGACCGCACACTCCTTTTAAGTTTTTTTTTATTTTATTTTTATTATTTAATTAACCTTGTCACATGCTGCTAGCTACAAATAGAATTTTTCTTAAAAAAATGTTTATTCCATTTCCTAAAAAAATACATCAATTATTTTTTTTATTTCAGCTAACTCTCCCTAAAAGCGTCACTCTCGATAATTTTTTTTAAAATTATTATAAAATATATTTTTTTATATATTGTACAATGCCCTTGGGGACAGATATTACCCTAGTAAACTAAAAAGTAAGAGATAGTAACTACCAATAATATATATTATGCCATTTCATACTCAACTACAAAGTGTTGTAAGCGTAACATTAAAAACAATTTCTTGAGATCACATGTCTTTAATATTTCTATGCAAGGAGAGAGCTCTTTCATATTTCTTTGTAAGGGGAGAGAGAGAGAGATAAGCATTTGCAAGTTATAGTACTTTGAAGAAAAAAATTGAAGGGGCCTCGAGAAAATCAAGGGGAGGACAGCTTTGTTTCATACACATTTTTATTAATGGACTTAAATCTTCATTAATATAAGAGAGGGACCACACCTTGTAGATGTGGAAATATATATAAAAGAAAATATTTTTTTATTTATAATTTTTATAACATATTTTTATAGGGTGCATTAAATGTGTTCTATCTAATTTTGTTATATTTTGTGAATGTATAATTTATGTAATACATATTGTTATGATTTTTAATATTTGGACATTTCTCGCACACATTACTAAGCATTGAGTTGTGGACCGCACACTCCTTTTAATTAACCTTGTCACATGCTGCTAGCTACAAATAGAAATTTTTTTAAAAGAATGTTTATTCCATTTCCTGAAAAAATACCTCAATTATTTTAATGCAATCATTCCATAAGGACACCAAAAATAGCAACCACTATCACGGGTAAATAATAAAAGTACGTGTTTTTAATTATATCTACCAAATCATTAATTATTTTTACTAACAGTAGTTTCAGTTCTAGAATTTAAGTTTAGGATGGCCAAAAAGTATAAATAATATTTATTTATTTAGCTTAGGAGTGAAAAAAAAAATCTTAGCTTGCGTTTTTCTATAATGACCCAGGAATAATTATATTATCTGATAATACTTATTTAGAGAACTTTTTAAATATTGTTTTGGTAAACATCAAAAGTAATATTAATGGTACCAATTAAGGTAAATGATAATACCTTAATTATTATCGAGTAAACACATTTAATACATGCTTATCTTACACATCTATAGTATATAAGAGCATCTCCAATGCAACCATGAATTGGAGAAAAATGGAGTGCCACATAGGATTTATAGACAATGAGTGAAAAAATCCATCTCCAATGTAACCATGTATAATGATCATGAAGGTGATGTGTCAAAAAGAGGGGAAGACATTGTGAGGGTGACCCTCTATATCTAGAGGGTCTTCTAGACGATGTCTAGATGCCACGTCATCATTTTTACCTTAATAATTTATTTTTAAAATTTTAAATAATTTTAACTTTTAATTTACAATTCTATATTTAATAAAATTTATATTGTTAAAAAATATTCTCCAAGATCTATCAAACAAAATCCATATACTTTATATTTTTTTTATTAAAAAATTTGATGAATTATGTCAATAACAATTTTATAGACAATACCATTGGAGATGATTTTTTTAGAACTTGACCATGAACAATATTTTTAGTGCCACATAGGAATCATGTCTTTAGATATGCTTACATGTCCATATTTTTAGTACATCCAATCCATGTTAGCATTGGAGATGCTCTAAGTAAAATGGAGGAAATCCATCCATTAATGCATAATTAATACGTAATTAATGTAATTAATTTGCTATTTTTTCAGCTTTGCTCCATAATTACGTGGTTTGACCTATTTATTGAGTTTATATATATAAAATAAGAGAAGTGAAAGTATTAATGCACCTTCTTTTATTTATAATTAATTAGGCAATAAATAACACACTTAATATCATACTTTAATAAATAAATAATTATTCACCTTAGTAAATAATATAATTATAATTATTATTTATACTATATAGTGTTAGGAAGGAAGTAGATACATTAATTATTTTGCTTATATTTTTAATTGTAGTAACATTAATTACTTATTAATTGATTTTTTATATTCTTAATGCATAATAAAATAATAATTATTATTAAAATATTGGAAGTAGCTTCATTTATTATACTATTTTTTTAAAATGTGTTAAATTAATAGTCTTATTTTCAGTTTGTCATATCTAATGAGTTGTATTATCAATCATTAATTAGATTGAAATTAATATTTTCTTGAAAATAATAAAGTAAAAGTTGCAAAATTAATTTTAAACGGGGGCAATATATATTTTATTCTCCTACACAACATATTAAAGCTAATTATTTGTCAAACCTATGAAGACAACACTACTAAAATTGCATATTAATCAAACACCCGTGCATCGCACGGGTTGTTAACTAGTTTAATTATTATTATGTCACCTTACTATTAATGTTATTTCATGTTTAATATTTATTAAAAAAATTAATTAAATTAAATATTAGTGATCATAATCACATACATCACACATGCACTACGACTAGCATCATTAAATATGTTTTTTTTTAATCCTCTGTTGTTGGTGGGAATTTTAATAAAACAACAAAAAAGGGTAAAATAGGAAAAGTAAATAACGTTTATGCCTATTTGGTAAATGATGGGCATTTTTCTGCTACTGTGGTCTATTTTGCGACGAGAAGCGCTATATTCAATAAATTAATCCTTTTATTTTTAAAGTAGAATATGACATATATTATTAACATTAATAGTTCAGATTAAAAAATAAGGCGTGAAAAATTATTTTAAAACCAATAGGGACGGTAAGAAATTAATAGATCATATTACAATGTATGTTGGTCTCCCTTATGATTTATTTCAATATCCTAATTTATTTTGTTTTTAACTCTTTTCCTTTTTTACTTGTTTCAACTTATTTATAATAAGTTAATAAATCTTTTATCATTTTCATTTTGGTTTGTAATTTAGTGTTGGAATTCTAGTTTTCGTTAATACAACAGGGTCTAGCCTTATGGTTGAGGAAATAATGTGAAAATATGGTTGTTTACAGGCATCAGCTTTTATGAGTTTCTATTTGTCGATGCTGCAATCCAATGATGAAGATGACTGCTGTCCGATAATTTAGATTTGCTTTGCCATACATTTGATGTAGAATTTCGTAAACCTGAGGATCATACAGTTCAGAAGTGTTTGGTTGACTTACATGGAAAAGAATTGAATCATTTGAAAATGTTTTAGAGGGAAAATGAAAACGTAGCAGGATGGGGATACTGCAGAAATTAAGCTAAATTAATTTATATGTGGAAAGTGATATCATGGAAAATTGTGTAATAGAACACCATCAAAGGTGAAAAACATGAAGCTGTAAGCTTTTTTTTTTCTTGTGAATCCCTTGAATGTAGAATATCCAATCTTAAAGAAAATTCGTCTTATTGTTGCAATTATTGTTGTTTCTTTCCACTTAGGCCATCTCCAATCTACTTGGTATTATTGTAGTATAAATATGCCATAATACCATACACATTTGAAATTGAGCTGCAGCGCGTAAGGTAAAATTAGGCTACTTCAGCACCACACGACACACTAAATGTCGCGCGTGCCACGTCATCACTATCCCCGCAAAATTAAAATTAGCCACTACATTCAAAGCAAGCCGCACGACATTCTAAATGTTGTGGGAGGCAGCTCCATAAGCCACACGACATTCTGAATGTCGTGGGAGACAATTAGATGGAATGAATGTCGTGGGGAAGATATGCTAAGCGTATGGTAACTTTACCATTTCACTACCATTTTACACTACAATAATAACATTTACCCAGCCGAGTGCACCCACAAAAATGCCAAATATGCCTTATTAACATGTGCATCGGAGATGGCCTTACTATGAGGTACACTTGCAAAAGCATTCAGTAGAGCTTTTTAGAAGGGTTATTTGGGATATATCCACACCAATTGTAAGTTTTTCCACGTTTTGGAGGTTCATTAAGTTCATTAATATATTTGCGTATTAAGTTTACCCGCATTATAGGCTCAACTTGCAAAAAAAAATTAATAAATTTAATAATATTAGTTTTTATCAAATTTTACTCGATCTAACACTAGAATCGTTCATTAAGGTTGATGTCTAAACTTTATGGTAGTTCTGGTTCCACAAGAACGAATTCTTAAGGTAGTTATAGAATTAAATCGCAATATAATTATTGATTTCATAACCACGAAATAATTCTTCAAAACATATACAATACTTGAGTCTTTTGTCCTCTAATTTAATTGATGATTGAGATGAAAGCATATACTGATTAGCAGTAATTTATATTCCATTCTTAACTAACAATGCCACTTTAATTCATTTTTTGTTGGAATCCTTGTTGCATTAAAAAATATTTATGAGCGCATTTGTCCATAGTAAATAAGGAAGTGTCTTTCAATTAAATATTTAAATTTAAAGAATCAAATATTAATTGAGTAGTTATGGTTCTCAATTTTTAGAAGGTAATTTTGAGAAGTTTGATTAGAATATGACATAAACAAAGGATAGATAAATAGACAAATTTTGTGAATAGATTCAAAATCACTCTTTCGGAATTGTATTTAATTTTCTCTGCTGCGGCAAAATTCATATATTTGCTACGTAATGTGGATGTATGACAACTTCCTGAAATTTATTTATACATTCTCAATAAAGATATTTTGATTCTAATAATCATAGTTGTCAAATCATAAATCACATTATGAATCGAAAGTCTATGAATCATGTATTGCGAATCGTAACATGCAATTTGTTTCAAGGCGGTAAGTAATCAAATAAATGTATATAGAAGTGATGAAAATAAGTGAGAAAGCAGATTATAACGTAAAACCAATATTAGGAGTTATGACATGAGATTGCGAAGTAGTAGTATCAATATAAAGCCGAGTCGAGAAGTATTGGTATAAAGTGGAATGTCCCTCAAGATTCAAGACTCATGTGTATAGAGTTCGAAGAGAAAAACAGTAAAATTCAACGTGCAATCAGTGAAAACAATGAAACGTAGTCGGTAAAAATAGCACATTGAGGGTGTGTTTGACGCGCCGGATTAGAGAGTCGGATAGGATTATTTAATCCCGTTTGAACAGAATAAAACAATCACACCTCTTATGTGGGATTCATTAATCCCCCTCTCGGAGGGATTAGAAACTTTAGTGGGATAAATAATCCGTCCGGATATTCAATCCCGACGAATACCAAACATAGGATAGGATAAAGTTATCCTATCCCTGAATGTTACTGGTAATTTGGTTACAAGCTAGTTTTGGGTTTTTTGCACACTAAATTAGTATTACATCGATCCCTATAATATAACAAACATAAGTGGGGATTCAAGCTCTGACGACCCCGAAACCCCCAACAAAAAGAAATTAGATTTGGGGGTTTTGGGGTCGAAGTTGCTTTGAAGACCCGTTACTTGCCAAAATCATCGCTATGAAGATGGGGATTCAAGTTCTGGTGAGTAAAGGATGTGGCAGAACCATCATTGAAACTGACTCTTCTACCACTGTCAATTTCATGCAAGGCTTTGTAGATGACCTATCACCCAAGAGTAAAGCTCATAAAAGAATGCAAAGATATATATGCTTGCTAATGTTCCTTATGCTGTTGTGAGTTTTACGCCCAAAATTTGTAATTGAGGCGCTCATGCTTTGGCTCAAATTAGTTAAAATTCTACCCAAAATGATGTGTGCTAGGTTGATGTTATCCCTCCCATGATAAGGTATGAACTTTTGGAAGACATATATATATATATATAGTTTGCTGAGCTTGTAGGCTCCTTTTGGGATAAAAAAAATAACAAACATAAGATTTAGTTCACTAAGAGATTAATATTAGCTGTTTGTCCCTGTTACCATATTTATTTGCCAACTCATATTAAGACGTATTTTCTATGGACCGAACTAACCTTAATCAATTAGTTTAGTCAATCAACTCTATAGCTACGGATATTTTATTATGGAAAATGTTTTACTATATATTACCTAAATACCATTGTTAGAGATATGGTAATAGTATTAATAGCTTTTACTTTCCAACATAAATATTCTTCTTATAATCATTGTATGAGGAAATTTTATTAAATTTGAATTTAAACTGTTCATATTTGACAAACAGTTTTTAAAATTTTGAATCAAAGTAATGAATTTTAGTATATAATTTTATGTAGTTCATTAATATTTTTTTTGAAATAATGTAGTTCATTATATTTAATTACATATATTATTATATAGTTTATAATAATATAACTGTTTCGATCAATGATATTATAATAATACAACTATATTATAAGGAACAAAAAGTCAATATTTTCTTCCAATAATTTTTGACCAAATCAATGGTCCATAATTTGTGTTAACACTTTTGGAGGTTTTATGATCCTTAGATGCATTTTCTACTCACATAAAAATATCAAATCATACTCACATATATTTCATACACTCAAAATATTCTTCCCTACTTTATCCTCATTAACTTTTAAAATACCATAACTTTAAATCTAAAAAACGGAATTTAATAAAATTTATAAATTTAAAATATATTCATCGAGATCTACAAAAAAAAGATCCATTGTGATTACAATATTATGTTTAAAAAATTAATAAAAAAATTTTAATTTTATATAATTAAATTACATAATTTCATTAGATACTTTGAACAGCCAAGTTAACGGTGCCCAATTTCTTCATCTAGGTATTATCCTTGCCGGAAGGGATTGTGATATAAAAAAGATATTAAGAATTAAAAATATTAATATCGAATGCATAAAAACAAGTATCCAATGCATATATAGCTACTTGAACTATATATTGGCAAAACTATATTTTTTATGCAAACACATATATGAAAAATCATAGTACAAAATAACCGAATATTAGTAATTGTTATATATACTTAGTTTATTTAACCCTATTATAGATCACCGCAAACAAAAATTTAACTGTGATTTAATCTATTATTAGCAAAACGAAAAAATATTTAATTTAAATGTGTTAAATTAATTATTTTTTTTTATTTCAATGTGTTCATCCGGCACAGGCAATACCTAGTATATGATAAAACATTACTATGGAGCAAGAAAAACAGTTATGATAAAAAGTTATATATAAATATTACCTAAATAATATAACTATTGCAAATATTGATATGACAATATTACTGATATAATGAAAAATTACTATCAAACAAAAAAAAACAGTTATAATAAATTGTATTATATATTATATAAATTTTAAATAATATTATACCTGTTACAATATAACAATTTTAAAAATACAAATAAAGTAAATTACATATATAAATCATTTAAACCATATTCAAATAAATAAATAATTTGCATGTATATTCAAAAAAGTTTAAAATTGGAGTGGTGAAATGTAACGTTGATGCAGCAGTATTTTCTAGCAGGTTCAAAATTGGGTACGGCGGTGTGGTGAGGGACAGCTTGGGTTCGTTAGTGGCAGGAGTCCAGGGCAGTATCCTTGGCAGGTTTGCTCCCCTTATGGCTGAAGCCATGGGGTTTAGGGAAGCACTCAGCTGGCTTAAATCAATCCACGTCTCGAAGGTAATTATGGAGGCAGATTCGATAGAATTGATTAATGCCCTCAATAGTGATGGTGTAGATCACTCTAGTCTTGGGCTTATTATTGATGATTGTAAATCTCTACAACGAGATTTTGATTATAGTTCTTTTGTGTTTGTTCGTCGATCAGCGAACTTTGTTACTCACAGTCTAGCTAGGGCATCGAGTTCTATGTTTGATCAAACTTGGTGGATGTCCAATCTTCCTTCGATTATTGTCGATGTATTGCCGAATGATTTGAGTTAATGAATTTTTCAATTTACTTTAAAAAAAAAAAGTAAATTACATATATAAATCATTTAAACCATATTCAAATAAATAAATAATTTGCATGTATATTCAAAAAAGTTTAATAACGGAAATAATGCCATCATACATTTGAATTCTCATTTTAATAACCGAGTAATTTCAATTTGTGAAACATTCCATAAAGTGGTCTAATAACTAGGGATGAGGTAATCTTATCGAGTAAAAATTGTGGGGACCAATTCCTAATTTTTTATTCTACGTGTATCACTTTGAGTACTAATTTCGGCAACGCAATTTTGACTAATTTGTTAAATGTAATGTAACTAAATTTTGGTTGTAATTGCTAAACATAAGAAAATTCATGAGTATTAATGTAATGTTAATTTTTTTTGAAGTTTGGATGTGGGCTTTCGTATTAGATAGATAGCTACTTCATATACCTACATGAATAAAGAGGACCAGCAATATTTGACACAACACGCTAACCCGACATGAACTCGACATGGAGTTAGCGGGTTTGGGTCAAGAATAAACGGGTTTTGGTCAACTTCGGGTCAAACACGCTTAACCTCCAAACTAAATAGGTCGTTTTTCGGGTTAACCCGCTAACTCGAAATTAACCCGCACTTAATACGATTTTTTTTTGCAGCTATATATATATATATTATTTTGCCATGTTGCTTGGACAATTATATTCTTATTTTGAGTATTGGTAGTAGATGATAGTTATTATGTTTTTGATGATGGATAAACTACTAATTTTGTATGTTTTTGCTTCGGCGATGGAATGCTATCTATTTTGACTCTAGATTATTATTCTTCTATTATTTTGATTAAATATTGAATTTTGGAATTGAGTAATACTTATTAAAAATTTTAAACTATTATACACATGAGACTTAATTGTCATTATAATCTTAAAAGGTTAATCGTATCGTGTCGAGTTGCAGGTTTAACACGACTTATTTATTAAAAAGATTAGTCGGGTCGTGTCGTATCGTATAACTTGTAAAAGAAGCAGGTCATGTTCGAGTTAATATAAGTGACACAATTAGTTAAACGGATCGTGTTCAACTTAACACTAATACTATAATATTTGTGTGTTGACACGACCCGAATACGACACGTGAACCCAAATTGCCAGCCTTAACAAACTGAAAACTTATGTAATCTTTTTAAATCTAATTAAAACGGAGGATCTATTAAAACATGAGAAACTGTTCTTCTCTCAGGTTATTGATTTTCAGATCTGTAAGATAACTAGCTTGAGCATTTTGCAGTGTTTTGATCTTAAGTTTTTATTGGTATGAATCATTGGCGACGAGGAATAGGACATTTATTTATAAGAAGTACAGAGATTATTTGAAGATTGTTAAGGTTCGGGTCGTTTATTCACCCTTTGCTCTCAATTCGCTAGTATAAGATTAGGTATCTCTGCATGTTCTTTCTGTCATGCGTCTCGATCTGTTTCATCCCCGGAAGAGCTCAAGGTACTTTTCATCTCAAGAATTTAAATTTCCTCCGAAGCAGGCCGATTCTTCCTCGTGAAACATACCATTCCAAGTACGTATTTTTTCGGTTATCCTGCATGCTAAGGTGGTGTTTGGTTAATGTTTCTAGACAAATTTTCTAGATAAGTTTTTAAAAATTTGGTGTTTGGTTGAATGTTTTGAGTTTTAGAGTTTTTATGTTGAAAAGTGAATTTGGTTTTGTTTGACTTTTTTTCAACCAATGAAAAAAACGCATAAAAATTTTTAAAAAATAGTCACAATGGGTCTTATTTTATAGATCTCGATGAGTAGGTTTCAAATATATTTTTTTTATTATTTTTTGATTTTTGGATTTAAAGTTATGGCGTTTTAAAAAAAATTAGAGAGAGAAAGTATAGTGAAATAAATTTTGAGAAGTGTGAAAGTAGAGTTATTTTTGAGTTGAGTTTTTAAAATTTTGAAGAAAAAAAAAAAAAAAGAGAGAGTAACCAAACACAACCTAAGTGTGTGATTCGTCATTTACTTTGTCAACTATTTTTCTTGAATCCACATTGCGCATGGTTTAAGATTCATTGATAGTTGCACTATATTTAGTGCCTCTTGTTTTAAATAAATAATTTTTTTGGCATAAACTCGGAGTTCCAAAGCGCGAGAACGATATGTGTACTAAATAATGATTGTGATCTAAAATATTGCAAGTATACAATGGAAAAATTTACAAGAGGAGTTTTGGGAGATACCGTGCCTAACACACATTTGATTGTGGAGGATCCTATCACTCTTTAGGAGCCATAGGAATTGAATAATACGCATTGGGAGTTTAAGTTTCCACAACCAAGTCCAATTTGGGTCCTGTAGGAGTAATGATACCTTGTCTCTTTAAGACGTGCAAAAAATAAGACCCTGTAGAGAATTTACCATTACCAGACAATCCCCAGGAAGGAGTATCATTTATATCAAACCTATTGGAAATGGGAAGAGGGGTACTAAGCATATCTGTAGTACCCCACTGCTGGTAGCAAATTGGCAGCTTTCCTGGTATACCAAACTCCCCCATTGGTAATGAAATCTTTCACCCGAACACTTTCAGGAAGGTTAACATTATGACCCCATCTCTCTTTAAAACTTTTTTTTCCACACCACCAGTCATCCCAAAGGGAAATAGTAGTGCCACTCCCCACGGTCCATTGGATGGCCTCCGTAAGAATATCTTTAGAGTCACAGATCCCTCTCCAAATATGAGAGCCACCTATCTCCTTTTTTCCAATTTCTTGGGTTCAGAGGGATTTTATATTTGTTTTTCATCACTTTGATCCAAATAGGATCTTTTTCATTGATCACACGCCACCCAAGTTTAGATAAACTTGCTTTATTATTAGAAACACAAGAGCGAATGCCTAAGCCACCGAATTTTTTAGGCTTGCAAACCTTCTGCCACTTGACAAGGTGGATCCTAGTTCTTGTCATCTTTTTGCCCCCATAAAAATTTTTTGTTCAATCTATCAATTTTTTCACAATACATTTTTTGGGATTTTGATAGTTTGCATAGTATAGTTAGGGATCGTGGAAGTAACCGCTTGAACAAGAGTAGTTCGCCCCACGAGGGAAAGAACACTCGCTTTCCACCCACTCAACTTACGATGCATCTTATTGATAATATAGTCAAAATGATTTTTTTCTAACTCTGCCATGTATTAAGGGACCCCAAGGTAAGTGCCCAAATCTTTGGTACAAATCATACTGCAAATACGACTGAAAATAGCAGCATCTCTGTCCAACATTCGGAGAAACATAGGTGGTGTTTGGTGCCTCTTTTTTTTTTTCTAAGTAAGTTTTTAAAAATTTGGTATTTGGTTGAATGTTTTGAGTTAGAGTTTTTATGTTGAAAAGTGAATTTGGTTTTGTTTGACTTTTTTTCAACCAATGAAAAAAATGCATAAAAAATTTCAAAAAATAGTCACAATGGATCTTATTTTATAGATCTCGATGAGTAAGTTTCAAATATATATTTTTTATTATTTTTGGATTTTTGGATTTAAAGTTATGGTGTTTTAAAAAAAAATTAGAGAGAGAAAGTATAGTGAAATAAATTTTGGAAAGTGTGAAAGTATAATTGGTTTTGAGTTGAGTTTTAAAAATTTTGGGGAAAAAAAATAGTGAGCAACCAAACAGGCTAATAAAGTTTAGATTTATGAAAATTAACTCTTTGGCCTGAATGTTCACAAAAAGTATTAAGAATATCCATCACCACCCTACAATTACTTTCATCCGCTTTTGCAAAAAGAATTAAATCATCCGCAAACAGATAAGGTGAGAAATGGGGATACCCGTATTAGCCGCTTTGATACCAATCCACTTCTTACTTTCCACCGCCTCATTAATCAAATTAGATAGGTATTCAAGACACATCACAAATAAATAGGGGAAGAGGGGATCTGCTTGCCTGAGGCCCCTCTCGTTAGTGAGATGTTGTAAAGGAACTCCATTCCAAAGAATAGAAGTTTCTCCTTGAGTCACACAACTCATCACAAGCTTTATCCAATTTTTGTCAAAGTTGTAAGAAATTAAACATTTTTCAAGAAACTTCTAAGAAATTCTATCATAAGCTTTTTCCAAATCAATTTTAAAAATAATACCACCCTCTTTGCCATTCCTTTTCTCAAGGGTGTGTATAATTTCTTGAGTAATAATAATATTGTTCGTAGTTTGCCTCCCTGGTATAAAACTAGCTTGTGCCGGACTAATGATTCTTTTGAGAAGATGTCTAATTCTATAACTTTAGTCACAATTTTATAGATGACATTACAAAGGGTTATAGGCCTAAAGTAGTTAATAGACTCTGGGTTGTCAATTTTTGGGATAAGAGTAATAAAACATTTGTTGAAATCAGTCGGGAAAGTCCAATTTTGAAAGCAGTTTTGGATGAATTGTAGGACTTCCACATTCATATCCTCCCAAAAGTATTGAAATATTTTAGGTTGAAAACCATCAGGTCCCAGAGCCTTCCAAGGTTTCATCCCAAAAACAACCTTTTTAACTTCAAATAAACAAACAGGAGCAGTGATAGTCAGATTTTCTCTATGACTCACAATCGGGCAAGGCGGAAACTGAATATCATTTAACTCCAGGGTGCTATCACATTTAAACAGGGCATTAAAACTATCATTTATATGCATTGCAAGGGCCGACGGGTCATCCACCCAATCACCATCCACAAAGTAATTTGTCAATCCTGTTCCTTTTCCGACGGATAATAGTAGAGATGTGGAAGAATTTAGTATTTCTGTCTCCATTAGAGATCCAATTAACTCTAGATTTCTGGTACCAGATACTTTCCTCCTCTCTAAGAATATTAGTTAACTCTTTTTTAAGACTTCATTCAAGGGTATCCAAACTATAAGAAAAGTTGTTTTCTTGAGCCATTTGGATCCTTTTTAACCGCGCCTTAATCCTGATTTTTTTGTGAAAAATATTTCCAAAGACTTCTTTATTTCATCTCATGGCTTCATTTTTAAAGTTATTTAAATTGTAGCCGAGATGAGTATTACGGAGACCAAGTATTTTTGAAAATATCAATGAAATCCGGATGGTTAAACCAAACCTCCAAGAAACGAAAGGGATGTTTATTGGAGTTATTAAGTTAGGAATGCATATTACCTGTGGGAATAATAAGCATTGGGCAGTGGTCCGAGTAGGACCTAGGCAGATTGCTAACAGTAGCTTCAGGAAATTTAAGCCTCCAATTCAGGGTTAGCAAGTGCACAGTCCAGTCTCACAAGGGTGTTGGCCAGACCACCACGATTGTTAGACCAGGTAAGTCTAGGGCCGTTACAACCGAGATCCACCAAATTGCAATTATTAATGTGATCCAAGAAAATACCTGAACGGTTGTTATTGGTACCGCATGCAAAGCTCCTCTTCTCCGTATTGTTCAGGTGGTCGTTGAAGTCACCTGCTACTAGCCATGAAAGGTTGCAACTTTGAGCAAGCATGTGCAGGTTAGCCCAAACATAATCTCTAAGGGTGTGATTTAGGCTAGCGTAAATAGTTGAGAGAAGCCAGTCTTAAAATTTGCCTTGGTCACTAAAAGATAGATAACTTGGTTCGATACATGTATAGGTTAGAGGTTAACAATAAGCGGGTTCCACAACACCCATATACCTCCTGGCTCTACCAATGGGGTCCAAGTAAGCAGCTTTAGTTAGCCCAAATTGGTGAAAGTAATTCCCCATACTGACTAGACCAACTTTGGTTTCCATTAATACAACTATCTCCGAATTATAATCACGAATAAGGTCTTTCATGCTATCTCTAAAGGCTTGATTTCCCGCACCGCGGCAATTCCAGAATATCATCTTTATAGATAAACTATTTGAGAGGAATGGGAGCGGGCACTCAATCGGCCATCCGGTAATCAGTCTGACCCGGTGTTGTGTCTCCTCTGTCACAGTTGTCGGCGTAATCTGAACCTAGTGGTTCTATGGTCTGATCCTTTGGTAATTCTCTATGTTCACATTGATTCGTACTTGGTTGATGCTCCAAAGTACTTTTACCATCGACATTTCCTCCTCCACTGCTTCCGAACGAAAAGGCTGTGGTGTTCTTTGTCACTTTGTAAGTGGAGATTGGATTCATTGGCTAGGTTAGGGGGTCATCTTTTTCCGGCGTGTTGACCGGTTTGAACCCGAGCTAGACGACATGATAAGAAGAGTGAGTGTTAAGATTTGTAGGGTTAGCAGTGGTTATGGGTTTTGTTTGCTGCTCAGAATGGTTATTATCCTGTGGAGGTAGTGGGTACTAAGTTGGTGTGTGAGGAGGGTTTATTGAGGTTTTATGGATTTTTGGTTAAAAGGACCCCAAACTGTGAGGTTCGGTAGCTCCAGCAGTGGGTTTTTGCCCGTTACTTACTTTACCAAGGACTGCATATTTGTTTCCCCCTTTATTAACTTTTTTTCCATTTGCTTTAAGTGTTGTAGACCTTAAGCTCCGTGAGTGCCCTCGATTCCCTTTTCTTGTTCCCTGTAAGAAAGTCAGATCAAAACTATTAGTTACAGAAGAACTAGACGCTAGGTTTTTAGTAACTCTAGAGTTATGAGAGTTAAGGTTATTCTTGGAGCCCAGTCCAAAACTAGAGCTCTCCTCATTAGCCTTTCTTTTTCCCTTTTTCATTACTATTTTTATTAGCGTAACTTCGTACTGGGCCCTGCCAGAGAATTAAATCTATTTTGGGTATTAATCCCATTAGATTTTTCATTTGTGCTACTCTTAACAGGTCCGGCAGCCTGTCTCATTTTTTATCGAGATTGTGCTAGCATCCTAGGGACTAAAATTGTTGTTATTGTGATCCATAGTCTCACTCTCTTTAATTCCTTAAGAGTTTTGACCAATAGTGTTATTTTCACCAAGTCTCTGGCTGCTCATTGTTAACTCCACCACCGTTAACGTTTAAAGGCATAGCTATAATTTTCGATGGCGGTTTTTCACAACATAGCTCACTTCTATGTCTAACCATTTCCACAACTGAAACATAAAGAGTGTAGAAATTCATATTCCACAAAGTATTTTTTTCCCTCAACCATATAGGCTGGAATAAGGGATTTAGCAAGATCCACCACAACACAAGCTCTAGCAAATTTCCCCCTGTTGGAGGTAGCCGTAATGATATAAGTTTTGACAGGTCTCCCAATTTTCTTAGCAATATGAAAAAGGGAGATAGCGTCATAGTATTCAATGGGGAGTTGCGGTAGTTTTAACCAAATGGCCGTGGATATTTCTTTTACCTCGGAAGGCTTAAAGTTCGGTTCCCACTTCCTCACAGTGAGGTAGTGATTCATGATTATCCACATGCCACTAGTAAAAACATGGTTGCAATCCTCAAGGTTAGTGAACTTGACCAGGAAAAACCCTTCCCCCAGGTCAATCAAGGAATAGCTATTATGTAGACCCCAAAGGGCTTTTGTTCGGTCACACAAAGCCTTATACCCAATGTTCTTTCCCAGCAACTTCACTATCAAAGAATCTTTCCACTTTTGGTGGATTTTTCTTAGAAGTTTTGGGGTAAAAACAACAGAAGGAAACATAGGATCCTCCTCAACCGAGTTGGAATTCAGATCTAAATCTTGAGAATCAGATATGTGGTCAACCATATCCGCTTCTTTTTCTGCATTTTCAGTCCAATTTTCCATACTTTCATCAAATATGATCTCTTTAGGGAGATCATTTGCAACCGCCTCCTTATAAGATAGCGGAATGTTGCCCACAGGAATGTTTGTTACCGTTGCCATATTAGCCGGTGTTCTTCCTTGGAACTCTGACGGAGCTTCTGTCATCATGTTCATTGTTGTTACTTCTGGTGGTTCTAGATCTGATTGGGCCATTATCTTTGCTTCTACTATTTGGAATATTTGGAAAATGCTAAAGCTTAAAATGAGAACTATGTGGCTAGCGTTAGCATAAATTATGCTAAAGAAGTTACAAGAGCCTTTGAAATTAATGCTCAAAATGCCCCTAGGCAAGAAGAGAGACTCACATGTTGGAGTTTTCCTTTTTCAGGTTGCATCAAAATAAACACTGATGGTAGCAGCTCCTTGGAAGACCATAGAGATGAGTTTGGCGGACTTGCTAGAACGGACCAAGGAAAATGGGTAGAAGGATTTTGCGGCTACATCGGATATGCAAACGCACTTAAAGCTGAACTTTGGGGTATTAGACATGCCCTAAAACTCTGCAAACAAAGGAATTGGAGGAGAATTGTCATTGAAACTGATTGTCTAAATGCGGTGGATCTTATAAAGAGCAATGAAAAAGGAGGAAATAACCACCCAAATATTGTTCTCATTAATGACTGCAAAGACCTGATAATTGAAATGGAGGCCAGCTTAGTCCATATTCTCAGACAAGCAAATAAATGCGCTGACGTCCTTGCTCACATGGAGAAGTGAACAATCGGAGCAAGAAGTGAGAATGTTTACCCTGCCGAATGAAGTGGTGGAAGAGATGCAGTGTGACATAAAAGGGGTGGCTTATGGCCGACCCATTTAACTCTGTTGTTTTTTTGTTTTTTCTCTGTTTTCTGCTCTTCTTTTTGTTTGTTCTTTCCTTTCCGTGCTACAAAAAAAAATACAATGGAAAAATTTGAAAATGATGTCCTGTGAATGCATGATTAAGATTCTTAGGGTGTGATTGATTGGGAATTTGGTAAATGATTGGTTCCCCATCTTTTCTTATCAAACCACCTAAAACATTGAATTCCATGAAAGCAAAGAAAGTTACAGGACATCTTACCAAATCACTAAACTAGTTTCCGACTTTGTAATGTCTCTCCATTAATTTTAGCCTTGGCAATCACTAAACATGAATGTATATTTATTACTGAATGTGTAAACTTCATGAATTAGGCTGCCACCTCATTGGTATTTTGCTACATGGGACGGACTTAAGAGGGTATAGGGCGGGCTTCTGCTAAGGAATTTTTTTAAAAAAGTCCACTAGCACTTGTAAATAAATAAATACACAATTTTATTTGAATCCCTTCATCCAATTACTCCTAAGAGCATCTCCAATGGGGTTGTGTAAAAATAGCTAACTCAATATTGTGTAAAATTTACGCATTGTGTAAATTTTTTGTTGCTCCAGTGGTTATGTAAAATCAATGTCAACTAAGCTCTTATGTATAATTGCTATGTATTTTACAAATCCAATTTACACAGCCAAGTATGATTCTCTCTCCACCCACTCATTATCTCTCCTCACTAACTCAATCACACCAGTATTCATATTTTTTCTCCACCCATTCATTCTCTCTCCTCATTTGTGTAGTTTTATGTTTTTTAAGTGGCTTTTTTTTACTGAACCACTTTTTTTTTAACACAAGAATATTAATATTGGTTGTTGGAGAGTAAATAGATCTGTGTAAATTTTTTGTGTAAAACTCACTTATCATGTAAGATTTATACAATAATTTTTCTTAACCTTATTGAAGATGCTATAACTTCATTTCAAGATTTTGAAGCGAAAAGCATTGGCTTCAGAATTAACTCATGGCCTGTTGTCCTATGTTCGTATTGTTTTGTGAAGCATTCGCATTTAGGTAAATAGGATCCTTTTGTTATTCCCATGTTGTTTAATGTTCATTTGAATTTCCTCCCTTAAGCAAGTCAAAGTTTGTATACTTATTTCCTTTTTTTTAAATCTTTTAAGCCTAGTTTGGTTCGCAGATTGGAGAATTCAGAAAAGAAAAGTCTTTTCTTTTCTTTGTTTGGTAAGCACAAATTTCAGAAACATTTTCTTGACAGAAAGGAAAATAGGGAATAAAATCATTCCTCTCAAAACCCATATGATTTATTTTCTGAATTAGCCATGTTTGTATTGTTTTGTGAAGCATTCGCATTTAGGTAAATAGGATCTTTTTGCTATTCCCATGTTGAATTTCCTCCCTTAAGCAAGTCAAAGTTTGTATACTTGTTTCCTTTTTTTTAAATCTTTTAGGCCTCATTTGGTTCGCAGATTTAAGAATTCAAAAAAGAAAAGCTAGTCTTTCCTTTCCTTTGTTTAGTAAGTACAAATTTTGGAAATATTTTCTTGACAGAAAGGAAAATAGGGAGCAAAATCAATCATCTCAAAACCCATGTAATTTGATTTTCCGAATTCTTAGCATTCTTTACAAAAAAAATTGGACAACAATATCCCTATCTAAATACTTTTCATGCTTTATCAAACACAAGAATGAAAACTTGGCAGGAACTTTAGTTTCCTACCCCCATGGGAAAGATAAGGGAATTGATTTCCCTTCTTTAAACCAAACGATGCCTTAATGTTTTGTTTTGGGATTGGAGGATTTATTTTCTTCCGTTCATCAGCACACCGGTGGTTACTAAAAATAATTGTTTTTTTGTAAAAAGTTAGAAAATAAACTAGACATGTGGTGAAATGTCTTTTTATTTTATAACTTTTTCAATGAAAATTTTTTTCTTTGGTGGTCGAGAAAGAAATATTTTCCACAAAAAATAATAAAAGATAGAGGACATATATTCATAAAAATGAGTATGAGATGGATGAAATTTTATTACATGCCTCAACTTATTTTTCAATTTCGTACACAAATTATGTGTTTTTCTAATGATTTTTCATATTATTATCAAACGGAAGTCTAATATATTCATTTTATCCTTATTACAACATCCACAACATCTTTATAAAACTTAAGTCTAAATTTGTAAATATACCACTAAGTTTCTTTACATGCTACAGCGGATATAGTAGAAAAATTGCCATTTGGGCTTGGCACACCCATAGGGTGCATAAGTTTTAAAAAAAATGCCGTAAGAGTAAAACTTACTCGTATGGATTTTTTTTATTTGTCATACGAGTTACGTTTACTCTTATGATTCATACGAGTGACACGCACTCATATGAGTAAAATTTAGTGCAATGGTAAATTTGTCCATTATTTAACATACCTAAACAAATTTATCAATTAATTTATATTCGTTGTAGATTAATAAATAATAAATTTATCATATTAACATACTTACTATAGATACTCTTATTATAGTGTTCATTAATAAGTGCATCACAACTCTTTCATGCTATTTCATAACATTATTCTCTCTTAGCCCCTCTTGTATATATATTTCTATTTTACGATGTTATATTGTCACGATATAATGTTTGTAAGCACTTTAATTGGTGGCTTTTATTTGCGCACCATTAAATATTTGATTTTAATCCATATTTCATCGCTTAATGACAAATGAATAAGTATATATTATTCGCTCGGTGATAAGTGAGTAAGTGCATGTTACTCGCACAATGACAAGCGAGTAAGGCATTAAAATTTTTACTCATTTGTCATCGAATGGATAATCTAAATTTATTCATTTATTATTGGATGAATAAAAAATTAAATATTAATTGAAAGAATAAAAAATTAAATGTTATAATATTTTATGGAGTGTAAATAGTATTCATCTTTTTAAAGTAATGATACACTTACTTACAAAATTTATTACATATTTTTATTAAATATATTAAATGCACCCACTAAATTAGACTTCTCACCCCACCTAAAATTTTTACATTAAATAATTTTTACTTAAAATAACCTAATTGAGATCTGTAAATTCACCCCACCAAAAATCCCACACTATTGCTGCTATTACCCGAGCATAATAAAACCCCTTCTTCTCTTATTCCTTTCTCCATCTGCAGCGAAACTAATCGGTAGATTCTTTCATCCCATCTGCAGCTAAACTAATTGGAAGATGATTGAAGAATATGATTTTGTCTCTCACTTCAAAAGTATATAAATTTTTTTCATTAATTTTATTTGTTTTGATAAAGTGCATTTAAAATCATCCTTACTCGATTCTATGTCTTGGGGAACATTTGTGATTTAGCACTTTGGATTCCGTGTTCTTGTAGTAAGAATGAAATTTCCGATTGGCCAGTTTTTTTGACTATGTCGAGCGCTATTTCGCCTGAATTATTGATGGATTTGTTTTACTTGCTTAGAATTAATTTCCATGTAAATTCCGCTCATAATCTAATGAATTCTATGCAATTGAATTTTTGTGAAAAGTAACGGCAAATTATTCGTCACTAAATGTTCATTTTTATAGATGTATTACTTTTAATAAACTCACCCCACCTAGGGGGTGAGTTGAAAGATTTTTTCAAAAATTAATAGGGTGAGAAGAAAGTTATCTCAAAATGAGGTGAGAAGTCTAATATAGTAGGCGCATTTAAAATCACCCTTAATTTAATACATCCGGTAAAAAAAGCGGTAAAATTTACAGGTAAACATCATTTTCCATCTTTTTAATACTAACGTCTGTTCATCGTACGGCTGTCTAGTCTAATGCTAATATGCCTGAAAAAGTTGCTGAGCTTTTTGACACCTGACTTTAAGTAATGCATTAATTATGCTTCTTTCAAATTTAGGCTTATTTATTTCTTTTGAAAAATGTGTTGACAATAAAAAGGATGGGTAATTTTATTTTTAATTTTAATAATGTTTAGTTTTATTTTTATTTTTTATTTAATTTTTAAATATTGAGAAAGGATTTATTATTTTGTTTCTGAAAGTTGAATATAAATTTAATAATACTTTACTCGACACTCGATTCTCAATAATAAAATAACATGTCACTTAAAATTCAAAGATCAAGTAAGAGATGGAAATAAAACTAAATATTACGTAGGAAATAAAATCACCCCTAATCAATCGTTATTGCTAAGTGTGGCAATTTATAACACGACACGAAATCGACACGAATTTACCTTAGTTTGGGTGAACCTTTAACAGATGTGGGTCATAATCGGGTTGACCCGTCAAACCCGTTTATTAAATGAATCGATTTCGTGTACATTCGCGAGACCTGAATAAAACCCGTTTAACCCAGTAATAATATATACGAATCGATTTCAAGTCATGTAAACCTATTTATAACCAGTGTAACCCGAATATATAATTTATATATATATATATATATAAATTATTGTGTGTGTATATTTTAATAGTTAATTACTTAATTGAATTATTAGCAGGTTACTAAATGTTATTTATGTATAACCCGAATCGAATCATTTATTTTAAACGAGATTAAACGAATCAAGTTGTATTATTCGTTAATTAAACGAATCGTGTATAAATTTAAATTTTTTATTCATTTATTAAGCGAATTCGCGTATAGATAAAAATACTTTTCACCCAATACAAATTAATACTTTTCATCCAATACAAATTTAACCCGACACAAAATAAATCCATACAGGACCCATTGCCTAGATTAATTATTGCTTTTC
Source organism: Lonicera japonica (assembly GCA_021464415.1). NCBI lineage: Eukaryota > Viridiplantae > Streptophyta > Magnoliopsida > Dipsacales > Caprifoliaceae > Lonicera > Lonicera japonica. The sequence continues at coordinate 51,851,789 of CM038466.1, forward strand.
TCTATTTTCTATTCGTCCTCTATTAAGTCCCTTCACATTTTTACCTAGCCATAAATTTTGTGCAGCTAGCCTTCTGCCGCATTACAACTTGACAATTAATGCCTTTAATTAATTGCATTTTCTTTTGATATTCCACACCTCTTACCTATATAAAAAAAGATTTTGCACAGTATTTCAAACAAAGCTGCCCTCGAGGACGGTTGGTAAAGCGGCCACCGAGAACCTAAAAATTAAAGAAGTATTAATATTATTTATATATATATATATATATATTAAAAAAATTTAATTAATAATAAAATTTTTATATGTTTAAATAGCATGCAGAGAAACAATTTCTTTAACTCTTTTTCGGTTTTTTTCATCTTATATTTTGAATCTTTTCATATTATAAAAGAGAACTAGAGAGATAATAATATTTTGACTTTTATTTATATTGATTTCAAAACAATAAAAAAATTAGAGATTAAATTGAATTTTTTTAAGATTCTTTTTAATATGTTTTTATGACATGTAAATTCTTATTGTTGAAAGAAATTCAATTTATTTTTTTAAAATAAAAATAATATATTTATTTATAATAGAACATTTTTATTATTTAAGACCTAAAAATAATTTGGACCGACTCTGTCCGTTAATTCCCTCCTAACTTTTCTGGACATTTTCACAGTTAGTGAGACCTTATTGTTTTAATTCCACTTTCTCTCATATTTTCAATGTCTAGTGTTTTTCTTATTTCTAGTAATTATTTTTTTTATTCATTTTTTGGTTAGTAGTCACTGTATTTCTTTTTTGGTCTAATATGTCTACCCATCTCTGTCTTTTCAAGGTAGGCAATCTTTATTACTTTATTTTGTTGATATATGTTCATCAAAATATATTTACAAATAGGGTTATTTGTACTTTGGCATGGAAAGTTTATATCGAAATTGAATTTGACACACAGTTTTATTTTATTGTAATTTGGCACTCATTTGTATCAGTTTTGTTAGATCTACAAGTTTGACTGTTAGGTCAATATTTTAATGAGCCAAACTGAACAAACTACCCCTCTCAGACAAGAAATCCTTCATTGGAATCCTCCTCAAACTCCAACGAAAGAATCTATTCACTTCTGGGAATATCAACTCCGCCAGTGGAGATTTTACAAGAGCGGAACTGAAAACGATGTTATTAATTTCGTAAACCCTAGCTTTCCACTGTCTAACACTATGTCTTCTTTCCTCTTCCAATTTGTCCTTGCGATTAGTCCGGCTTTAGTGATGTCCATACCTGGACGGTAAACGCTTGTCTGAGCACAAAATCTGACAATGTCGGACTTGGTTAATGGAACTACGACAATTTCAAAAGCATCAAATATTTTGCAGTCATCATGGTTGAGTACAAACAAGCAACTAGGTGGAACATCCAAATCATGATCATCGTCACTGAGGAATAGAAAGCTCTAATTAGCACGATGTGTCTTCAATCCATCATAACTGGCGAGCAAAGTACCGGTGAGCGAAGTATGCCATTTCCCTTCTAAATCTTGTAAGTAACCAAAGGACCAATTTTACCGACAAACAAAAAAATAGAACTCTCGAAATAAAACAAAATCTCCATTCTACGTAGCACCGCCATAAGCCTTGGCAAGCAACAGCGCCACTTGGACCAGGCGACAATGTGGTGGTGCTGAACAAGGATCTTAATAATCTCCAAACAGCGACAGCACACAGCCTCTTACAATGCGTTCCATCTGGCGGCGTTCTGGAGTGAAATATCGGTGCAGGCATTGCTAGTGTATGGGCGGCGAAGGTGTCATTGATACGCGCGGCGAGATGAAGACTGAGTCTCATGGTGGTTGTTATCCCAGCAGTCGAGTAAGGCAGAAATTTGATCGGCGAGTTTTTCCAAAGAGAGAGAGAGAGAGATAGTTGGACTCGATGTGGATTTGAGTGGGATCGTTAAGTTGAGGTAAGGTGGAAACGAGTTCGAAGAGGGAGTTGTGATCGCCTAGTGCAACGGCACAATGGACTGTGATATGGGTGTAGTCTTTTGGTTTAAACATCGTCGCCATTGAAGTGGCGTAGTCTTCTTGTTTATTACTGTGTCCATTTAAGGGTAGTTTGGACATTAAAACATTAATTTAACAGTTAAACTTGTGGACTTGATAGAACTGTTAGAAATAAGCGTCAAAGTATAATAAATTAAACTGTGAGTGTTTGCTCAGTTTTAATATAAATTTTGGGTGCCAAAGTACAAATGACCCTTACAAATATAGTGTATATGTAAATATTTAAGCATGTTATATGCATGTAGGTGTTTTGAAGACTATTTCCATATGGGACTTAAGTGTTCAACGTTTTGTACCTATTGAAAGTCAAATTATTAAAATATATTTCTAAAGCTATTAACATAACAATTTAAAAAAATTAGGGTGGTGATGTTGGCACCCCACAAAACTCTTGCTAACACACCCACTCTTACTAACACTCTCATTTTTTACACTTTTATCTTAATAACACTCCCTATGTTATACCTACCACTACCACCACTCTCATTTATTTTTGGGAATTAATCTCATACTTAATTAATTAATAACCTTATTAAGTAATTAACTACATAATAACATAAAACAAATTACCCCAAACTAAACCCAAAAGTTTCTCCACCATCTCTATCATCTTCTCAAACAAGCAAAATTACATAATAACTTAATTTTGGAATAAGATAAGGAAAGCATATAAGAAAGAGTTAATGAAAAAGAGACATACATGTTTCTATTTTGTTTTGTTGTTTATATGATTTTCATAGCATACACATCAAATATATAAACAAAAAACAAAATTTTCTGTTTAAAACACGAAGATGGCTTATTCGGTTCTCCGTAACCGAGTTATAGGACTTGTACACTCGGCTGCTCTCAACCGAGTATAAAATCCCATAAAATGTCATGCTCTCGGGACCTTCATTCGGTTGAGAGCAAGCCGAGTGTTGTTATATTATGCTTCGGTTGTGAGCAACCGAGTGACACTAATCACACTCGGTTGCTCTCAACCGAATGAAGGTCTCGAGAGCATGACTTTTTATGAGATTTCATACTCGGTTGAGAGCAACCGAGTGTACAAGCTGTACAATTTGGTTATGGAGAATCGAGTAAACCTTCTTTCGTGCTTCAAATAGAAAATTGTGTTTTTTGTTTATATATATTGATGTGTATGCTATGAAAATAATATAAATAATGAAACAAAATAAAAACATTTATGTATTTCTTTCATTAACTTTTTCTTACTTGTTTTCCTTTCCTTATTTTAAAGTTTTCTTTCTTTTTTCTATCATTATTCTTAACTTTTGAGTTTTGCATCAATTGAGGTTTTGTTTATACCATTCTCCTCAAATTTAGAAGCTTTGCATTAATGGAGATTTTGTTTGTTGGTTTTCTTATCTTGTTTCAAAGTTTCCATTTTTTCCTTCCATTCTTCTCAAGCTTACATTAACGGAGGTTTTGTTTCCTTTCATTAACTTTTTCTTACATGTTTGTTTGTTGGTTTTCTTATCTTGTTTATACCATCCTTCCATTAATGGAGGTTTTGTAGAAGAGAGGAAATTTTGGAGGAGAATTTAATTTGCGGATAAATGTTTGATTAACTTTGGAGGGAGATTCATTAACTTTTGTTTTAAATTAAAACAAGTGGGTGAAAAATTAGTTTAGGGTTAATTAACTTTTTTACTAGATTAAATGAAGTGGGGTGGAAATAACAATTTACCTTTTTTTTTGGGTGGGAGTGTTACCAATGGATATTGGGGAGTGCCAACATCACCACCCAAAATTTATACACTTTGTCCGACCTCTTTATTTATTTGACTATTTTTGCAAAGTGTGGCTCAAATTATTTAAAAAATAATAATATTTTTAAAATCACAGCAATAAATACATATACATATACACAATCACATACATATAATATCAACTTAAAATGTATACAACTAATTATCATATGAAAATTATATTGTGCCCAAGCATCGCACGGGTTGTTGACATCTTTATATGCATAGGGAAAGCTGTGTTAAAAAAAGAAAATGAATATTAAAAAAAGAAAATGAATGAGAAAAAAAACTCTCTCTCTCTCTCGCATTTGAACTTGATATTTCTTAGTTCCATCAAAAATCTTAGACCATCTGATATGCGCAGCTAAATATTTCTTATTTCAATGTTAATTTTATATAAAATTTTGTCAAATTAGTTAGTACAAATTTCGTACAACTTTTATCTTCTTAATTATAGGGCGAATCGTTCGAGCACTACCAAAATCAATTACCAGAAATAATACTTCGTAGCCATGGACGAACTTAATTTCTCGAGCGGGAATTAATCTCATATAAATTCTAATTTGACTTCTAGCTTTCGGCCTCAAGGGATACTAGAGTGGTAGATGAGGAAATGCACACAATTGCACTAATTGAGCAGGGCTTGAATGCTTTGGAGTTTGGGCTGTTACTTAAATTTTCAAACATTAATTTAGTTGCCTATTGGGTTGGCCCAAATTCACACTCTAGCCTTGGTCTTAAATTTCTATACAATATGGATTATTATTTATTTATTAGATACAATTGAAATTATTAATTTTTTCCAATTATACCAAGGATCTTAATTCGCTTTTGTTTCCTTTCATAAACTTATTTATCATCAAGACGATAGGTATGAAAATTATTTTTTCTTTTGCCATGCTTTTTGATATTCATACTCTCGGTCCGACTAATTCTCAATCTTTATACAGGTCGTTATGACACAAAGAGATTAAACTCCGAAATAAATCTCGCTAACTTTAAATCCAAAGACCTTATTCATATTTGATGGTCAAAAAATATGAATAATGCTTACGTGCGTTTCTTTAATGAGACTCAAAAATTAACTTTTATGTTCTTATGTTCCATCCTTATTTTACCAAATCTCATTCTTTTATTTTAAATCTCTTTCGACAGCTCAATCCTACTTTAATAATTTTCCCAATTCAGATAACAATTTTACATGTACTTTTATTCCCGACAGCTTTGTTTTTTTGTTTTTGTTTTTTTTGACTATGCCTTCACCATTGATTACATGCATAATTTTTTAAAAAAATATTCATTAAGATTGAGTATTTAAACATCGAAAACAATATTCAACATTGAAAAGTTTAGTAAAATACTATTTACTATCTCTTAATCTGGGTAGTTCGAGAAGGAGGGGTAAAGAAAGGCTCAAATATAGGCACTCTTTGTGAATGTAGACTCAAATTTCAAACCACTTTAATTTAAGCTTAGATGTAAATTAAACTAGAAATTAGGTAGAAGGGCTTATTATACATTGATTTTTACCAAATATCCAATGAATAATATTTTTTTGAATGAAGGGCCTATTTTTAATTAGTAATTAGTGTAATAGGCCTATTTTGTTTTATATTTTAAATGAATGTATTTGAATAAATTTAAATATCTCACCTAAATACCCCCTCTTTATGGCACTGCAGTGAAATTGGACTGCAATATGAACTTTGCACTGAAATATGGACTGCAAAGTTCACATTGCAGAAATGGACTGCAATATGAACTTTGCACCAAAAATATGGACTGCAAAGTTCATATTGCAGTAAAATATGTGCAAAGTTCATATTTGAAATATAAACTGTAAAGTTCATATTGCAAATATTTTAATCTATTTTTTTAGTTTATTTAAATGTCCACATGTCATATTATCATAGGAAATTATTCCTTAGCTTTAGTGTGAAAATCTTTCTCTAATAAGCCCTTTTTTTTAATTGCCCCTAAATTAAAATCTAAAAATTCTAAAAACTCATGAAAATTATAGATCCAGACGTAAATTAAAATTGTTGAAACTGCGATTATACGAATATTCACACAGCGCAAACTAGCAGATCGAGTCACCTCAAAGGAAATGCTCACCTTAAATTTTGAAATGTATTTAATTTAGTCAATATTTTAAAAAAATAAATAAATTTAGTATGTAATAATTCTGATTTGCACACCCTATTTTAGAAAAATATATATATATATATACTTTGTCCACATTAAATTGCATCATTATTAAATTTATAATAAAGTGTACACTCTATTTATGCTATAATACTAATTACCAAAAGATCGATGACGTACATAACCGTGTCCATCAATATTTTTGTCTCCACCATTGACAATACGCGTAGATTCGAGTTTTATCTCTGTACCCATCTCCTTCTTGGACCATTGAGATCTATTTTTTGCTTGCAATAAAAAAAAAATAAAATGAAAATTACATGGCAAACGATTATTACTACAAGTATAAAGAAAAGCTACCCACGTGAGAGACGATCAAAAATATACTACTTCCATTACGTTATATAATTACAAGCAATATATCCATCCACCACACCATTATTATATTCATTTACATATATCTGCCATACTCCTCAAATAGCACTCACTGCTCACTAACCCTAATGATTTTTTATGCTCATCCTTCCCCCACTAACTAGTAAATACTATTCAATAAAATGGCCCCATGTGTTTTTTCTACTCTTATTTCTTTAGTTTAATTACATAAATTATTCTCATAAAATAAGTACTTAGAGCATTCAAGTTAAGACAAGGGTAAATTTTTCATATATATCGTATTTACAGATTGCGCCTGAGGGGTAAACGGTTGAATTTGAAGTAATTTGGCAAAGAGATCTACTGATCATGTAGATCATATCTCCCAAATTTCTTCAAAAAATTCAACCGGAAAGTTAGTCAATTAAACATTTAAAATGTTAACGGCTAGAAATGTACACATATATATAAATATATATTAATTTTTTTGTTAATTCACTTCCCGGTTAGATTATGCGATGAAATTTGGTAAGATGATCTACTATAATGAAAATCATTTTCACAAAGTTACATTAAAAAATTCATCCGTTTACCCCCCTCAAAAAAGGTCAAATATGTATATATGATATGTATGGTAAATGTTCCCCTCACACACATTTATATATAGCCAATGGTTTTCAAATGGGATATGTCCTACTTTAACTAAATGAATAGTTTTTAATTTGACATATTTTATAGGTCCAAAATTATCTTTAGTAGATACTTTATATGTATCTTTTCGAAAATTTTATTGTCATTAAAGATGATTTTGAAGTGTTACACTACTTTTTGTATGATGGGCAAATTTGATTATTATTATTATTTATTTATTTATTTTTGTATGTGCCAAGAGTGTTCACTAACTACAAAATTTTTGCAACTATCAGAACTATTTGGGGAGCTCTCAATCGAGCCTAATCGATTTTCTAAAATCAGAGTGACTAACCACTTGGCCATTTTATTAAAGTTGAATACTAGTATCATTATCCTTTATAAATTATTCATTAAAGAATAGCTAACTAGTAGAACGCTTTAACTTTAGAAGAAACTAAAAGCTAGTTGTAGGGACTGAATGATTTGCCTTCTGAAATTATGTGAACATTTCATGGTTTGAGTTATACGTAGTTATTTAGAAAGAAAATAAATGTAATATAAATATATGCATATATATATATATACTATTATAAGATATACATGTAAGTACATTAACTATGCATGTAAGGTTGTTTTTGCTTCGTTAAAAATTTAACTCTTTTTGTAATTGTTTGGTTAAATATATAAGTTTTATGTTGTATTCAATCTATTTGGTACGTTAAATATTTAAATTACGTACATTGATAATGTCATAGACAATAAATTAAACCTTTAGTTGTAGATATTTCAAAAAAAAAGTATTTTTAGACAGAGGGGAGTATGATTTATAGTATGAGGTTCAATGTGGTGTGATTATAGATAATTTATATTACTTTTTATTTTAGAGATGATTTGAATCAAAATATAAGATATAATGCAGGAGAGAAAAATCTTTTTATTTATTATTTATAACCCTGAACAAACAAAAAAGTTAGAATTTCTTTGTAAAACAATCCTTCCATCATGTAATAGTCAAACAGTGTAAAGATATTTAAATAATAACAAAAAATTATGACTTAATTAAATATTAGATACATACTGTTTTATTAATTTAAATAATTATATAGATATATGAGTGAGTGACAGTAAAAAAAAATTAGAAAAAGTGTGTAAATTATAATCAAAATATAGTTAAAAGCGTTCAAACACATACATACATGTAATACATGCGTAGCACTTTATAAAGATTCATGCAACAACAAATTTGTGAATAGTTTATGATGAACTTTTAACATTAATGTCTTTCTTCTAAAAAATTAAGAATTTGTTTTTTTTTTTTTTTTAACAATAGATAGTTACAAATTGTTATATTTTTAGTTTAAAATAAGTAATATTTAAAATTTTTACCTTTAATAAATTTATCCTTTTTAAAAAAATACGTAGGCACGTGCCGGCCTGGAGTAAAAGGAAAAAGGCCGAATCTAGATCCGACGACCATATATTTCCCAACTATACCGGGAACTCCCAAGTTAATCACATCCAACGGCCAGAAACTCATTTTCATCTTCCACCGTCAGATCCCCATCTAACGGTCCAGATTAAGCCAAAATACCCCATTCCTCTTTCCCAAAAAAGCATACAAAAACCCGGTCCACTCTCCGCTCATATCTCTCCTCTGTCTCTTCACTCCCTCTTCGCTTTCTCTCTCCTCACTTTCTCTCTCTACAAATTTTTTTTCGCTCCAATTTTTTCCGAGTGCTTATCCTGCGCACTCCCTGCTTATCCTGTGCACTTGCCTGAGATGAACCGGCTGGAATTTATACGTACAAGTGAACCCAGTAAAACAATCCAACGGCTCAGATAATTTCTACACAGGCCCACAAAAAATGGACGGTCAGAAAAGTACGGCGAAGCTCACGAGGACTAATTCTTCACTACTCCGATCATCTCCGACGATAAGATCATCAATTCATAGCCTTTCTTCCATGAACGAGATTGAACCGGAACAAGAAGATATTGAAGAGCAAAAGCCTCATAAACCCGGTTCAACACCGGTTCAGTCCGGTTGGAACCGGGTTCTTCGGGTTCTTGGATTTGCTCTGTTTTCTTTGTACACCCTTTTTGTGTATTTCAACAGAGATGAGATTTACTCTTCTGAAAATCTTCTCTTAGGCCTCATTTTCGTCGCAATAGCTTTATTTTACGGGGCGAAAAACCATAATTCGATCCACAAGAGTTACACAAATTTCAAGAATTTGTGTAATGAGTATGCAAATTTTCTTGGGTTTTGCAAGAGCAATGCGAAACCGGTTCAATGGTTCATTGGTGAAGGTGAACCCATGATTCAAAAAGAAAATAAAAAAATGGGGAAGGAAATTTTGAGAGAAGGGGTTGAATTTTACAGCAATGGGGATTTTTATGAAGGGGAGTTTCACAATGGGAAGTGTAATGGGAGTGGGGTGTACAATTACTTTGTGAATGGGAGGTATGAAGGTGATTGGATAGAGGGAAAATATGATGGAAATGGGATAGAAAGTTGGGCAAGGGGGAGTAGGTATAGGGGACAGTATAGGCAAGGTTTGAGGCATGGGTATGGGGTTTATAGGTTTTATACAGGGGATTCGTATGCAGGGGAGTGGTTTAATGGGCAAAGCCATGGTGTTGGTGTTCAAAGTTGCGGTGATGGGAGTTGTTATGTTGGTGAATTCAAATGTGGTGTTAAACATGGGATTGGGTGTTACCATTTCAGGTTTGTGGTTCTTCAACTTTCTCAATTGGAGTTTTTTGATTTTTTGAATTTGAATCTTGATTCTTGGATTTTTGTGGGTTTTTTGATGAACTTTTTTTTTGTGGAATTTTCATATTTTAGTTCTTGATCTTTCTAAGATGTGAATCTTGGACTTTCTTGGGTTATTTGGATGCTTATTTTTAAAGATTTTAATGATCAATGGAGCTTGATGTTTTCAAAATCACTAAAAAGGGAAGTTATAATTTTTTTTTTTGGAGGTGTTTGATAAATTGTTCTCATGGTGGTTACCATTTGAGGTTTGATACTACTTTTTGGATTCTTTATGTTCTCTGTGTACTTTTATTTTATTTTTCCATTTGATCTTATTTGGAAAAAAACAAATTGTCATTGGTGTCCTTTTTGGTACTAATTGTTGTTTAGTTCTTAATTTTTAACTGGGTTAATTTTCTTGTTCCTAGGATGTGAATCTTGGATTTTTCTGGTTGTATAGATGCTATTATTTTTTATTATAAATGACCAATAGAACTATCTTTTAACAATTACTAAGGTTTATTTTTTGGTGTAAGTGATCTCATGGTGTTACCATTTGAGGGTTGATTTCTTGAACTTCAATTGAGGTTTCTTGAATATTGAACTTTATTTTGATGATCTTATTGGGTTGTTATGAAACTATTATTATATGATCAAAATGTTCACATCGTGTTACTATTTTTAAATCCTTATAGATTAATTATTTCCTAATTTAATGTTAGTTTCTTGGGGAGTTTATTAATGGATAAAAGATTGAATCTTTGTTGATATCTTGAAAGATTCTTGACATCCTGTTGCTTGCTATGGTTTAATTTTCTTTTAAATTTATTTATTTGTACGTAGTGGTTGATTTACCCTCATGAATGGAATTGATATTGAATTTTGAAATCTTGGTAATCTTTTCGTAAGCAACATAACCTCAATTATTGGGCTTCTTATTTTTGGATTCCTTTCTTCATTTTTAAGCCTCAAACATATTTGGATTAGCGTTTGATTTTTCGTACAATTATGACATTAGTAATGATTGTGTTTTGACTCTTTAATGGATCTCAACATGTTTGTTGAGATCTTGTATTTTGACAAATAACTTTCTGAATTTTATACTTTGAGCATAGAGTGCATTGCAGTATTGTACCCTTTGGGAAGAATATGAAAGGATCAACAGTATGGTATGAGTGCCGAATTTGGCTCATGTACAACACTACAATGCACTCGTGTTGATTTCCAAATCTCGATTTAGTTTCTTCTTTACTTCATTGCATAATCTTTTGTACGAACAATAATAATAATACTTCTAATATTTTTTCAGAAATGGAGATAAATACGCCTGGAGAGTATTTTGGAGATAAAATTCATGGATTCGGCATTTATCACTTTGCTAATGGCCATTGTTATGAGGGTTCTTGGCATGAAGGCCGTAAGCAAGGCTACGGTATGTATACTTTCCGAAGCAGCGACACAAGATGCGGCGAATGGGACGGTGGCAATCTCAAGACCACCCTTCCTCCACTAACTCCATCCGTCCTCCGAGCCATTCAGGTAAATTATTTTACCAATTAAGTGTTATTGTTAAAGCAGAAATAACTAGTTCTTACATAGCAATCAATGAATTGACTTGTGGTACTCTATCCATGACGAATGATGCATTGACCAGAGCTGGTCCTGACCAATTTTAGGCCCCGGGCGAAATTTTAAAATGATGCCCCTTTTATAAATAAATATATTAATTTTTTTATATTAAAAAAAAGCAATTAATTTTTGTATTCTGCCAAAAACACATTACAATTAAAAATTGAAAGTGTTTACCAACTTCATTTTAAAATGTACAGGTTTACATGTCTTTAAAACCAATATAACGATAATTCAAGCACTTATATATATATGCTACATCTTCAACCTTCATGTACATTTTCATCTTCTAAAAAATTTCTAGATGCTCCAAAATGACGCTAAGAGGGCAATAGGCAATTGCAAAAGGAAGAGATGAAGATTGAAGAATAATAAAAGAATAGGCATAGCTTTGTTTTTTTTTTTAATTTTGGTCAATGGAAAATAGTCAAAGACGAAGAGATCGACTTTAGAAATTTGTATCATTTTATTGGAAAGTTACCTTATTAAATAAAGATTTTTGAAAAGATATTTTATTTATTTAATATTTTTTTAACATATACTTATTATATTATATATACATACAAAAAATTTGGTGCATTTTTTTATTTTTGGACCCTGGGCGGTCGCACTGTCCTGCGCTGCCCTAGGGCCGGCCTTGACATTGACTTGTCCTTTTTTATGAAAGTGCGACACAATTGCTTATTTATTTTGCCATTTTTGTTCATTGAAATGCAGGCAGCTAGAAATACAGCCGATAGCGCAATCCACTTGCGCCGGGTGGATGAGCAAGTGAACAAGGCAGTTACTGCCGCAAACAGAGCTGCAACCGCCGCGAGAGTTGCTGCTATTAAAGCCGTTAATAACAGAATAAAGGGCAAATTTTGCGACTCTGATGTCTAAGTTTGTAATTTTTGTTCTCTTTTTAAAAACCATATTTGTAATTTTTCTTTAAGTAGATTGCAATGTACGACGAAGATGAGCCACCCCGGTTGGCGAAAGCTGATTGGAGGTTGAGAAGAGTGTGTTTTTCATTTTAGGTTTCCGGTTGGCCGTTGTAATTTGTATATAAACCGATATTTATATCAATGGAAGATTTTTCGAGTTCTTTTGTTATATTTTTTGTGTTTGGTAGCACAATTCCGTGGATGTTTGTGTTATTTCTTGAAAAGTCGTGTTAACATGTACCTTTTAACAAAAGTTTAAAACACATATCTCATAGGAATATATTTTTTTATTAATAATATACTTAACGTGTACTTAAGACACAAATTATTATTTTTTCTTAAAAAATGAAATGCAAGTTCATAAATGACTTGTACTACGAAAATTAATTTGTTGAAATTAATGCAGTTAATACCATTAAGCGGTACCAAACATTTGTTAAAAACTAATTAAGTGGTACCAAACACATATGTATAGGCTCTAGCTATGTGTAGCTAAAATTGTTTTCAGTATAAATTTTTTTTATTCAAATAATGTGTTTTTTGTCCTATCTATTTGGTTAATTTGTATAACTGAATGACAATTAATAATGCTATTTTCTGCAAAGATTAGTTAGTTTGCATCGAAATGTGTATTGAGTGTAAAAGTGAATTACAATCTTAATATTTACAAAAGACACTTAAAAACATTATTTTACATTTTTATTGTGAGGAAAACATATTCCTATATAATTTATAAATAATTAAACACAACCATAATCTATGGGGCAGAAACTTTTGGTGGGGTTGAACCATGAAGCACCATGATTGTGGTTTGTTGTACTCTAATGAGATCATGAGTTTTGGCACAACTTGTTAAATTTTACATCATCATCAACAACAAGAAGACAACAAGTTGCATAGAAGGGTCTCTTATCTAAATGATGGAGCCTTATCCCAAGTGTTTTAAGGATTGTTTGAAATGTGCAATTTGATAAAGATCAAGGCAAAACTAATTATTATATTAGTATCTTAATGATATGTATTGGTGCAATGTATTATATTCTTATTAAGCTTTTATTTTTTTTCTCATCCATTGTGGTCGCTAATCCTTACCAATCACAACGGAGGCTGTGGCAACCTTATCGGAGTTTCAACTCCCACGGCTATCATATAAAGGTGGAATGACATTTTAAGTAAATTAAAAGATATGTCATACTCTCTAGTGCGGTCAAAACTAGATATTTATTTTACATAATTGTTATTCTTTTACATAATTTGTCATTTTTTGTCATCTTGTCTTCATCTTTTTAATACAATATATAATGGATAGATCAAGGTGATTCAAGGATTGGGAGGGGGCTAAACTTCAGTGCCCGCCCTATGTTAACATTCGTACTCTAAACCACTTGATCTTATTAAGCTCATATCTTCCATTTGCATTCTTCATAATGTAGAAAGATATGTAACAAATTGAATTGGAAGAATCCAACCAGTTATGTAAGGGCACAATGGCATATTTAAATCATCCAAATGCTTTCTCGTCTTAAATTAATAGTCATAATATACATGCATGTTAGAACTTCTCAAATTGATAATCTCATTTTATTTTAGCACTACTAAAAATATTATTTTAATTTCAACTGACTACATGCTCTAGGCGCATGAAGAAGGGCAAGCCCCTATCTCTAAAGGGGTTTACGAATGAGCGGAGAGCTCAACGCCGAAGTGAGAAAGATGGATTGTTATCCATTCGAAAAACCTATAGGAATTCCCATTTCTCTTTCATTTCGCTTTTCTATAACTTCTCTATCTCAAGAGATGAAGTCTTTAATTAACAAATGTACCTAAAATCACACGATATACAATAAATTATATTAGCTACCATAAATTGAGATAAAATTAGTGCACGTTTTTTAAAATAAATTTAAAATATTAAAATTAAAGTGAGATTACCAAAGAAAGGGGGAGTAATAGACAACAAATTAAATATACCCTATACCCAACGCTTCTTGAAATCTTAATCTTTGGTAGAATTAAATAAACAATTTTCATGATAGAAAGTGGAGTCAAATTTGGACATGTATTTTCTCAGATTATAGTTACGGGTATAAATGTGAGATGCTCAAACGTTTAGTGAAATGGAACTTTATAAAAATAAATGCATGCCCATGCACATGTCACAGATTTAACGACATGATCAACGTCAGATAACGTGAGGGATCTTGGCACCATTTTACGCTTTCTCATTTGTCCCTCTTTTATTTTAATTTAATTTTATGTGCATATTTATTTAAGAACCGAATACTATTGTGCAATATATAAATTAATGAAGGTAATATATTTGTAACTGTTTGAAATTGTCCTTAACGAACTTTTATATCCATAAATATATATTCATGAGAATTTATTTTTAATTACACGATAAAACTTGTTTCCTAATTACAAAGTGCACATTCCACATTGAGTTAAGTTGAAATTGTTTTTAAAAATGGGCAAATTTGGTCCAAATAATTTCTTTCAAAATGAATACAAAGAGAATAGGGATTTTCGATAATAAATCTCTCATAAAACTTTTTTGACGAGAGATCCATCCATGCCAATTAAAGCATTATTTTGGACAAAAATACCTTCTTATTGTCTTTTCTAATTTGTTTCTTTTTTAAGAATAGAATAACTTGCATATTAATATCTTATATAATATTTTCTCATCTATATACATATAACTTTTGCACAAAAGTTATACGAGTGAGTTTCATCCGTATCAGTATATTTCTTAACTTATCCGCTGTGTTCTGCTTTAAAATTTAAATATTGGGATGATAAATTTAGCCTAAATTTTAAGTGCTCCGCTATGAATGCTCTAACAAAGGCAGATGCATTATAATAAAGGGTTAATATTAATATTTCACTCTATGATAACATATTTTATAGAAGAACTAAATATATGATTATAGAAAAGAAAAGTGAAATCTTTAGTTTTGAAGAATATCATTGGAGGAAGATATTGAACCACTGGCCTTCCAAATGAAAAATAAAGTTATTATACCCTGAAACCCAAATTTTATTTATTAAAATAAAATAAATTTTTGGCATGTATACCAGCATCCAATCCTTATAACTTTATAACTTGAACATATGAATAATTATAAAATTAAAATGTCATTATTTTATGCAAATATATAACAAATATGCCTCTTTAAATTAAAAGAATTTAAATAATAATTCACTAAATTAACAAATGAAGAGGACATGTGCTTTTTTGTTCATGCAAAGATAATGTAGGGCTTATTTTTGTATTATTATTATTCTTTATGTTTTAGCACATGGTGTGTGGCCTTAAAGTGAAAACTCCTAACTTTTCATGCATGCTTGATTCATTCTCTCTCTCTCTCTCTCTACATTTAAATATGAAAGAAAAATCAACTTTTTCCTTCTTCCTTTTGCTCTTTTCAATTTTAAATTTATGCTTGATTTTTGATCTTTTTCAGACAAAATTTGAAATTTAAATAATTTACAATACACTGTGGCAGGGCCCTATAGTGGTGCCATTCTGCGATAGCACCTCCTAAAGTCTATACAAATATAAGGTTGTAGATATATTATTATTATTATTATTATTATTATTATTATTATTATTATGAATGAATTTTAGTTCAGATGTTATGAATGCGCACTCTTTATATTAGCGGATTGGGTTTGAACCTCCTTAGTGGCAGTTTAACATAATTGTTAATTTATTTCTTAAAATATGGTAATAGTGTGTAGGTATAGTGAAATCAGAGCGAAAGTAAGCTTTCGTCGAAGAACTCTAGAAATAAAAAATTCAGGTTTAACTCTAGTCCTTGACTAGAATTTTATTTTTATTGGCATATGATTAAAAGAAATTTTAATTAGTAAAGTTTAATGATAACACTCCATTATGTCATATATTCTTTTGGTTTGATTCATCTCACGTATCCCATCCAATTAATCAAACTCAAAACCTATCAGCTTAGTGCATGTATCGCTATGTTAAAAAATGAAAGTAAAAATAAGACTATTGTAAATGATGTGGTACTGTTGTATTCATCAACACAAGACTTTTGGCAAAGTTTACTCGTAATGAATATAATTAACAGACTAATGTAATAACACATTAACGTGGTCACAAATATATTTTCAATACGTGTTCTTGATCATAGAAAATACTTCTTGTATGAATTAATTTTAAAAAGAATCAATAAAATTGCCTATATGTGTGGAGATTTACGTACCCTAATTTAACCGTTGAAACTTCAAAATTTAATCCAACCACTCCCACATGCATTTCACAAAAGTAAATCCAATAAATAATTTCTTTAAATGGTGAGGTGGTTAGTTTATGGGTAAATGTGATTAGTTTAAGATGTTAATAATGCTATAAGCTACCTATGTCTTTGACTAATATTCCTAATTAATTAAGAGATAGGTTTGGTTTGAATGTTGGAGATTTACCTCAGCCATGACCAAACCCTATCCCCAGTCAACATGTTACTCTAATTTAATTAATTAGTTAGTTATTTATGTTGATGTACAGCTACATAGATATTATTTATAAATAAATCAAAATATAGATACACGTAGGAAGCGTCTCTTGAAAGCGCCACCTTTAGGTACATAATAGACTCTTAGGTAAAGGCAAATGCTTTTTATTATTGATTAATTAATCCTACCGTCTATTTTTATCGTGTGAATTATATCCGTCGTATCTTGTTGATGTACAATTTATATAATATATACCGGTTAGAATATTTAGTAAGATTATTCGATAAGTATAGCATTATTATTCTACAAATAGAAAAAAAAATGTCCTTAAAGTATGGGTGGAGATGCTTTCATATATATATATATATATATGTATATGGTATGTTTTAAATTTATTTGAGTTGGTGTGTACAATTGATTTTAAAAAAATAAAAAATTTAGTGTGGTCATATTATAATAATGATCATAAAAAAAGGATATTTGGGTTAAATATATTTTCCATGAGAAATGCTACTTAGTCCAAAGTATGCAAATCTCAAAATTTTGTCCCAAATATATTTTTAGTGTCGGATATGTATTTACACTTGACATTGAGTTGTGACTTTTTGGACTGAGTATCATAACTCATTTAGCTTTTTTTCAAATCATAATTTAATCACTATAATTTATGTGAAACTAGTGAAACATTATAGAATGATCTCACTAACCAAAATTTTTAACTACGCCACAATTTAAAAGGGGGAGTTTAGTTCTTTACTTAGATTAAGGACAGCCCTTTTAAAGGGACTCCACTTACATATATCTATTAGTTTATTTTATACGTATATATGTAATGTGGGTGACTTATTTGAAGAAAATATAAAATATAAATGGTAAGTGATCTAATGGATAAGATTTTTTATTTTCTTATTTTTAAATACAAGCATTACATAAATATATATGATAGTCGGCTACAAGAAAAGAGGTCAAAAAAACAAGATTTTCGTAACTTGAATATGGGTATAAAATGAAAAATAAATCCTCTTTTCTACTATACTAATACTCCAAATATAATGGACAAAAAAATAATTTAAACTACTTATTAGTAGGGATTTAAATCTTGCCACATGTATTTAAATAGAGAATTTATAATTACGAGATCTACATTTTCATAACGGTTGAAATATACATGAACATAAAAATATATATATATACATATAATGTATTTTATTTTTGTTTGTGTATATAATTATTGTCATGTAGTATGTCGTTACCATTACTACTTACCATGTTGGCTTCTATTATTGGTGGAATTTGTGGTTAAATTAAAATAATAGAACTAATTTCATTTTCCCTTGGGATGATCAAACTCTGACTACCTTGGGAAGTGCTTCAGTAATTTAATAGCAAGTGGTTTCAATTTGCTTAATGTGAATAGTATATGTAATTTAGTACATGTACTTGGGGGAGTACAACCATGAGATGTTTGTTCAATCTCTAACATGCACTTAAAAAATATTTCAACTCTCTCTGGGGGAGCATCTAGTGTATATATTATTCGGACGTGACAGTATAGTATGGTACGGTAAAATAAGAATAAATTTTTGTTTAAAAAAGTTATAATTATATTTTTTTTATATTTTTTTAAGGTTTAATGACATATTTGACCAAAGAATTTTATCACTTTTTTTTTAATTTGGTCATTATTTTTTTTTTGTTTAAAATTCATTGAACTCCCAATAACGTTTTAATTTAGACTAACCATTTAACATCGTTAACAGAGTTAACGAAAAAATTGGAAAAAAATTGTGTAATTCAAAAATTGTTAATTTTTCTTCAAAATTGGTATGCATGATTGCTTCTATATGTTTTTTTGAGTTTTGTTGATGATCGTCTTCTTCATCATATTTTGATTGAGGTGAGTCCAGGGTTTAAATTGAAGGAACGGCGGTTGAGTTTTGTTGGAAAAGTCCGCATATTTTTCCTTCATTAAAACAGAACTCTTCGTTTGAACGAGAAAAAAACATATAGAAGCAATCATGCATACCAATTTTGAGGAAAAATCAACAATTTTTGATTTACACGAATTTTCTCCAATTTTTCTGTTAATTCTATTAACGGTGTTAAATGGTTGGGCCAAATTGAAACGTTATTGAGAGTTCAGTGGGATTTTAGACAACAAAAAAAAAAGTTTAGTAACCAAATTAAAAAAAAGTGATAAAATTCGTTGGTCAAATTTGTCATTGTCTCTTCTTTGAATGAACAAAGGCTATTTGCACTCAATTATTCACCACTTTGATCATGCTTGATATAAGATTTAATATATATAATATTGTTATGATAAGTTGTATCAAATATTTCATTATCGTGTATACTGTTCTTAACTATGACAACAAAAATTTTAAATTAGGACTTTACGTCGGGTGATAATCTCTTATCACTAGTGTAATGTGCTGCTCTACAAATAATATATGTTTACGGTTACATACTTTCTTACACATGTTGTAAGTTTTATAAAGACCTAATTTTGAGTCTCTAATGTCACAGTAGTATATTGTGAAGCATGTGGTACAACTTACTGTAGCAGCACTAGTATTAATTTGATAAATTTATAATTGTTTTGATAATAGATGTAAACACTTTTTATAAAATATTTGGTACTTTTATACACTCTCGTTTTATTCCACTTTATATGTAAGCTTTCTCTAGTTTTGATTTTTGTACAAAAAATTGGATGTCTTTAATATCATTTCAAATAGCCTATTTGAATAAAATTCGGATTTGGAAAAAAATAATTTTAAACATACACATAAAGTATACGTTATTTTTACAAAAAATTCACTTTTTGCATAATTTTGTAGAAAAATATACACAACACTTGAAGATGGTATAAAGATATTCTATTTTTGTGTAAATATGATGTTGCATATTAAGTCACATCAAGTGTAACAACTGTAATCGGTAAAACTTGTCATCTGGGTTATTGTTAAGATAAAAATATTTCACCACCAAAACGATTCACCTGTTTATTCTATTTTATTTTATTTTATTTTTGATATAAACATTATATAGATACACATGGTGGTCGGCTATGAAAAAGAAGGAGACGAGAAATGGGGTTCTCGTGATTCAAACCTAGGTGTTGAGTAAAATGTCCACCCATATTTTTACTATGCTAACATTCCGTATGTACCCGTCTGCTCAACTTGAATTCTTAGTTTGTTAAAATTGATGGAATCTTTAAATGAGTTATGTCTTTGTAGTACTATTAAGGGAATTAATCCAAAGTGGTCGTTAATTTCGATGATTAAGTTGAAAATGAAGTTTTAACTCCGAAAATAAATTAAAGCAATTAACAAGGCTTGAAAATTAAGTTTATCGATAATATTAACACAAAAGATCCTTCTTCTGCTTCTTGGAACTTCCAAAATTTTTGAATCCGACATTATATAAAATAAAGTTAGCCTTATTTATTTCAATTCAAAAAAAATCTGGATCCAAATTTTTGATTTAAATCGATGTGTATCTCTAATCAATTTAGAATGTTGATTCATCCATTAATCTCCTGGTAAGCAAGGAATCCGAAATTTGAACGATGTATATAAAATAACTAAGTAATCTATGAATAACAACTAGCATATAACATTTGTAATAATAGTAAGTGGTGTAGCCGTCAAAAGTAGCGAGAGTTTGAATCTTGTCACATACGTTATATTGAAAATACTTTTTGTGAAATAAAAATCCATAAGGGGAAAATTAGAAAGGAAAAGCGTGACAGAATTTCAATAACCGACGAAATGCCTTCACATCTTATTCTCATATACATATAAAGTTTACAATGAATTATTGTTAACTTAATAGTTAGAAATGATGTTTTCAACTTACAAGTTGTAGGTTTAAGGCCATACAACTATATATTTTTCTCAAAATAAAAGTGATAAGGGTAAAATAGAAAAATCATCAAAATTGGTGTCATAACTATTTTCACCCACTTTCCATTTATAGTAGTATAAATATAGTAGATGAAAATATTTCGAGATTAAAAGTTCATTATTTTCTTTTTTGAAATATTATAAATTAAAAGTTTACTCTTTTTTTTTTTCGTAACACAATTCATTAACCAAAATTTACAATAGCAAAAAAATTTTGTTTTAAATAATTGATTATGATAAAATTAGTGTGTTCTTAAAAAATGTGAAAGTAAGTATTAATTAGGAAAAAAATGAAGTAATTGCACCTAAAAATAAAATGATTCTAATTAACGAAAGTAACCTTCAATCATTTTTATTTTTTTTCGTGTTAAGTTAATCACTTAGCCTTGAGTTTCTCCTCGTTTATGTAACATAAAGCTTGATGTGAATCCCACTTGAAGTGATTTTTGAACATTTAATGTGGATAGTCCGATTTATCAATAAATTTTTGTAGTTAGAATCATCATCAAATGTTTTGGTAATAAAAATTTATCGCTAAAAGAATGATATATACACGGAAAGTGAGTACCAAATTCCAACACAATCATAAATAAGTTCCACTATCGAAACTCATATTGGACCATTAAAATTGTTATGAAAATGAATACTAATTTCTTTTTCAAAGAAACAATTATCTCATCATTTCTTCAGGCAACTCCGTTTATATAGTGAGGAGTGTCATCATAAAAATCATTCCAATCAAATTTCGTCAAAAAAAAATTAATTATTAATCTCCTGAAAAAAGTATATTCTTTAATTAAAAGAAAAAAAGGCAATTTTGTAGCCTAGTCCTCCTTTCAATATGGGCCCCTTTAACATAAATCTCCCCTGACCTGACTTTGAATTGTTAAGCGGCCCAAAACAAACGCTTGTGTTGACTTTTGAATGTTCAAAATTAATTAAATCAAAAAAGTAATATAATTTAATTTAATTTTAAATTTATTTATTTATTTATTTGAGAACCCAAAAGAAGGAAATACCTGAATTGACTTTTTAAAACTATAGAAACATAAAGCAAAAGGCGTCCTCTAAATAGGCCAAGTCCAATCTGATTGGGTCATCAAAATGTGAAGTTTTTTAAAGTTGTGAATGTGATGTTTGAGACTTTTTCTCTCATTTTGAATTTCTTCTTCCTTTTAGAATTTGTCATCCTTTTCTTTTTCCTCCATCTTAAATTTATAAATTTCAAACTTGGTTTACTAATAAATTATAAAATAATAATAATAAACTAATTTTTAAATGATATAAAAAATGAGTTTATTGATATAGTGAGATATTCTTCATCCTCTTTTATATTTTGTGAAAAAAAAATTCTCTTACCACTCAAAGAAAACTTTTCCTTGAAAAAAAACATATCTCACAATATGATTCAACTTATTTTTCAACACGTCACAAAAATTAATTATTTTTACTGTTATTTTTCATCTTATTATCATGAAAAGCCTTATAGTCTTACATTTCTTTTCCTTTTTTAGAAAAAATATGTTAAGTTAATCATTTTTCTTAAAATATATTTAATATACCAAATTTTATAATAAAAATAACTTGTATTATCAGCTATTAATGATATTAATATTTTTATTTTTTATAAAAATAAATAAAAATTAATTAAATATGAATAACCTATATATGAGGCAGAGAGACTAGTATATATAGAACTAGTTTTTGAGCTTTTTCCTTTTTTCCTTTTGATATAGAAATACTTACATAATAATAAAAATATATTATATCTTAAGTTAATAGTCTAATTTTGACTTTGTTACATTTTAAAATAGCAAAATAACTTTAACTAATTAATAGTCAATAATACAAATTTTCTAATATAATATTTGGTACGTTTATTTTATTCAGAAAAAAATGAGACAAATTAATATAAGACGTATTGAAAAAATAAAAAATAACACTACAATTTGAGAGCGAGCATAATAAAACTTAGCCTAGAATAATACGGAGTTAAGTGACAAGAAATCAGAATGATTTAGTGTTCTATTATTGTTTTTGGTGCGACATTTAATCAATGTGAATTTTTCAAAAAAAAAATAAAAAATTATCAATGAGGAAAAAGTATTGTAAAAATACGAAATTTAAGTTCCCATAACGAAATACTAAACTTTGCTCTTCAACTTCTACTAATTACTTTGATTTTTTTTGCTATTTTATTTTGTAAATATGTTGGTTAGAAGTCATTTATAATTGTTACTCTTTTACAAAATTGAGTTTTTGCTAATATTATATATTAGGTCCTTATTTGGTACATACCGACCCTTAAACGACGAATTTCAGTCCCTAGAATAGTGGGAGGTTTTTAGTTACTAATTTGCCGTTAAAGGTGTTGTATGTAAATGGACTGGTCTACACCAGATCCTAACTATTATATATATATATATATATATATATATATAATATTATTATTATGCAATTAAACAAAAAATAGACATAATCTTGAGCAATCACTAGCAATTCTTTAATTAATCTCGCATAGATCTAATATTATGTAGTTAATCAAAAATATAACTGATATTATACAATTAATTAAGAAATATACATAGTATTAAAAAAATATATATTATTAATCAAGATGATTGATTTATCGTGGTGTGTGGGTTGTGGTAGTGGTGGACGGCGGCAAGATTGCGGGAGTCGACAATGTGTAGTTTGTTTGGGGTTGGGGGGGGGGGAGGGGGACTGTAGGGATGTGGACGTGTGTAGTGAAGAAAAAAAATAAAGAAGAGAAAAGAGGAGAAAGAAGAAAACATATTTGAGAGGGAGAAGTGAGCTACGGGTTAACTGGGATGAGACGATAAGGATGTGGACGTGTGTAGGGAAGAAAAAATATAAAAAAGAGAAAGAAGAAAACATATTTGAGATCGAGGGAGAAGTGATTTAAGGGTGGAATGGAAGTGTGTGGTCTCATGTCTGCACAACCTGGAGCTAATTAATTAAAGTTTAGTTTTAAAGTTTTAAATTGCCATTAAAATTTATACTTTTATATTTAAATATCTTGAAGTATAAAATTTTACATATAAATCTCTAATGTAGAGAAAAAAATATCTCATATATAATTAAAAAAAATCAAAAATCATGAAGGATCGATTATCACTTCTTCCGCACAGCTCCGCCCCTGTTTATATGACTATTTGTGGTTTAAAATTTTGATGAAATAAAATTTTCTTTTAATTTTCATAAAGTAATTGCACTGGTCCCCATTGGCTATTCAGAGCAGAGATGGTCTAGCTATTGTTGGGTAACATGAATGGGTCAAGTCACCTAATTCAAGCCTCTTCATTGACTTTTTGGGCACTTATGGGTCTAATGTAGCTGGGCTGGTGTTAATTAATGGGGTCTAGAAAATGTACGGCCAACCTAAAGCTCCTCCCACCTGAATCATTTAAAACAGATGATATTTCACAAAATGTTATATGTATATTTCATGAAAAAGTTGTACAAAATTTTTAGAGGAGGTTAATCACACACATCAAAATATTTTATAAAATTTTAATATTGGCTCAGTTATTAGGAACAAGATAATGTGTAGATATTCAGTCTTATAGCATCGAATATGTGTACACCACATCGATTTATAAGACTGAGCCAGTGTAATTTTTTATTTTCAATAATAACTCGGCCCTATAGGACGGAAGTAATGTATACATATTCGAAATAATAAGATCGAGTAAATTAAATAGAGTGTTACCGAATAAAGTGGCGTGTAATTAGTGCCCATCAAATTTTTTCACACCCTTTTGAATTGTTTTCATTATTTTAGAATATTTAAGGCTAGTTATGACATATGTATATATATAATTTGGATTTAGTATGCAATGTATTGTGTGTACATCTCTTTAGCAACTTTTTTTTCCAGCCAAAATATTAAAAGATGTTTCTAAAGATAAAATCTTGTCGTTAAAGGTGTGGTTTGTATGCAAAACAGTTTTAATCATATCATAGCTATAATATTTAAGGCTATGACATATGTATATATATATATTCGGATTTAATTTGCATCATCTGAGTACGTCTTTAGCAAAAAAAATTTGGGGGCTATTTTTTTAAAGGACAAATCTCTTACTCTATTTCTAACAATGGACATTCAATTTTTAGAATTAGTTTAAAGGATAAATTTTTAATGAAGGACAAAATAAATAAAAAATAAGAATTAAACAAATTTCCAAAAGTGCTCTTATTATCTATGAAAACGACAATTAAAAATAAAATATAAAAAATTGATTTATTAAAAATAGATATTTAGTAATAAATCTAAATAAATAGAAATTTGAAAGTTAGCTTAATTTAGATTCAACAAAAATGATAAGAAAATAAATTTCAAATTTACCGACTACCACGGACTTAATCAGACATAATATACAGCAACGAAGATAACTCTAATATGCCTAAAATGAGTACATATGACACACACAGGCACATTTCTCGCAAGTAGGTAATATTAAACACAAATATCAAACACACTGTCGAAACAAAACATGAATTAACAACAAACAAATGAAAACTGCAAACTAAAATATAAATAACTTACACAGACCACATCAATGGTCAAAGGAAAACCCATATTGTAAACCGTATACCTGAATCCAAAATTTGAATAAAGTGACAATGATCAA
The DNA here is from genome assembly GCA_021464415.1 of Lonicera japonica. Lineage (NCBI taxonomy): Eukaryota > Viridiplantae > Streptophyta > Magnoliopsida > Dipsacales > Caprifoliaceae > Lonicera > Lonicera japonica. The sequence goes on from CM038466.1 coordinate 51,877,110, forward strand.
TATGTTGATCTCGATGGCCATGAATCATGGTACAAAGTAGCGAATATATGATATCCTTCCAGTTAAAGACGTGAAGATAAGATGCGAGAGTAAGTATTATTGTCAATGAATATAGAAGAGATTGTCCAAATGAAAAAGGAAAAGAAAATAGTACGGACGATAATGAAAATGACGGAAAACAAAATGAACAGGAACAAAATTGGCTACTAGAGAACATATATGAGCAAGCGTGTACATCTCTTTAAACATGATTCGACTATCAATGAATATAGAAGAGATTCTCCAAATGAAAAAGAAAAAGAAAATAGTACAAATGATAATGACAATGACAGAACACACAATGAGCAGGAACAAAATTGACTATTAGGGAACATAAATGAGTAAGCGTGTACATCTCTTTAAACATGGGCCGACTAATACTAAAACTGGTATAATTAAATTAAATTGAGCCATGATAAATAAAAAAATTGCAAAAAAACAGAAAAAGCCCAAAAAGTGATAATACATAAGCCCAAGATACAATAAATGTGAATAACCCAGCCTTACACAATTTATAGATAAGAAGACTTGGAATAAGGAATTTTTTCTTTTTAAAAAAGAACATGAATTTTCCTCCAATCAAACACAAGTGAAATGACATATACACGTGCCAAACCGTAAATGACAGCTGATATATACCAAATGCGGGCATATTATCAATTACAAAGCTAAAAGCATAGTGTGTAGGTAGATGATGATGATGATAACTAATGTATTGCAACTCATTTCAAATATCAAAGTTATTTATAACCATACGATCAGTTGCAAAACCAAGCACAAATGAGAAGCATAACCCCTAAATCATAATCAACCATTTTGCCAAAGAGACGTATAAGAGCAAAAAAGATTCAAATCAATTACTGATAACTCCAACTCTACGTTCAAATTTCAAGTTGTCCGAAATAATATGCTTAACCAATGAAACAACTGACATTCACTCAAAATTATGAAACACCATCCCAAAAACACTCGAACATTACATATAAACTAAAAAAAATCACGTTGCTTTAATACAAAAATTCATATATAACCAACCCTACTGAAGAACAAACAAACAACACTTACTCGAACGCTACATAAAGATAAGTAAAATCTTTGAAACACAAAAAGCAAACAAAAACCACATAAATACATGCATACCTTACGAGCACAAAGGAAGCAAAACTTATCGAGTAGATACTAGAAGAAGAGACAAGAATCCAAGGTCCAGAATAAAAAGATATAAATAATAACATAAAACCTCACACTAAACGAAACCATGATTACACTAATAAGATAACAAAAATCTAGCAAGTGGTGTGAATATGATAAACAATAATTTAGATGAGAAATTCTTCGTCCATATCCATAATCTAACAACCAAGAAACAAGCGCACAAAGTGGAATGTAACAGAGGAAAAAGCAGGGCTTTCAAAAATGATGGTAATTGAATGGAAATACAATCGAGATAACATGCAAAATTACAGTGGGGCAAAAAAGTAAAATAACTAATTTAACAAAACAATTAATAAATAATTAAAATAATATCAATTTGACCTTTATTAAAAACTTGTCCTTTAAACTAATCAATTTGAATCATTGTCCTTCGTTAAACCACTAATATACTAATGTCCTTTATTATTATTTCCTAATTTTTTTATCATCAAAATATTAAAATATGTGTCTAAAGATAAAAAAATTGTCGCTTAAGGTGTGGTCTGTGTGCACGTTATAATATTATCATACTCTTTTTTTCAATTTAAAATAACAATTCAAGTTATTTGTATCTCCACTTATTTTTCTTCCTCTTTTATATATATGTGTGTGTGTGTGTGTGAAGTAGTTACAAGTGTAAGTCATGAAAAATCGCATTTACATTTGCAATGAACGATTCAACGTATTTATGGTTCGAAATCTTAAGTAATGTTGTTATATTAATATAAAATTGCAGCAACAATAATTGAACCTTTGACTCATTTCTTTTGAATTGGTATTATGCCCTTAGTACTATTATTGTGCTACTGGCCTACAAGAAAATTGACTAAAGAAATAACATCAAGTTATTTTTATTTGCCATTAGAATATCACGTAACAATATTTTTAGATGAAAAATGATCATTTAATGGTAAAACATACGGACTATTCTCAGCCACATATTCGGTTGAACATGTTTCAACTAAGAGGTTTTCTAACCTCTAATTGCTAAATTGCATCCCCATCTTTGTATTATTAATTTTTAACCCATGTAAAAATAGTATTTTCACTTCAAAAAACACTAGACACTTAGCACACGACACGCAATGCGTATGCGTGCTCCTGTTAATATACACTGATATTTAAGATAAAATGAAATAAATAAATGCACGAGTAAAATAGGAAAAACATTTATAATTCGGTTAATTCAAACTCTTATAGTTTATATATACAATATACATAGATATTTTAAGTAATTGTTCCTTATTCTTTTATTTATGAATTAAATTGATTATTTTTTTGGATGTTGGCAAATTAAGAATCTAGTTTCCTTATTAGGCATAATCTATGCACCACATTTTACGATAAAACAAGTTTTAGTTTCAGGAATTTATTAAGTCAAAATTAGACAATTATGTATATAAATCATTAAGAACGAGTGAAAGTCAAACCATACTTTAAATTTGCGGCAGACTGCAATTTGCTCCTTTGAACTATCATCCCTATTTCAATTTATGCCCTTATGTGCACAACATGTAGGCAACAAACATATAAATATTTGACCCTGTTTGCGATTTGGGGTTAGTTACAACAAAAGTGATAGTTTGTGGTATTAACTGTCCAAATTGATGATTCAGGGGGGAAACGTGAGATATATGTCATAGTTTAGGAGGGCAAATTGCAATTTACCCTTTAATTTGGGACAAAGGAGTACAATTTATGTGGTGAGCTACTTATTAATAATTTTAGATTTGTTTTTTGATTTAGCAATTTAGATTGTGGTTGTATACATATAAGTCATTTTATTTTGTGTTTAAACTTTTATGCAAATGTTATGCAATTCATTATATTTTACATTAAGGTAGGTTTAGATATATTACATATATATTGTTACACAGTTATATTAGTAAATCAGATATTATATTTTAAGACATATATTTTTGTGTTAGAATAATTTTTTTATGAAAATGTTAGTCAATACATTTTGTCTAACTTTTACATATTTGCATTCTTGTTGATTTTTTTTCTTCCAACTCTTGGTTTTTATTGAATGCAAAGAAATTGTATTTTCTTGTGGATTGTTGAACACATGGAAGTAGACATTTTAGAGCGCACATTTTTTATAGTCTTAACACTCTGATTTCTTTGCTTCAACAATTTCCATCCCCAACGTTTCAATTTTTCTCTGCGATCATTTCTTTCCATGTGCGGTTGTTGATTCGATGGTTTTCTGCTAATAAAACCCAAGCTTTTTCGTAGCTTTAATTGGTGTGCAAATTAATTAGTCCTAAAAAGATGAAACGGTTTTTGCCTAATTTAAAGATAAAGCAATTATCTTTTTACTTTTTAAGTAATCACGGTTATTTTTTTGAATTAACTAGATCCCACGCACACCCGATGCGCGTGCCACTTAAATATATCTAGTTTAGGTTAAAATATAAAACAAAAATACTAAGTAGTATAGTGGTTAAGTAGTAACTTACTTTGTCAAATGTCCAATGTTCGAACTTTCTTGCAAGTATATTTTTCAATAAACAAAGAGACCGCATGAGTAAAATAGGCAATTTAAATATCTAACAAAACTTTATGAAAGTTAAAATTGGTTCAAACTTTATATAATAATATAAATAAATAAAAGGGTTCATAATTACTGAGAAAACATCGTACCCAATAAAAATGGGAGATAGTTAAGGCTGAAAGGGTACAATTATTAATAAATACTAGTTTCATACTTTTGATTTTGATCAACAAAATGATCGCAGTGGGGTTATGTGATTTATGTTGGCTGTGAACGATTGATGATCCATTACTTTATGGCTGAGGAAAATTTTATTTACCTATCAAAGTTGCGGTGGTATTCATTTGGGAATACGTTACGCCTTCAAACGATTTTGTTTGGTATGTTCTTCAACTCAATTTATTCCATTAACTTCGTGAACTATTTACCACTATGATCATATATGTATTGTAATTTTTAACTTTTTTGATCATCTTATATAAATATGTATATGTAATGCATAATTCTTTGCTTAATTTACGATATTTACATATTATTCGCCTACTTATTATTTCTTTTTAATGCTAATATTGATAGTATGATTGTTTAATCAAAATGCTTGATTTTGGACAAGCAGGCATATTGAACGAGACATATTGGTTCATTCACAACCAAGAATTCTAGTAAGACTAATTTTGGTTGTTTGTTTAGTTTGACTTTTTTGATATTGATTTTTTCATATATATTTGAATGTTGTGTTTTCTATATGGTACATTTCTCATATGATCGTATCAGGGCCTTTAGCGATAGTTTTCCGTCGCTAAAATATTGTGCAGATGTTTTTAGCGATTAAAAATTGTCGCTAAAAGTCCAGTCTGTAAGGACCTGTCTGTAAATATATATATAGAGAGAGAGTTAAGCTATTAAGAGGAAATCCCCCGCTTTAACGAAAAAAATGGATACTCATTTGGAGGGGTTAATGTATGAATTTTGTTATGAAAATTTATAGAGATAATTAATACAATAAGTAGATATTATCCACAAAATTTTATCTACAAATTCAATTTAGACTTAGTTGTAATGAAAAATTGGCATATATGTGTAATTTCGGCCATTGAAATTTTTGATAATTATCTCACCCACTTCTTAATTGAATTTTTTGATGAAATTTGGTTGATGTGATCTATTTATGATATATATCATTTCTACAAATTTTCATACAAAATCCATCCATTTATCGTTCAAAAATAGCATCCCTTCTTTTTATTAAAAGGAGTGATTCCATCTTTATAGCATTTTTGTATATATCTATTAATAAACCAGGTTAGTCTTGATATTGTAGAATTCTTTATGTTCATAACTGGTGGCCCAGATTTAATATGGATGTTTATGTTTTGATATAATGACTCAAGGTTATTATGGCATGTTTTGATATAATTCGCCAATAAATATGATAGTGTTTGAAACCTACCAAAATTCTTAGTGTTACTTTATCTATTAAATTAAATATTTATTTATAAAATTAGATTGTTTATATATTTTTAAGAGGCAATTAGGTATAAGGGCTCATTATAATAATAATATAATTATAAAGGACATTTAAAAATTAGCTATGTAAATTAAGGACACTATACAAAAAAGACACTAATACCCCTTCCTTATAATATCGTCTCATTATAACACCAACAGCAACCAGAAGGTGCTAAATGCATTTAGCACCCCCTGCACAGCAACCAAAGGGTGCTAAATGCATTTAGCACTACAACCAAAAAGTACCAGAAGGTGCTAAATACATTTAGCACCCTCTGGACAGCAACCAGAAGGTGCTAAATGCGTTTAGCACCCCCTGGACAGCAACCAGAGGGTGCTAAATGCATTTAGCACCACAACCAGAAGGTGCTAAATGCATTTAGCACCCGCTGGACAGCAATCAGAGGGTGCTAAATGCATTTAGCACCAGCTAGACAGCAACCAGAGGGTGCTAAATGCATTTAGCACCCCCTGGACAGCAACCAGAGGGTGCTAAATGCATTTAGCACCCGCTAGACAGCAACAATAAGGTGCTAAATGCATTTAGCGCCACAACCAAAAGGTACTAAATGCATTTAGCACCCTCTAGAGAGCAACCAGAAGGTGCTAAATGCATTTAGCACCCTCTGGACAGCAACCAGAAGGTGCTAAATGCATTTAGCACCCTCTGGACAGCAACCAGAAGGTGCTAAATACATTAAGCACCACAACCAGAAGGTGCTAAATGTATTTAGCACCATCTGGACAGTAACCAAAGGGTGCTACATGCATTTAGCACCATCTAGACAACAACCAGAAGGTGCTAAATGCATTTAGCACCTTCTGAACAACAACCATAAGATAACATCACTTGAACAACAAATCAAAAGGTGCTAAAATAATTTTAGAACCATTACAAAATAGAGAACAACAAAATTGATGAGATCAACATCCACTCAATTTATTTATATGTATATAGATATGGATCGACGTAGGGTTTGTAAAAAAATAAAAAAAAAAGAGTTACAATCATATTTTTTTTTCAAATCTCGCTGGGCTGTCAAAATTGATCGATTTCGATAGCAAAACGACTTCTGATCGTCTTAATTTTTCGCGTAATGCTAATAACTTTGTCTTCCGAACAACATATCCAAAAATTAGCCAAATCCAACGGTTTGATCAAAAGTTATATATGTTTTACTATTGTAGATCTAGAAAAGAAGAAGAAGAAGAAGAAGATGATGATGATGATGATGATGATGATGATGATGATGATGATGATGAGAACGATGATCCTCTCGGAGATACGATCGGAGAGTAAGGTGGTGGTGGTGGTGGTGGTGGTGGTGAGACAACTTCTCTTTTCTCTTATTTTTTGTTTTCTCTCTCTAAACTATGTGTATGTAAGAGAGAATAATATGTTTTTTGTATAATTAGAATAAATGATATAGTAGGGTAGTTTTGTCCATCAACATTTATCATTTTCCTTAAAATAAATTAATATTATGAAAAGTGTCCTTATTGTAAAACCAAATTATGAAATTAGTACTACTTCTCTTTATTAAACATGAATCCGTCCTTAGAGTTACAACACATTACGAAGCGAGACCTTATAACCCATTATCTCTATTTTTAACTCCCTACTGAAATGTATTTTACACTAAATCAATTATGTATATACCAAAAAAATATAAATTATTTTTACAAAAATCTTATCATATGAGAAATATTAACACATAAAATATTTATCTATAATTAATTTAGTAAAATAAATAGGTTATTATCGATTAACACTTTATTATATGATTATATTTTAACATTATCCACCCCTTTAGTGAAACAAAACATAAAATATCATATCATATAGTTCAATGAGATTTGTGTTTTCCTTAATAATAATAAAAAAAATTAGGACTATTACATTAACAAGTTGGGGAATAATGTTGCACCTACAATTTGTAAAACTTCAACTTTGAACATCCATATTTGCTTTTGAAATATTTTTTGACATAGTAATTGTAATTAGTAAAACTATATGAACACGAGCCTTTAATTAGAATATGTTGAATATTTTTAAATGTTTTTTATATGGTATGGTAATCTTATTATAGCGTGTAACTCATTGTATTATTTGTCAATATAGAATGGTGGAATCAGGAATTCAATTAAGGAGAAAAATTTTAAAGTACACAAAAATATAAATTTAAAGTCATAAAATGTTAACTCAAACATAATAGTATTAATACTACAAATTACTAACATTCTAAGGGATTTCATATTTTAAAGGTATTGCAAGATGTCTTCATTCTTAATATAATACAAAAAATCAGGGGTTTAGACTTAAATTACATAATATTATGCGACTAATCAACTAATTAACTAATCAAGAAGTAAACATAATACTATGCAATTAATCAATTATTCAAGAAATAGACCAAATATTATGCAATTAATCAAGAAATGAACCAAATATTGAGCAATCAATATCAATTCTTCAATTAATCTAACAAAGACAAAATATGATTAATAATATAACTAATATTAGGCAGTTAATCAAGAAAGAAACCTAATATTAAGAAATACACCTAACATTAATAATTTAAATACACATAATACTGAGAAAGATAAAAAAGCAATAGATTCAATGTATGTCAAAGATAATTAAGGGAGCCAATGGAGGCAAATGTGTAAAGTGAAGAGCAAAATAAAAAAGTAAAAGAAGTGAAAATATGATATGAGGAATAAAATGGAGTATGTCTGGGAAGATTTAAGTAAAATTTAAAGTTTCAAATAACCGCTAAAGTTTAAACTCCAATATGCACCTAGAATCAGACATACCTTTTCTTGGGATCCAATGACACTTAAATACCTTGAAGTTTAAAGTTCTGCACATAGGGCCCTATATATATATATATATTTTTTTTTTCAAAAAATATTAGTTAAAAAAATTGAAAATCAAGGGGGTCATCCCCCACCCCCACCTTTCCCCTTACTAGCACCGCCCCTGTCAACATATTAAATCATAGTAGTTTTGAATAATTGTTGGTAAATTTATTTTCATTTTATGAAATAAATAAAATATCTACTATAGATTGTTTGATTGTTTAAACATACTATCACATTTTTATACCTCCATCTAAATTAATTTTACGGAAAACTAAAGAATAATTTTGAGTTAAACTTTATTTTGCTAACTATTAGTTAAAAAATAATGGTAAATTATTTTTTCTTCTTTTACAAAAAAGGCTTGAAAAAGGCAAAAAAGATATATAAAAGTCTATATCAAATTGAAATCTTTTAAGATGTAGAAGTTCAAAAAGAAACATAAAAGAATGAGTGTAAAGTTTATTTTCTTAATTTTTTTATACAAGCAATGATTAAATAATACAATTTTTTATATGTAATTTTACAACCACCACATAAGGTGGACATTACATTTTTTTTTATTTTCTTATTTCTTTTTTTCCTTTTTTCTTTTCTTATTTTGAATTATAGAAACTATAATTTAATAACTTTGAAAATTCATTTTGCTATGAATATAAAGTTATTTATTATATTTTTGTTATTTATGTTTTTAATACTTGCAAAGTCATATTTTTTGTTTGAATAAATTATTTGATCTGATTGATCCATATAACAAGATAAATGAGACTTTTCATTTAAATAAATAACATACATGTATCCTTTTAGTTTCTTAAAAAAACACGTGAGCATGTATTTTTATAAAATAATTAATTAATTATTTGAATACTTTGTGTTACAATGAATGATACTTCATTATTTGAAACAATATATAAACGAAAAAGTAAATAAATTTTAATTGGTGTTAGTATTTATAGTTTATGATACTTTATGAATGATAGATTTTAAAGTAAATTAATTCTATTATGAAAGTAAAAAAACTTTGCAATAAACTATTCATAATGCATAATAAGAGTTATTTTGAGTTATCTCCTTAATAATACCCATAATTTAAGATACTCCCATTTTACTAATACTTTGAGTTATCCATCAAACAAAATGGGGGGGGGGGGGAATTAGCAAAGCAAGGGTAACTCAAATTATGGATATTATTGAGATAGCAAACTCAAAAAGACCCTAATAAAAAGTATGAACCATATCATTAGATTTTGTAAAACTTACAACTACTTTAAAATTACTTTAAAATATATAGTAGTTACGATAACAAAAAGTCCAGTCTAACGAGTTTTCAACTAGACCCTAATTGGTGTCTATTTTTAAATTGTGGTAGATATAAGTAATACAAATACGACTTGAATTTAGTTGAGTTCGGGTTCATGTAAATCTAGCCCATTAAATCTAAACCAACCGTTATATATAATTATTTTTCTTTAAATACTCTTTAAAGACTATATAATTACGTACAATATATAGGTGCATATTAATGCCTGGTGGGTTTAATCATATAGTAAATACAGAAGTTTCGCATTTTCAAAATTAACCCTCTTTCATGCCCAAGTCGGGGTTGGGATGATTACATTTTTATATGGATCGAGTTTTAGTTTACACAAACTTACCTCAAGTATGTCCCCTTCCCGTAATTACATAATTATTTCCAAACTAAAGTTAAATATATTTTTTCCATATTGTAGGCACAAGTATTACTAGTATTTATATAACACAAATATAAATACATATGTGCTAGACTAATATTTAATAAAAATGGGCTAAAATCTAAGTTTTGGGCCAAATTATTATTTTCAAATGCAATGGGTTGCGTTCCAAAGAAGCTCCCGAAACAAGCCTACTTCCTAATTTTTTAATTTTTTTTAGGGTAAAAGATCAAAAAGTATAATAAATTTTATACTTTTTTTACAAAAAAAATGTAACATATTTTTTTTCCTTGACTATTTGGACAACGAACTTTTAATTTCTTTACAAAATGGGTAAGCGCAAGAGCAGTCCATACCATGACATATTACTCAAAATGTAAACAAATTTAAAATTCGCTATCAAAATTTTTGAAAAAAAATATTTTACCCATTTTATAAAAAAATGTAAAGTTCATTATAATTTTTGGTCTTTTACCCTTTTTTTTACGCAGAAGGTGGATATCTGGATGGTTCAAGGAGGGTGAGAGACCCGAGAAGGGACTCAAATTGTTAAGCAAAATAGTAATATTATTACCACTTTTAACAATAGTGGCTAAAAAACTTAACCTAGTGGTACTATAATCAAATCTTAGCAATCCTTTAACCAATTATCAAATATACCTCTTCTATAAACAAAATGAACAACCTTTTTTAGTAATCAAAATAGTAACCTTTAAAATAAACTATTAATGTGTACGATATAAAAAGAAGGGTGTTAAAACTGATTTTTAAGAGTGTTTTTACCGACATCCTCTTTTTTTTCTTATTTTATGAAAGGTTAGGTGAGAAAAAGTTACTACAATATAAACCGAAGGCATGTTATGAAAAACAAACTTTTGTGGGGACTTATATAACGCCCACAAAAAAGGGTGTTCTTAAATGCACCCACATAATCCGTCACCCCACTAAAAGTCAAAGTTATGTTAATCTTAACCTAAAAAATAGCGTAAAACCCTTTCTACTCACCCCGCTTTCTATACTTTGAAAAAATCGCCACTAATTTATCTTCTCACCCATTTAAAGTTTTAAAAATTAAAAATTAATAAAAAAAATTACATTATTTCCAACAAACAAACATCTACTATTTTCACTTAATTACATACATCTCATAAATGTATGCTTATAATAAGTATTCTCATAATTTTATATAGATTATTATACTTTTATTTTTATTTTTATTTGCACCGGCACAATAACATTTTCAATGATGTTTTTCTTAATTTATTCAATCTTTTTATTTAAGCATGCATGCAAGCAAAATTCAATAAAACTTATGTTAAGTTATCTAATGTTAAAGTTAAAGAAAGGTAGTGTTAACGCGTGTCTAATATGTCATATATATATATATATATAAATATGTATTGTATGTTGTGTTTTTATTGTTTCAATATTTAATTTCTTAAAATTAATTGTAAAAAAATATTGAAAAAGGAAATAGTTTGGTGAGAAAATATCTATCATTGTAATATTTTGTAAAGAAATCATTTCTTGAATCTCTGAAAAATTAAATATCATAGAAATCGAAAGTAACAAAATATGTTAATAAATCATTTATTTTTATGAAAACTGTTTTACTTTTCCAATTCATTTTCTCCCTTTTCACAAAAGATAACATATATTTTCAAAAAACAAATTGATCTTTTAATGTTTTTGAAGTAGTGAATTAAGTATTATATTTACTTATTTGATAAAGATAAAAATAAAATTTGTAAATAAATTTGAAATATGAATAATAAACATTTAAGAAAAGATTATATAAAATATCATATAATTACTAAAACTTATTTATGACAATTAATATTTTGTATCTTGGAGGTACTATTTAGATGAAATTTTTAATAAAATTTATTAAGAACGATGTAAATTTTATTATTATGTTTTATCTTAATGAAAAATTTAATATTATTTAATGTTTTTACTTTTAGCGACGAAATTTTATCGTCCTTATATTATTTCAGTAAATTCACTCCACTGCTGGGGTGAAGTGCAAGATTTTTTAAAAATTTTATGGGGTGAGTAGACTGATTTTGTGGGTGCATTTAAAAACACCCACAAAAAATAACCGGTGACAGCGAGATTCAAAATCAAGTTTTGAATTTAGTTAATCTTGGGCTAACCCTGCCTGCTTTATGGTTGGCCCGAATCTAGCCTGTCCTAAGTCAACCGGTTCCCATTTTGGGTCCTTCCGACTCAAGCCCAACCCGCCAATTGGCAGCCTACAAAATGTGAAAATGGGAATTGAAGTGCGGTTTGGTACCCAATATATGCCTCATTACTATACAAAGCTAACATTTACAACTCTCGGTCAACTTTATAGCTCGATGAATAGAGATGGTAAAAAAATTAGTAGGTTTGGGTACCCGAACTTGCCGAGAGCGGGTGAGAGGAGGAAAATTAGGTTCAGATTTAAGTTTGGGTATTTAGAAAGTCAACGGGGACAATTAGGATATAGGAGTTGGGGTCCCCTACACGGACCCGTACCCAATCGACTTAATATATATTAATATACGTATCTATATATATATATAATAAATCTACACAATGCACAAGGTACAATAAATTGAGATCTACAATTTGAATGGCTGGTTGCCACCTAACATCTATTATCCACTTCTTTAACCTTTTTCTTAGGCCATCTCCTATGGTCATTTCTATCAAAGCAAATTTTTATGCTAAAAGAGAGAAAAGGGAAAAAGTGCTCCAATGGTTATTTCTATAGCTATTTCTATATAAGGTGGAAGGTGAGTCATATAGGGAATTTCTATAAACATTTTTACATGTAGAATTAGTGATAGAAATTTTCAATATGATATGGCACATTCTCATTGGATATAAGAAACCCACTAATTCTCTCTCATTCTTAAATAAATGCCAAGTAAGATAGAAATGGCACAATTGGAGAAACTTTATTTGAAACTTTTCTATCTATATAATTATATAGCCAAATAGATATAGAAATGTATTAAAAGTACTATGACACATAGAATATAAATGAATTTATAAAAAAAACCATCGAAGATGGCCTTATTAGCCAAAAGTATCCACTTTCAATAGGGTTTTTCGTTTTTACCTTCTTTTTTTTTTTAATAATTTTAGATTTGTTTTTTGAATTAGCAATTTAGATTGTGGTTATATATATAAGTCATTTTATTTTGTGTTTAAACTTTTATGTGTTATCATTAGGCCTTTTTGTGTTTAGCCCAATTATTTTAAATTGTTTTCCAATTAGCCTATTCTGAATTAGAAATTAATAAATAGCCCAAATGATTGGATAATTACTTATTAATATTTTGTTTATTATTTTGTTGTTTTAAAAATTAATTAGTTGATTTTAAAGATTACCCTTTTGTTAACATTTAATTTTAATATTCAATAATCTCATAAATTCTAGCTTCTCGTAATCTAAGGGAATAATTAAATATTCAAAAATAATTTTTCGTTGACTAGGAATAAACACTATTTTAAAATTTCATTTTGTTTTAATAGAAACATATAATCACATACGATCTAGTTTTGTTTTGAAATTCAGATATATTGACAATTCTTGAACTAGAGTTATAAAAAGCAAATATATTAGTGTAATGCCAGACATATTAATGTATGACACTAATATGCACAGTTCTTAAATTAGAGATATTACCAGGCATATTAATGTATTAGTGTAATACACCAGAGATGCTAAAGCAAGCATATTGGTGTAATACACCAGAGATATCAAAAGCAAGCATATTAGTATAATACGCCAGAAATATTTAAAACATACATATTAGTGTAATGTACCGGAAATATTCATCATAATTTGTGACATACATATAAGGGGGACCGTTTTAACATACTTATAACACGTAAAGGACATGGAATCATAACATGGTATTATAATAATAACGTACAGGGGACATTTCGACAATATACGTCTACAAAATAAATTGATATTGTAAACACAAACGTACTTAACCATCAATCAACAAAAATAAAAGGCAACATATGATAAAAACTTGATGAATAATGAAATAATGTGACAAAAATCTTGACCAAATGGTAAGGAATCTTTCTGAAATGCAAATGCATCTTTGACCAAAGAAGACTGTTGTAGCAATGAACTAAACAGATGATGTGTAGACCAGTACAAATGATGAAATTGAAAAATAGTTGTTTTACATATGGCTTAAGAATATAACCCACCGCCAATAAAATATGCCAAAATTGAATGATAATGTAAATCCCACATCGGAAAGTGGGGGAAAGTTTGAGACCCATATATGTGCACCTGGAAACCTAACTGGTAGGACGCGTTTTGAGGGTGAGTGGGATCATGTAGCCCTACCAAGAACAAAGCCGTGGGGGTGAGTGGGACCATGTAGCCCAAAGCGGACAATATTCTGCTAGAGTCGGAGCCCGAGGTGTTACAGATAATCTCACAATCTGATTAATAATGAATATGCTCCAAAACAACTACCTCTTATCCTAAGTTTTAGGTGGTTAACATAATCTATTTATTGTGACCGTAGTAAGCAAGAAATAAAGAGAAATAACCGATTTAATCAACAACTAGCAAAAATAGGGAACAACAAGAGTAAACAAATAAGTGTAAAATGGTCATATCACGCTTAATAACCTACAATAATAATGAAATTAATTTTAAAAAAAAACCAGGACAAATGCAAAACAATTAGGGTAAAAACAAAAAAAGTAGGTTAAATTCTAATTTCTAAAACGGACTAGGTCTGAGTAAAAGCAATCCCATGAAAATAAGTGAAATCCTAATTTTCTAATTGCGTTGCGTAGTTTAAATGTTATGCAATTCATTATATTTTACATAAAGTAAGTTTAGATATGTTACATATTGCTACACAGTTATATTGGTAACTCATATATTTTAAGACAAATTTTTGTGTTAGATTGATTTTTTAATGAAAATGTTGGTCAATACATTTTGTCTTTGGCTTTTATATATTTGTATTCTTGTTGATTTTTTTTTCTTCCTACTCTTGGTTTTTATTGAATGCAACGGAATTGTATTTTTTGTGGATTGTTGAACACATGGAAGTAAACATTTTGGAGCACACATTTTTAAGTAAAAGTGGTTATTTTTGTTTTCCTTTAATGAAACAAAAAATAAAATAAAATGTCATATTATATTATATAATTCAATAAGATTTGTGTTTTCCCTAATAATAATAATAAATAAATAAATAATCAGTACGATTACATTAACAAGTCGAAGAATACAATTGCACCTGCAATTAGTAAAACTTCAGCTTTGAACATCCATATTTCCTTTTGAAATATTTTTAACATAGTAATGATAATTATTAAAAATATATGAACACGAGCCTTTTTAGGTTCTATTGAGTATTTTTTAAATATCTTTCATATGGTATGGTAATCTTATTATGGCGTGTAGCTCATTGTATTATTTGTCAACATACAGTAGTAGAGCTAGGAATTCAATCAAGGAGGAAAAATTTAAAGTACACAAAAATATAAATTTAAAGCCATAAAATTTTAACTCAAACATAATAGTATTAATACTACAAATTACTAACATTCTAAGGGATTTCATATTTTGAAGGTATTGCAAAACGTCTTCATTCTTAATAGAATACAAAAAATTAGGAGTTTAGACCTAAATCACATAATTTTATAGATCTAATCAACTAAGTAACTAATAAAGAAGTAAACACAATATTATGCAATTAATCAATTATTCAAGAAATAGACCCAATATTATGCAAGTAATCCAGAAATGAACTCAATATTGAGCAATCATTATCAATTCTTTAATTGATCTAACAAAGACCTAATATAATTAATAATAGAACTAATATTAGGTAATTAATCAATAAATAAACCTAATATTAAGAAATACACCTAATATTAATCAATAAATATACTTAATATTAATAATGAAATACACCTAATACTAAGAAAGATAAAAAAAAAATACATTCAATGGTATGTGGCAGATAACTGAGGGAGCTGGTGGAGGCAAATGTGCAAAGCAATTAAGTAAGTGAAAAGCAAAATAAAAAAGTATAACAAGAGAAAATATGGTATGAGGAATGAAATAGAGTATGTGTGGAAGGATTTAAATGAAATTTAAAGTTTCAAATAGCCGTTAAAGTTTAAATTTCAGTATGCACCTAGAATTAGGCACGCTTCTTCTTAGGACCAATTGCACTTAAATATCTTGAAGTATAAAGTTCTGCACATAGGTCCCTATATATATATATATTTTTTTAAAAAAATACCCCATATATAATTAAAAAATTTGAAAATCAAGGGCGTCAATTCCTCTAACCCCCCTCCACCACCATTTTTTCCCTTATTAGCACCGCCCTTATCAATATATTAAGTTTTAATAGTTTTGAATAATCATTGGTAAATTTATTTTCACTTTACGAAATAAATAAAATATCCACTATAATTTTTTTGATTATTTAGACATACTATCACATTTTTATACTTCCATCTAAATTAATTTTACAGAAAACTAAAAAATATTTTTGAGTTACACTTTATTTTGCTGACTATTAGTTAAAAAATGATGGTAAATTATTTTTTCTTCTTTTACAAAAAAGGCTTGAAAAAGGTAACAAAGATATATAAAAGTTTGTATCAAATTGAAATCTTTTAAGATAGAGAAGTTCAAAATGAGGTATAAAAGAATGAGAGTAAATTTTCATTTCTTGATTTTTTTTATGCTAGCAATGATTAAATACTACAATTTTTTTTTATATAATTTTACAACCACCACCGTAAAATGTATAAACGAGTGGAATACAACCACCACATAAGGTGAACACAACATTTTTTATTTTCTTATTTCATTTTTCCCTTTTTCTTTTCTTATTTTAAATTATAGAAACTATAGTTTATGAATATATAGTTATTTATTCTATTTTTGTTATTTATGTTTTTAATACTTGCTTGGTCATATTTTTGTTTGAATAAATTATTTGATCTGATTGATCCATATAACAAGATAAATGAGACTTTTCATTTAAATAAATAACATGCATGTATCCTTTTAGTTTTTTAAAAAACACATGAGCCTGTATTTTTTTAAAATAAATAATTAATTATTTGAGTTATCCATCAAACAAAATAGGGAGGATTATCAAAGCGGGGGTAACTTAAACTATGGATATTATTGAGGTGAGAAATTCAAAAAGATCTTAATAAAAAATATGAATAATATCATTTGGTTTAGTAAAACTTAAAACCACTTTAAATTATATGATAATTATGATAACAAAAAGTCCAGCCTAACGAGTTTTGAACTAGACCCTAATTGGTGTCTATTTTTAAATTGTAATAAGTATAAGTAATACAAATACAATTTGAATTTGGTCGAGTTTTGGTTCACGTAAATTTAACCAAATTAAATCCAAACCAACCGTTATATATAATTATTTTTCTTTAAATACTCTTTAAACACTATATAATTACAATGTATCGATGCGTATCAATGTCTGGTGGGTTTAACCATATAATAAATACAGAAGTTTTGCATTTTCAAAATTAGCCTTCTTTCGTGCCCAAGTCGGGGTTGGGCTGATCACATTTTTTATGGACTGAGTTTTAGTTTAGCTAAGCTTATCTTACGGCTGTCCCCTTTATGTGGCAAGACAATTATTTTTTAACTAAAATTAAATATATTTTTTTTGTACTGTAGGCACGAGTATTACTAGTGTGTATATATATATAATATAAATACATTTGTGCTCGACTAATATTTAACAAAAATGGGCCAAAATCTAAGTTTTGGGCCAAATTGTTATTTTCAAGGTTTGGGCCAAATGGTTATTTTCAAATGCAATGGGTTGCGCTCTAAAGAAGTTCCCGAAACAAGCCTATTTCCTAATTTTCTATATTTTTTTTATACAAGAGGTGAATATCTTGGTTCAAAGAGGGTGAGAGACCCGAGACAGGGCTCAAATTGTATAATCAAAATAGTAATATACTAATATTATTATCACTTTTAACAATAGTGGCTACAAAACTTATCTCGTTAATATATTCAAATCTTAGCAATCCTTTAATCAATTATCAAATATACCTCTTCTATAAAGAAAATAAACGACTTTTTTTAGTAATCAAAATGTTGACCTACTAATTCTATTCGTTAAAATAAAGATAAGAGAATGTTTTTTTCAAATTGTAGATAATCTTTACCTCCTATTTCTTTTGAAAATTTTAAACAAATTGATGTAGTGGACCCTATAATTTTAGTTATTGCCAAAATAACCATCGTATAGCCCTACATTATTAACTTCAAAACTTCACCAAATGAATAATTAAAAACTATTTTAATTATCCAATTTTAATCAATCCATTGCAAATGCTCTTGCATTCGAGGATATATACTATAACATGTGAGATTCAAACTTAAGATCTTTAAATTTATTCAATATTATAGCATCACCAGAAAACCGGTTTTTCAATGTTATCATCATCTTTTATACGGCCTTAACTTTATACGACCTTCACTGTCCAAAAGAAAATGTTGGTTTTTTTTCCCTTTTTTTGGGGCAAAATTAAAGCTACCTTATTAAAATGAGAACATAGATTAATATTTTATTTGCAATTGCAAATATTTGAATTTGAGATCTTCAAATTTAAGTGGGGTTCAATATAAAAAAAGTTAAGCGGGGGTTTTTATCACTGGAACAACTCTCGGTACTAAACTTGTCTATGAATGTGACAAAAGTAATTATATATAAAAAGTTTCTAAAACATTTTGACATAGAGAAAAGAAGATGTAAGTTTGTTCCTTTTACTACACTAATAACAAAAATTCTTCATCTTGAATAAGACTCAAACTCAAGACTTTTTTTAAATTTGAGTGAATATTTCACCAACTAGATTAGTTCACTCATTCCGAGAATCCAACAAGTTATACATTCTTTATTATCTTAGCAATAGGAAATGGGTTTGAAGATGGAGGCATTGATGTGTACATTTTCTATTATACCCTTGCCATGTTTTCTAACAAGAAAATAATCGAAGGCCAACAAAATAATTTTACTATCCACTTTATCATAATTTTTTCAACAAAATTTCCCCCGTATTTCCATTTTTTTTTTCTTGTTTTACGAAAGTTTAGGTGAGAAAAAGTTACTACAATACAAATTTAAGGCATGTTATAAAATACAAATTTTTGGGGGACTTGTATAATAATGCCCACAAAAAATAACTGCTGACAGCGAGTTTCAAAATTAGGCTTTTGAATTTAGTTAATCTTGGGCTAACCCAGCCCGCTTTATGGTTGGCCCGAATCTAGCCCCTCCTAAGTCACCGGTACCCATTTTGGGTCCCTCGAACTCAAGCCCAACCAGCCAATTGGCAGCCTACAAAATGTCAAAATGGGAATTGAAGTGTGATTTGGTACCCTGCTTCACTAATATACAAAGCCAACATTTACGACTCTTTAGTCAACTTTATAGCTCGATTAATAGAAATGGAAAAAAAACCAGCGGGTTAGGGTATCCGAACTCGATAAGAGCGATTATGGAGGAGGAAAATCAGGTCTGAATTCAGGTTTGTGTTCGGGTATTTGAAAAGTTTACAGGTGTAGTTTCCATACGGGAGTTGGGGTCCCCTACATGAACTCGTACCCGATCAACTTAATATATAATAATATACTATATATATATAATATATTATATATAATAAATATTCACGGTGCATAATGCATGAAGAATTGAGATTTACGATTTGAAATGGCTAGCTGCTGCCACCTAGCATCCATTATCCACTTATTTTAACTTTTTTTTTACTAGCCAAAAGCATCCACTTTCAATAGGTTTTTTTTTTAATCTTATATTCTTCATCCCTTCTTCTATCTGCATTGCTCGCTTACTCTCCACTCCGTCCGAGCTATAGCTTCATCTCTTCTTCTTAACGTTTTTTTTATTAGGCAAAAGCATCCACTTCCAGTAGTGTTTATATATATATATATATATATATCTTATATTCTTCATCTCTTTTTCTATCTGAGCCGCTTGCTTGCGCTCTGCTCCGTCCGTGCTGCCGCTTCATCTCTTCTTCTTTTAACTTCTTTTTTTATTAGCCAAAAGCATCCACTAGTGTTTTTTTTTAATATATATATATATTTCGGGTTCCCTGTGGATACCCATTACACAGTGGTGGTGGGGAGGAGGAATACCTAAAATCCCCTAACCGGGTATGGGGGTGGGTTTGGAAGTCGGGGGTGGGGAACCCTATATCCACTCCCAAGCCGACCTGTTGCCATTCCTGTTGATGAATTCTCTTTATTCTTGTAAGAAGTAACTTTTGATTCGATTTATATATGGATGTGATTATTAAACTACTTTTTGTGTTTTCACTTTTGGTGGTAATAAATGCACCAGACTTCCAAGAGAGAATTGAATGATTGGTCGATAGCTGATATATAGGTAAGCGGTATGTTTAAGCCGGCAAGGACAACCCTTACCGTTAAAAAACAAAAATAAAAACTCCAATTTCCCTTTTTTTGGGTTGTTTATTAATGACACATTTTTAATACTCCTATAACAATTTTGTTTACTTAAAACTCACTAATTTCAATTTAATTAACGATCAAGTTTATAATTTATTTTTATTATGAGGTTTTTTATATTAATTATGTCCAAAATATAAATAAGATTGTTAATTTAATACGGGTACCCAGAAGAAAGTACGATTATTCTTATGAGAATTGAGACTAAGTATAATTCTTCCATTTCAAATTACCTAATGCATTTGCACTTGAAATAAAGTTAGCACATACTTCGCGTGTGATTTAGTATGTTTTATTATGTATGTGCTATAAATTAAGAATCAACCATTCCTAGCTATGTCCCAAATTAAACATTCTATTATTCTTTTACAACATAATGAATATACCAAATTTTATGACACAAAATAAATTAAGTTTTCATTTGAAACATACCCAGAAGAAACGTAGGAGTATAATTATTCCCCGGAAAGTTAGCCGTTACCAATCTTCCTTATTCAAAATTTCAAAAAACCCAAAACCCTCTACATAGGTAAACCTGTGCACAATACATCACTCATCCTTTTCTTGCTAAAGTGGAAATAATATAGATGAAGAAAATGAGAAAGAATATCACTTTCTTCTCATCCAAAAATTGTCATTCAACGTTTCTACATATATGTATACACACATATATGCATATACAATTCCATTTACACCAATTTTCTTCTTCAAAAGTAAAATCATGTCACTGAGCCCTCCTCGTACCTATAATTTGTATTGGTGTTACCAATGCAATCGTGTGGTCCGGATTTCATCCGAAAACCCTTTGGAGATTATCTGCCCTCGATGCTTCGACCAATTCCTCACCGAAATCGACTCAGAAAGGCCGAGGTTCTTAACCAACGTCACCCAATCCGACCGCTCCCCTGAATCCTACATGTTACAATTGCTCTCTCTAATATTTGATCCACCAATTGATGAGATGAGGGAAAACCATTCTACAATTGGGAATTCAGTAACCGAAACCCAAGGCCGGTTCTGGCCTCGGACAAGATTCAGCGAGAGAGATGATTGGGGACCTAGAAGAGGAATTTTTTTTGCGCGTCCTCGGCCTTGGATTGTTTTGAATCCAACTCCCCCACTTCGACGAAATGCCCGTGTGGAAACTGAAGTGCCTCAGATGTTGGATTCGCGGAATTACTTTGTTGGGCGGGGTTTTAATGATCTGATTGAGGAACTGACCCAAAACGACCGTCCGGGTCCTCCTCCAGCTCCTGCTTCTGCGATTCGTGCTTTGAGAACTGTTAAAATTACACCGACCCATTTGAGAAGTGATTCTGATTGTGCGGTTTGCAAGGAGGAGTTTGAAGTTGACGAAGAAGTTAGGGAGTTGCCTTGTAAGCATATATACCATTCTGGTTGTATAGTGCCTTGGTTAAGGCTTCACAATTCTTGTCCCGTTTGTCGGCATGAGGTTCCAGTCCCAAGTGTTCGAGGAAATGATTTCGAGGATGGTGATGGTGATGGTGAAAGGAGAAGGAGTCAGCGTGAATTGAACCCGAGACAATTCACTTCTTTGTGGACCCCTAATTTGAGGCATCGCCGAGTTCATCCTCGCGACCCTTGATAATATCCAGCTTGTGAATTGAGTTCGTATTGCGTCTTTCAGTTGATGGATCTGCCAGACTCTAATTAGTATTATAGTAAATGTTGTATGTTAAAAGTATGATACATTCCAAATACCATAGCAATAAGATGGATGTTTATACACTCACCGTTCTGTGGGAAAATTGTTCCTTTTTTCATGCATTTTTGCCGCGGTTGTACAGGAAAATTTTGCAAAGAAGATCCTTGTTGCGTGTGATAATTAGTATTGTTTACTTAATGAATACACCTCGTTTCACTAACTACGTCGATCATATATCATTTACTAAATTATGCAGCCTAGCTAGTAATATATTGTCCGCTTCAAGCCAAAGCTCTCGTGGTTTTGCTTCCTCAAAATCCCTTTTACAATGAAGAATTAGTGATCACACGTATATAACACATCAGTTTATCACGCCTAGACGACTGGGATGAAAACGTATACATAATGTGTAGCTTGCCATCATTCCAATATGCTACAAAGTTCCGTTTTTCAAACGTATTCATATGAAATAAGCAATTGGTAGTGTCTGTAGCAAACTTATTAGTCAGAAAGGCTGAAGGAATATATATGAAGGTATGTGTTTTCAATAACTGATTAGTTTAGAACGTAATATAATTGGTTATTTTGGTCAATTTCAGTTTGATTTAATCAGCTTAGAACATAATAATAGGAATCTTGTCGATCTGATCGAATAGCTTGGATTCATTTTCGCTATGTTAGATAACAAGTTGAAAAATGATAGAAAAAAAATGATTTTTGTGAGAGGTTGGATATAATGAGTTGAGTGATGCGGTAAGATGCTTTTGTATCTCCTGCTTATTTTTACAGGTAGATGTTGTCCATCATTCTTATTTTTGGCGGATTTTTTTTTTCTTCCCCACTCAGAATTTTTTGGTGGAAAAAATGTAAAAGTTTAGGAACATCTTAGTATTTCACCACATTATTCAACTAAATGTTTTCCAACTTCTCGTGAAAAATCACTTGTTTATGTTATTATTTTCTGTCGAAAAAATCACTTGTTATTCTTTTGTTCTTCATTCATTTTATAGAAGATCATAGTTTAAAGTTAAACATCCTTTAGAGTTTAGAGGTTTGTATGGAGCTTATGACTAGAGATGTATTAGTTTCTTACGGCCCACTCATCTGTAACGAACATGACACAAATTCAGCTAGTGACCTTAAGGGGTTCGGTTATAAACGGGCCAAACCGCCAGACACGAACAAGTAGGCCACATGAAATCCAGCAAAACGCGACTGTAACCTGTTCGATCTGCGCAACGAATACATGGCTTATACGTGACACTGCTTCGATTATACAGATTATAGAATTGTGAATGAATTGGAACTGGGTTGAACCAACCCTGGAACAACTCTAAATAGACCCGAGTCGACCAGTCGTGGACTTCATGCATTACTAACCATTGACTGAGTACCATGGGAGAGGCTTGAGGTTGTTAAACGTCAATTTTTTCATAGACCCGGTTCTAAAAATCCAAAAAAATTTGAATCGAAAATCAACCTGTGGGTCCGCTATGGATTAATGGATACCCCATTATGCACAGCAGCCTATTGTTTATATATCCTTATTATGATCGAGCAACTGGAATAGCATCATCAGTGATTAGTCAGTTCCAAATCTAGGAGCCTTTTATACTTCTTGGGACTTCCCAGATGATGTACAGTTTTTAGATATAGTTCATTGAGTACACACGATCTTCTAGCTCAACAGATAATGCATCCCGGCCTCTCATTTGTGAGAAGTTGCGCACTCGAAACTAAGGAGGCAAGTCTCACCGTGTAATTAAAAATTGAGTTGCCACAGGAACTATGACAGATTTAGAATGAAAACAAGTTTTGAGATAAGGCTCGAGCCGATAGTTCATTAGGATTGTCCCCTTTCATCCCTCACAACTTAGTTGATCTTTGGTGTTCAATACTTTCCAAACAAGGGTACGTACATAGATATGAGGAAAGGGGATGAAATTAGAAGAATAATAGAATTTTTAGCAAATAAATAATCCACTTCGATGTACTCGCAGAAGTAAATATGAATCCGTAATAATCTTTCAAAACCGATTATTCGATTTTAAATAAAATTACTTTAAAAATGGCCAAAAATAACTATTTTTCCAACATAATTAAATCTAAGTAGCAATATTCGAGTATTAAGCGAATATAAAAAACTAAATTTAATTAAATAAACAAAGACAATAATTTATTTTTTTTCGGTCCCTCGTCCTCAGCGAATATCACATTGACATGTCTATGCAACTATATATGTTTTATGTTTTTTATCCCTCTCTTCCAATATATGACAAGTTCACTGCACACCTTTAAGAAAACTAGGTGTTGTCTAGTTGGGTTTTTAAAAAATATTTTGAATTTTTTTTTTATAAAAAAAAAATTTGTGTTTGGTTCACCCATTTTAAAAACTTCATTCAAGCAAAATGAATCTTTTTTGTTTATTTCCTCTTTTTGTATTTTAAAAAAAACTTTAAAAAATAAATAAAAAATATTTTTTGTAAAATTTTAAAAATAGTGTACCATATACAAATTGATCAAAAACAATTTTAAAAAATTATATTTAAAATAAATTTTAAATTAAATATTTAAAAATTCCAACTAAACATAACCTTAGGAATTGAAAACATAAACCAATTATTCATTGTCCTTTTAATGAAATGGAACAAACAGTAAGAACTAGAAACTTAAAGAAATTTCTGCTTTTTCCAGTCATTTCTTGATCTCTCGAATAACAAGTCTGGAATATATTTCAGTCTTGATCAATATTCAACTTTTCAAAATAACTCTTAGTTTTTCACATAGGAAACTTCTTAAAAAAAATTTAAAGTCAGTCGCAGACTTTTAATTGAGTAATCATATGTATATTACTTAAATGATTAATTAATGGTAATTCAAGTGGTGTCTCAAAAAGTGTACGAGTCATTCTATGACGTTTGTAAAAAACACTAATCAATATACTCTATGACAAATTATATAAATTATTAATTTGATTGTTTAAATTGTACATATATTATTATTTTATTTTAATTTGGTACAAAGTAAATTTATTTCTAAAAAGAAGACAACTAGGTATTCAAATTTCAAAGGGGCCAAAATTTCAAACTTTTGCGTCATAATTAAAATAGAGTTGCCTGCCAGGCTTGCTGCTGTCGAAAACGCGTGGACTAGTCAGATTTCTCAAACATAGGAAATCATAAACTATATAACTAACCAAGGACACATAATTCTAGATTAAGGTCTTGTCATATATCAACATCTACGATAGTTGAAATAGGTAAGTTAACTAGGATAAATTTGTACTACGCGTGCACATAATAATAACAACGGGTAGAAGAAAATGATGTTTTGTATGACAGTTATAAAATAGATTTAAGTTTGGTTAAATTGCTTCTCATACACATTCGTGATTTGCATATTTTGGGAGTCGTACACATTAAAAAAACGCGTTTGAGTGTAAAACGCATCACATAAAAACATGAGAGAGTTTGAAATGTATTTGTGTAATGCGTGGGAGAGTTTTTCTCTCTCTCAATCTCTCACACTCTTTTATTCACGTAATCACAATCACATAATAAATTATTATATATATATATATATATCTATCTTTAGCTATACTATTATTTTAAATTTTTAACACTCAAGTAAATAAAGTACATTTATTCTAGTTACAGTTCAACTAGGTTTGTCATTCGGAGTGCTCTAAGTGGAAGGTTGCAAATTTAAAATTGTGAATCCAGAGATTTACTACTTATTTAAAATTCAAGTATTGCATAGAAGCTTGCAGATCTAGACAAACTTTTCACGTGTCAGAGGGTTCAAATCCGATTACTCCCAATTGTATAGCATGCTATACCATTTCTTAATAAAATTAATTTCACCTTAATCCTCGACATTACTTTAAAAATAAAAAATAAAAAAACACCAAGACAAGTGATGGAATAAATTTTTTTATTTATCCAAATATATATTTCCTTCTTATTACATTGAAATAGAATTAATAACATTACACATGTCACAAATTAATATCCAGGAAATATCATATGAGAATTCAAAAATGCCTCCCTATGGGATTTCCTGGAAAAATTAAAAAAAAAAATAAAAATAAAAAATTCACTTACAATAGTAAAATGAATTTAGTCATAGTCAGCAATGTCTTCAAGCAATAAATTTGAAGATCATCAAATTAATGAAATAATTTCAGGGTTGGTTTTGAATTTGGAATGAAATTAAGAAGGAATAGAATCAGCAAAAGCTCCAAAGACGAATATCGTCCTCTTCGTAGACATCTTCGATCATCATCGGATCGAAAAACGCCCCATTGATCATATCAGTGTACTTCGGTGAATCAAAATGGTACCATGGTGCAGTCATAGACATCTGTTCGTCTGTTTGATCATAAGATGTATAGTTTTCAAAAGAAGAGACTAATGACTTGTCATCCTCCACATAGTTGGATGGAGATGAGGATTCAAAGGAGGAGGATAGAGAAGAAGAAGGCGGCGAAGTGGCAGCAGTGGTGGCTGCAGCTGCGGCAGCAGCCATCTTTTGAATGGATTTGGGGGACATGGTTGTGGGGGAGTACTGGTGGGGGGTGGTGGTGGTGGGGAAGTTGAGATTGGCTGTGGGGCCCTTAAGGCAAAGAAGGGCAGCATCATAGGCTCTAGCAGCTGCCTCAGGAGTAGAGTAGGAGCCTAACCAAATCCTTGTTTTTTGATTGGGTGCTCTTATTTCAGATACCCATGATCCCCAACTTCTCATCCTCACTCCCTTGTACTTCTTTTTGCTTGATGATGCTGATGATTGTGGTGGTGGAGTTGTTGATGATACTGATGGTGATGGCATTGATTTGGACGGCTGTGATTGAATCTTGTGCTCTTTCTTGACCATTGATGGAGAGATAGAGTGAGCTAGGGTTGAGAGTTTTAATGTAAAGTGTTTTTTGTGTGGAGATTTGTTTTTGAATGTGATGAGGAATTGAAGTGATTTTGAAGGAGGTGAGGCTTGATATATATAGTTGGGGGTTGGGGGTTGTGAGTAGAACCCTCTAGTGAAGGAGTAGAGTGAGGTTCCTAGTTCCTACATTTAACATAAAAATGGCTGCCAGATGTTTTCCAGAGGTTTTTTTTTTTTATAAAATATGGATGTGGTTTTTTAGTCTTATGAAAGTGACTAAAGTAAATTGACCTGTCATTGTGGTATATATACTGGTATGTGTACTTCAAATGAAAAAAACCTATTAATTTTAAATCATTTTATAGAAAAAAAGCATACAAATTCCTGAAAATTAAGCACATACATAGAAATAGATGTTTCATTCATTAATTTGGATTTTTACATTTATTTCTTTTAATTTAAATACAAAATACGAAGATAGAAATAAAAAAAAATTCGTATAAACACTATTTTAGCTCTGAAGTAGATTTTTCTTATGAATCTCCTCAACGATAAATTAATTTTTCTTGAGACGTAGTTTAGTTGGTTGAGGGTTAAATTTTCAAGTTTTTCTTGTGAGATCAACTAGGGTTTACTCCTCTTAAGGTGAATTACATTGTTTGTTTCGATGAACTTATTTTTTTTTCATGCAAATAATATATAGTTAAATTCGAAGTTCGACTTTTGAAGCCAAAGGGAAAAAAATAGAAAGCTTCTAATTTGTATTTGCTTAAGAATAAATATGATTATTGAGTAAACTTGAGAGAAGCGTTCAAAGGTACAACAGTTAAAGCATAATTTAAAATGAAAGAGTGTGGCAGTCTGGATGCCATAATGCACTATTCCACGAAGCAAGGAGGAAACTTCAATAAAACTATTGCATGTTTAATTGATTATACATTAATTGCTGACATAAGTTACTAGCAGAAAGTCAGATAGTTAATTTTTCTCCAAAAAACAAAAGACCATCAATTGATCAACAGTTATTCAAATTAAGTGAGTTCCGTACCACAAGATAAGAAATAATAAAGAATTGTATATATATATACACACACACATTTGACTATCAAATATTAGAGAAATTGTCCACCACCAGGTTTTATAGATGATCGATCCATCTAGTAGGAGGTTTTGTATTTGAATCTCCGGGTCCAAAAAAACAAAATACTATCATTTGATCAACATTTATTCAAACTAAGTAAGTTCCGTACCATAAGATAAGAAATAATAAAGAATTGAATATGGGACTTGATATATATATATACACACATATTTGACTATCAAATATTAGAGTAATTGTCCACCACTAGGTTTTATAGATGATTGATCCATCTAGTAGGAGGTTTCGTATTTGAATCTCCAGGTCCAAAAAACAAAATACCATCATTTGATCAACATTTATTCAAACTAAGTAAGTTCCGTACCATAAGATAAAGAAATAATAAAGAATTGAATATGGGACTTGATATATATAAATACACACATTTTACTATCAAATATTAGAGTAATTGTCCACCTCTAGGTTTTATAGATGATCGATCCATCTAGTAGGAGGTTTCGTATTTGAATCTCTAGGTCCAAATTTTCTAGGGCTAGCAGTAAGCTTAGTGTCGCCACTAATTTGTACTAATAAAATGTATTAGAGTCTTTGTCTAGTTACTTGTTTACTACTTAATTTCTATAAAGATTGATCCTTTTAATAAGATACTATGTGTTCGATTTTTTGTAAATTCATATTGATGTAGGTATCTTTGAAATATTGTACCTCTTTATTGGGTACATAAAATAGTGACGCGATCCCGGATCGTACTCCTAACCAGGTCGTTTGTGAATACTTGACCCGTAGTCTATATTGAGACTAGAACCTTAGAATAGGACGAATAGATGGATAATGGAACCTAAACCCAACGCTTAAAGAAGCGCGAACCTCGGTATACTGAAAGACGCCACAATCTAGTGTAGATGCTAGATTGATAAGTCAAGAAACACGTGAATTAATCAATTCACCATGTTCAACATGCTCTTACAGAACACAAAGAGAAAACTCTCCAAACATAATTGTATTCATAACTTAATTAATAAAACAATATTGTGCCTCCTTTAAATAGGAGGAAACAAAAGAATAGAATCCTAAAACAATAAGGAAACTATTTCCTATTAAAAATAGGAATCATAATAAAAGGAAACAAACTAAATATTATCTCCTAATTAAAATAAAAGACCTATTAAAGAAATAAAGAAGCTGTCAAAATAATAATAAAAACTAATTAAATTATATCGCCAGCCAGTCGTGAGAACACGCTAGAAAATAAGGCTAAGTTTCGGAGATTAAGGCGTGCCCGCGCCTTATCAAAACAGCACTTCTGCCTTTTGGTCACAATTCCCAGCTTTGACGTGCCCACGCTTTAAGCAAACACTTCTTCTGATTTCTTCACCTTTTAACTTCGAGCTTTCTTCATCTTAAACTTTCATGCCCAATCTTTTGGAAATCCTTGGAATGCATGATTATCATTTAGCTTCTTGCATCAAGTATGTGAAATTATATGGAATTCCTTTTGAATTTCCACGCTCTATCCTTGTTTGCCATCATGTGTGGATCATCATTTAAAATGCCACGAACCACTATAATTGAATAGAAAATGGAGCTAGGCCGGATCACATCAAATAGTGTCTACCTTTAGAATTCCATTGAATGCTTAAAACTTAACAATTCTAATTCCATTCAATGCATAAAACCTAACAATTTGATACTCAAGCCAATTAAATTATTTTGGATCTCACCTATTTCTCGACATGAATATTTCAATTTTGTATTTTGAATGCCAACGAATTACATACATACAATTGCAAATTAGTTTCAATATTGATGTTTTTATTTAAACATTTTATTTGAAAGCAAACAAGAAAAATTTTAGAATGATGGACTAATGCATGTAGATATTTAGTTAGACAAGACTAAACTAGAGCATAAAACTTAATAGGTACAATATAGTACTAAAGTTAAAAAATATATAGGACAAGTTACGGTCCGAGTCGACTCAGGACTATATATTCCTTTCACTTGAATTTATACCCTTAATTAGTTTATTGGCGCTGATACTAAAAGCTAAAATTGTATAACATATTAGATAATTTAAGATTTTGGTACATGGACTATTTTTAAAATCAAAATAAAAATTGTACTTTTATTAAAACAGCCCAAAAGAAAATTGTTGAAAACTCTTAATTTAAAATAAAACGAGTGTGACATATTTAATCATTTATTTTGTGGGCTTTCTCATAGAAAGAGACATTGAAATCTACAATACAAATATGGGGTAACCTTATCTTGTATTTTATCTGCATAATAATGTATTTCACAGCAGCTTCCAGGATTTTGCAAGATTTGTGATAATATGAATTAATTTATGGCTGTTGTTTGTTAAGTTTACAAGAAAAAGAAAAAAAAAAAGAAGATAAATAAATCTAACACGTGCAAATAATAATAATAATAATAATGATAATTACCTTGTGCAAACCACAGCTGGTGCTTTTCTGTCTCGCAGCTCTCTTCAACCGCGTCTCTCTCTCTCTCTCTCTCTCATAAACATACACAAGCATACACGCATGTAATATGACTTTTCACACAACATCGTTATCGATAATTTTAAAGAGACGTAAATATATGATGTAAAAATTGATATATTAATTATAATTATTGAATAATTAATATATTCATTAATTATAATAAAACAGATTTGGCACCAATGTTTTAAAACAGATTTAGCACTAATTCTTATGACACGTGAGATGTTATAAGAAAAGAGTATTATTGTCTTTTTTATACGGCATCTTTAATTTACACGGCTAATTTGTAAATATAATTTATAATTATATTATTATTAGAATGAACCTTTATACCTAATTGATCCTTAATTTTTTATATTAGATATTTATATTTATATAGAAGTACTCAATGGTACATCATATATCTTATACCACTGTTTAATCTTAGGGAGCCCTGATTCTCCTTCCCCGTTCTCTAAAGGTCGAGCACCAAGTGTATCTATATACTAATTGTCAAAAAAATTAAAAAAGGGCTAGAATTTTCTATTTTTATTTTTCAAAGGCAAGTTGGGTATAAGTTAATGCCAATATCTAATTAATTATACTAGATTGCGTTAAATTATAAATAAAAACTAGGGGCTCTGTTTCATAATGACTTGACAAATGATAGAAAAATTAATTGATTTTTATGAGAATTTTGAAAATAAAAATGTTTGAAATACCTTTCATCTAATGCTTATTTTTATAATTAATGTCCGGCCTCCTTCTTTCTTCTTTTTTATGTAAATTTTTTGTAGACGACCAAAAATTTGGCTGGGCTCACAGAGATAATATTCTTCGCAAGAATGAATGCATCTTTAGTAGTAAGAAAGATAAGACAACAATGTTTTGGTTTGTAGTCTAGTGATTTTCACGTCTACTAACAATGCGTCATCCTCTGTGAGAGTATGCTTTTATTGCTTTAACAATGGAATTAAGAACAAGAAGATAAGACACCGGCTTTTACCATCTTTCACTCTCTTTACTTTTCTCTAAATTCCTTGGTACTAGAAATCGATCGCCTTTTGTAGAATTATCCCTTTCTATTTATATCTATATAAAAATATGGTTACATGATTCTATCGAGGCAAATGACTAAAAGACAGTGGGTAAGATGTGCCCCCTACATTAATTGTGAAATGATTTGCATTTAAGACCGGTCACCTTTACATCACACAGATGTTAGGGTTTGATAACTGCGTTCTGCTTGAGTGGGTAAAGTTCAGCGTACGTAGGTGATGTCCTTACAAGTTCGTAATTTTACACGTATTCTTTATGATAAGCAAAGTGTAGTCACACCCTTTAGCACGTTATGTGTTCCCATGTGCGCGTTGGTCACGCGATGTGCCAGACACCGAGATGTGCCAAGCTACTATCCTCCTCGGCATGGAATTAGCTTCAACGTCTAAGCGGCCCTCGTTGACCATTAGATTATCACGTCATCAAATTGAGTTTCTTTATGGGAATTGAAACGCTAGACTGGCCTAATATATTTTGAAAATAATTTTATATCTCCTCATGTTTTATTTTGAACATTTAAAAAAAATATCCACAAAGAAAATTTAAAATTAAGATAACATTTTATCACACCACTTAATTTATTTTTTAACTTATTATTAAAATTAATTATTTTTATTTTTTATAATTCAGTTTTTCTTTCACCATCATGGTGATTAAAAGTCCTACGAAGATGATGGCACACAATTCAATTCGTAGCTTACGTCTGCACATACGACTTGTCACATTCTCCCCCTAAATTATTTATTTTATTCTATCGTGACTAAAGAAAGTGTTCTCTACAATAAATGCTTGAATCATTTTATTTATTAAGTGTGTCTGATACGTTAAATTAAATAGTTTCATAGAATTATTTAGTCTTATTCATATATGATGAAATAAAATAATTTTATTTTTCATAAGTGATTCATTAAATTTTTATGGTGAAATAATTTGTGATGATATTCAATTTTAACGAATATCAAATAGAAAACACGATAACCTGCATTATCATATTGCATCATTTTATCTTATACGTTAAATGTAATATTATAAGAAACTTTCTATTTTTTTAATAAGTTTAAGAAGCGAGTAATTCAGTGTCAGGTAAGATTATAATAATTCTCAGCAGATCTGTAAAGTATTTCCTCTACTTATTTATTTTTTCAAAAAATGATTATTTTATTTGGAAGGAAAATAATTTATTTGAAAGGACTGTTGATCAGATCGATGGTACGGCACAAGTATGATCAACTAGCAACTAGTATATCTCTTTATGTTTTTAAAAAATATTATACCAAATTTATTTGGGAGCAAT
The DNA here is from genome assembly GCA_021464415.1 of Lonicera japonica. Classification (NCBI taxonomy): domain Eukaryota; kingdom Viridiplantae; phylum Streptophyta; class Magnoliopsida; order Dipsacales; family Caprifoliaceae; genus Lonicera; species Lonicera japonica. The sequence continues at coordinate 51,909,927 of CM038466.1, forward strand.
AAGAAAATATTATACTAATTATATCTTTACGTTATTATTAATTTTTACTAAGTAGTAGTGTGGTATAATTTATTACGTGACACATGCAAATACAATAATAAATATTTTTATTCACAAGATATTATAACATATAAATCACAAAATTACTATCTTAAAATTGAAAATCACAAAATTAAATACGTGAACAAATTTCAAATTAGTGGTTGAAAATATGAATATTGTGAATAGCGTACATGTTCAAACCCTTTCCATTCTAGCTGCCTCAACCATTGTATTGGAAAAGAAAACTCAAAAGTCAAAACTAAGTAAATTTATTTATGAAAAAAATTCAAACTTATTTAACATCTTTAAAGTGTTGAAATGTGGATTTGAACCATTCTCGTAATACAAAAATATTTTTCTTTTTTTTACTTCAAATAGAAAGTAGAGTCGGAGTAGTCGAAATTTATTGAATCTTTTCAAGTGATGGTTAATATAATATTTTACTTTAATTAATCAATTCATTAAAATAACATATTAATAATTGAGTTATTTAACAATAACTTTATTACCAAGTTAAGTTACAATCATAAAACATATAATAATTTTTTTGACATTAAACTCTCCTACCAAATACTTTAGTAATTCAAAATGCATCACAAATACATGTGAAGTGTGCAAAAAAATTTGTATAGAAACAGTCTATCACTAAATTCAGTATAAGAGCACTTAGTTCAAGTGGTAATAGACATATTCAATCATAAGTGTTTTCTAATAAGTATATTTATGCCAATAATCTTGTAGCGCAATAGCAGTAGAAGTATTAACATCAATTAAAGTTCAAATAATATTTAATACTGTGTGGGATACTGATATTAGTACTCTATAAAATTATTTTTAACACTCTAAAATTATCTTTAGTGACATTTTAAACAAATCTTTTGGGATTTTTGTCACTAAAGCTGATTTTAGAGTGAGAGTACTTTTTGTGAAATGATAATATCATTACCCATTGTGTTTTAATATATATATATATATATATATGAGAAATGTTCAAGTTACAAATGTGTAAGATTAAGAAGTTTTACACACACATCTATAATTTTTTCTCAAATTCATAATTTATCAATTATGCCATTAAATAAGTTATTTCTATTATATTTATCAAGCATGTAAAGTTTCAAATTAATTCATTTGATATTTCGAACCATATAATCATTATATTATATGTATCTTTACTTTATTTTTGTAAAATTCATATTTCAATATATAACATGATTACGATGATAAATTTAAATATAATTTTTTACACACATCTTTGAGATATTATAGTACACTAATTCAACAGTTAAATTAATAAATTATGAAATAAAAAAAATATTGATAAATGCAAAACTTTTTATTTTTATTTTTATTTTTATTTTTACATCATGTATTATTTGAAACTTTTCATATATAAATTGTATTTATATTTTATACCCATGACCACGTGTGATGTCGTCCGTACAAGCTGTACTCCTTCCTCAAAACTTCGTCCTCGGGTACACAAATGGGAACATGAAAAGACAATCAAAGTACCAAACTAACAAGGAGAATAATTTTTACTAATCTTGTATTAATTAAATGGAGGAGTATCTGAATAATAAATTGGGAACACACAAATATTAAAAAAAAAAAAATTAAAAAAAATACACATATATACCTCCTAAATTATGCTTACAATACTAAAATACCCACTGAACTAAAAATTATGTTAATTTAGCCCTTTGATTATCTCTCGCATTTCATTTTGAAATTTTTGTTTATTTTGAATGTTAAAGTTAAGTAACGAAAAATTGTCATGTTTACTACACATGATCATATTAAATGTATTTTGGTCCAGCTGTTAAAAGATAATATTTTTTCTCCTTGAGAGGGCAAAAAAGGTAGAAAAACCACGTAAGAGAGCAAAAAAGAGAAGAAAACTCTTATTTAATTCGACCAAAATACTCATAAAAATGATTGGATTTCGTTCTCTCTCTGGTATATTTTCTTATTTTTCTTGCTCTTTCGTGTAGGGCCCGTTAGTTTTCGAAAGTTTGATAAAAATATCTTTGAAAATAGTCTTGTGTGGTGTGCATAATTATTTTCTTTTATCTTTAAGGCCTGAAATGAACCCAACGGGTAACATGAGACATGGTAAATAATTTAGAGGCTAGGAACATTGACACGACTTTTAGTTCAAGGGGCATTTTAGAACTGTGACCTTAATTTAGGGGCAATGGGCCGGGGTACATATCTAGTTTACTATAAGTATATTGTTTCCAATTAAAATATAAATGACAGAATATTCTTCATAATTTTTTTAATTAATTTTTTTTTGTAAGACAAACACATGCATGTTAGCCCACACACCTATATATCTTTTGTTCTTTTATCCTAATTAATGTTAAGAGGACTTCATTTCGTGGAAGTTCAATGGAAAATTCATGGATTCTAGTGTTTCTATTAAGATTTTATTCATTGAGTACAAATAAAATAAGTCCCAAGCGAAAATTTTCTGTTGGAACAAGTCTAATGTGATGATTATTAGAAAAGAATAAAAAGAGAATAATTCATAAGCTCATTTCTTACGAATAATTATTGTTGTACAATTTGATGATTATACTTGTAATGGTGCGCCAAATACATTTTTCACATGTATTAACAATTATCGTAAGACAGGGACGTACGTAGCCATAAATTAATTTGAGTGGGCGTGATAATTATTATAGAGAAAAAAAAGATTTGGTTAGTAAAAGTATATGCAATATTAAAATTTTGCTCAAGATTTAAGATATACACTTTGCCACTAATTAAAAGTTTTTGTTTTCATCACTATTAAACAGTTTGTTCTAGTGAGTTCAATTGGAACGTCTGACCCTACCCTCCCAATCTCTATGCCAACCAACACTAGCACTATAAGGGTGTGTTTGTCGCGCAGGATTAAAAGTAGGATTGGATTAATTAATCCTATTCGGTGTTTGTTGTCGAAAAGGATATAATAAATAAATCATATCATGTGTTTGGCGCAAATGTGAATAGGATATTTTAATCTTATCCCGTGTTTGGTGCAACACGGGAGTAGATTGTACTTAGGATTAATTATCATTTTATCTCTTTAGAACCGGATAAATATATACCACCCCTATAGGTTGTATTATTTTATCCCATGGTTGCTGGATAACAAAATTAGTTTAAAAATTAATTTTTTTTATTTTGTTCTTTTTTTTACGCCTTTTAGATAATCAAATTTATTAATGAAAATTTTCAACCACCCAAAATTACAGTAACTCAACTAAGAACATTCATTTCTTTTGTAATATGGTATTTTTATTTATTTGTTATTAAATGAATGTATTTATAAGAAACTTTAATTTTAGGAAAAAGGGTAACATTAGAATTTGAAACTGTAAGTAATTCCTAATTCGTAAATATTGTATGTAATATAGAACTTTTCTCATGAAAGAGTTTTTTTACGAAACTTATTTATAAATAGGAGAATTGCATTAGTTAAAAAAAATTTGTGGACAACAATTAAAATTGCATATATATTTAAAAGAAAAGCAAGTTGTATTATATAATATCTGGACTTGTAATTCGGAACTCCATAAAATGCAAAGTTTATTAAATCTTTATCCAACTAGTCCTTATCCTGTCCGATCCCGCTTAATCCTTATTCGACTGATTCCTTTCCTATCCTATTCCACATAATTCCTATCTGACTAATTTCGACTTTTATCATATCCAGTCTTTATCATATCCTATCCTACCTCCTTATCCGACAGGCCAAACGCACCCTAAGATAACTAATCTACCTTGGTAGGATTAGTGGGATAAGAGGTCTTTGTAGGATAAATAATCAACACCTATATCCAATCCGATCCACACTAAAAATGGAATATGATTACTTTATTTTGTTCTGTCCTGTAATCTTGAACGTCAGATACAGCCTAAAGCTATTAGTATTGTTGTTTTGTCAAGTGTTAAGTTAATTTATCCTAATTATAATCTGGGTAATGCTATTAGCATGTTAGAGAAACACTCTAATACTTCAAAACTATCTTTAGAAACACTTTATATGAATTTTTTTTGATATTTTTTCTGCATTAAGAATAGTTTAATTAATGCACAATCTCTAAAATAAAGTAGGCAAAATGTACTTCCTAAAATAAGGTTTAGTCAAGAGAAACACAAAATAAGGTGAGTAAATGTCTACCTTTAAGCAAAACCGGCTTTTCCCCTAGTTGTATCATATGTTGTAATTATATATAGAGGTAAGTTATAAATAAGGGTTTCCTTATTTTTAAAAAAAGAAGGGATAGCTATTTGGAGGGATAAATAAACAATTTTTTTATGAAAAATTGTAAAGAGGATCTACATGAGGAATTGATCATCTTTATTAAATTTCATAAAGAATTCAACGTTGAAGTTGATTTGCTCACTATACATAATATCAATACAAATTTTCATAAAAAAATTTATTCATTTACTACTCCAAATGTGAGAATATCTTCTTTTTGTTAAAATGAGATAATTCTTTTTATAACCTAGTTAATCATATAAATATATATATATATATATATATTCTTTTTATATAGAGTGTTACACTTGAATTATAGTGCCGGCAAATTGAAACGCACACAATTCCACTCTGATCGAGACACCAACCTTAAATATTTTTAGTTTCACCACTTCTACGTACACTCACTCTCTCGCGTTCAAATCCTAATATGCTCCACACCTAGGTCTCTTATACAAACTTTTATTCTTAGAATAATTATGGTAAGATTTTAAGATGTTAACAATAAGAATAATCTCAATTTTAAGAGAAAGAGAGAAGGAAATTGTGGCAATGAGGCGGTTTGTAGGCGGGTATTCATTTTCATCTATGTCGCCTCTTCAAATTTTGTTCTCCAACTCTAAATAGTCGAAGTGTGATTTTCTCGGTATTATACATACCTGTTTCTCTATGCTGGGATATTTGGCTAACTTTCGCACTTTAACTAATCTCTTTTGTAGAGAATGTCAACTATTAGCTATTAAAAATTTTATATCCGTCAAAATTCGACTTGAAAAACTTTCAATTAAATTCAATTTTCTAAACTCAGAACAATTAACTATCAAAACATTTGTTGTAGTTTACATCATGTTTATATTCGTACCAATAATTTGCAACTAATATCTAAATTATTATAGATCTTTTGTACGTGGTGATGGGACATAATATGAACCCGTACATGCTTCCGTACCTAAGCAAATCAATATCACGATATGAAGGCGTACCTACCTAGCCACATTGGAATAATTGAGCTCCGTATTAAAAAGTGGGGAGTGGCTCCAGCTAATATGTAGGACCAAATAAAGAAGCCAATTGACAAATGACAATTAATTCTTTTATTTTATTTATGTATTCAATTATTTAATTAAATGCTTCGAATATATGGATGAGATCATGCATGGGGAGGCTTTCAATCTTCATTTCTGTTCGGAGAGGAGGAGGCAAGATCCACCAAGCATCCTGGTTCTATTTATATTTATATATATATAATTATATGTATACATATTCATATGTAAAGACCGAGACGAAACTGAAATCTAACAGGTTAAGTTTTATTTTAACTTAAAAAAAAAAGGTGCTATTTATACATTAAAGAAAAATTTAATGTATTCTAACCCATTTTTCTATCTAATTATGAGTACGTATGCCCCAGTCCTGAAGAAGTTAGATTCGAGAATCAACTATTGCTTGAAGTCGCCGATGCATTGGGAAGTATGTACCGTGATAAAAAAACGTTCAACAAAAGTGGGATTATTGAGTAGTGTACATAAAATTATCCCTTTAAATGGACGTATCATGATGAGTTCTCGTCCTTTCATACAATCCTCAATGCATATAACAATCATATTTTGTCACTAAAAACTAGTTCAGGATCCGTGTGGAAGATCAAATAAATGGAAATTACATTTCCCTCCAATCCAAGAAAGAAAAAATGTGGCATATTTCGTAAAGATAATAAAGAGCATGTGGCACAGCCATGTAAAGATATTAAATTTGAATACATTTTTGTCACATCATTATATTTACCAACTATAAAATAGACATTTGTTCATTTTATTTTATGCGACAAATTATACTTTTTCCTCTTGTTTTCTATCATCTATACTTTATGTAGTTACAAATAAGTTTTAAAGTATTATGTTTTAGTACTTTGACACTTGAAAATGATATATATAGTTCGATTTCATACAATTTTAATGTCATATCGTTGAAGTACTAATTAAAAAGTGCAATCTTTTTGTTCCCCTAAATATTAAATTATAGCTTTGCTAATATGTGTATGTCCAAGTCATAACTAATTAATAAATGATCATTCTTAAACATAGGAGGTTTTATGTTCGAGTCTGACTATCACTTACTATTATTATTGTAAAGCGCGCATTTATTGTGTTATAAATTATTAAAGAGAAAAACAGGTTTAAACAATTAAAGATATAAGAGCGCCTTTCACTTGTTATCATTATTCAATGGTTCTTAATTAATCATAATTTACTGTAAAACTTGAATTTAGCCCAGTACCATAAAAACACAGGTAAGATGTTAGACGTAATTTTTACTAATTTGTTTTGAATCTTTTTAGTACGTACTTTTATATTTGATCATGAATATTTTTTTTATTGATTTCAAAAAGTAGATTTCAAATATAAATGTTTAACTTGAAAAATACAGACTCGACAACTCTAAATATTCAAAAGGAATATGAGTTTAAGTTTTACAAAATGTAAAATTTGAAGATCAAGTCATAAATAATATCTTTGTGAATTCGATTTTCAGTTTTAATGTGGATGGCGTACCTTTGACTAAATCAAAAAAGAATTAGTCGAGGTCCGTACACCATCCAGAACATCCTTGCTGTTCAACTGAACCAAAAAAAAAAAAAAAACACTCTAAAGGTAAGCAAATTATGGACCAAATTTGACCCAAAAAAAATTTCAGATCACGTGTGGGGCTTGGGGTAAAGGGATATTGGATTTCTGCGCGGGGCCCTTAAAAAGCTTATGGTGCTGCATAAAATGTTTATCCTTTTTTTTTTATATATTATTATTATTATTTTATATATAAACATAAGATAGTTTGTTAATATTCATAAAATGCCCATGTGTGAACTAAATAATTGAGTCTGTGTAAAAAGGATTTATGTTTGCGTGATATATATGTTTGGGAAGGAATAAATAAATTTACCCATATCTTTATAAAAAATAAATAAATAAAATTTGACTTGGCACAATAAGCAACTCTAAGATGGACCGACAACTAAAGACTCTTTTTTAAGACCCGTGTGATATCTCACACTCTTAGCCATTGAACAAAACTCGGATCTCCTAAAGAATCTTGTCGTGGGTTCCTGTCCTTCTCCTTCCTATTTCCCACTTATTTAATATTGTATTGCTTATATATATATATATATACATACTAGATTAGTATACAGATGTAATGCGTGTTCGTGTGACTCAGATTTATATAATTTAAACTACAAATATTTAACAACAATAATATACGGCTTAGTGGCAAAGCATGTTTCTGTATTGGTTGGAGATTATATGTTCAATCTTTATTAACATAATTTTTTTATGAAAAAGAAAATTGTAAATAAAAAAGTTTGGTGCACGGCGGTTGAAATGGGTCTCGACTTTATATATAGTATCTTATATCTCTACTTATGTATATTAAAACGGAAGCCATCCCTTAAGGTTATGACACCAAATTTCGGTGTTTACAATTTTGTCCCAAGATTTATATTATTTTTTAAATAAAACAAGAAGCTCACAAGGCTTAAAAATCAATTCTAGGTTAAAATATCTATATTTTACCATTGGTCAAATTACATTTGAAACTAGATGGTATGTGTGCACATGCGTCGCATGTGCGATATTATCTAGTTAATATAAAATGGAAGAAATTGAAAGTAGTTATGACACTAAATTTTGGTGGATTTGCGATTTTACTCACGGATTTAAATCTTTTATTTAAAAATGGTATGGATTTTTTATTTGCCCACGTATTTGTTCTTTTATTTAAAAATGCTGCCTGACTCGAATCCAATAGCTTTATCAGTTGAAAAAAAAAGTGAACATGCCTTACCATTAAACCGACAATACTTTTATGTTTTATTCTAAGTGTTCATAAAAATAAGACATAAATGCGCATAAGGTGTGTTTCTGCGTCTAGTATATATAAACTGAAAGGTCTCCTATTTGATTATGACACCAAATTTAGTTATTTTTTCTATTATGCCCATACATTTATATTTTTTAATAAAATATTATTTAACTGGACTCAAACCTGTGAGCTTTACATTAAAAGGAAAGATTCCTTACCATTAAACTACCTTTTTATTTTTTAGTGTTTAGGATAGAAAAATGTCCATAGCTATATATATAGTAGGGTTTATAATTATAGGAAATGGGTGGCCTTTTTGATAACTTTCCAAGGTGCATGGGCTACATGAGATGGGTTTAGTTGGGCTTCATGTGGCGGGCTGGTTTAGTTGGATTTTTATGTGGTTAAGTTTTGTGGTCTGCTTTGAATAGAAAATACAAATAAAAATATAAAGAAGAAAAAGGAAGCTAACTAAAGAAACAAAAACAAGGGATATACAAATAAAATAAAAAAAGTGTCACAAAATTATTTTATTTTTTTTAAATGAGATACTGACTAATTTCAAAATAAAAAATTTGTATGTCGTCAAACGTACTTATAACGATAGTACTTTCGTCACTAAAAGAGTATCGTGGAGTTCTACTATTTTTTAATTTCATGAAAAGCGCTATTTACAAGTATCAAATTCAAAGTGATACTATCAATTTGAATTGAATAGAATGGCTTTAGCTTAATCGAGAATTGGCCGACCAAATTACATTTTAAAAGGTAACCATTTGTATTACAAACACATCATATAAAAGACATGCACTTTAACTCAACACAAAATTGATATGATAGGCTCCATTTGATAACAATATAAAAAATGAAAAGAAAAATAATTAATTTTGGTGAGAAAATAGAAAATAAATAAAAAATGTGTGAGTCTCTTGGATGCCTTTCTATAATGCATTTAACATCCGCACGCATTTTAAAAATGTGTGATTATATTTAGCCTACTTACTTTATTTATATTAATTATTGTAAATACTTTAAGTCTATTTTATATTCACAGATCGAATATAAAAACAAGTCGATATTGCTCAAATTAGAAGTTAAGAATATATCTTACTTTTATCCTTTCATTTTGTTTAGAAAAAATAATTTCAATTTAATTAATAGTGAATTTTTTTTTATCATTTGTTAATTTTTTTTGTAAATTGATTTTCCCATGGAGAAAATTAAACTTTGAATTTGAGACGTTCTGAAAAGAAAATGGTCTAAGTTTAAACATTTGGATTATAATTAACATAATCAATCAATTTCTTTTGATAATTAAGCCTACATACTCCTCCTACCCTAATCAAAAGTACGTACATGTTAGACTTTCACTTATTTTATTGTACCAATTTAATCAAAACTATTAATTCGAAACAAATAATGATTACTTCTAATCAATTTAGTCATTTAGTGGAAGAGATATTGGAAGTATCACATTCAATTATTTGCTAAGTATCTTGCATATCATTTATCACTTTTGAAGAAAATGAATGAAAAATCATTATTGGCTTCAATTATAATTTGGATTGTTTTGCCTTTTCATATATAAAATATATAGCATATTACTTCTCCTTTTCTCGTAATCCAGTCTTGGACAGATCGAAGTTGTAGTCTAGCTCAATTTTTTTTAAAGTGTTACATTTTATTAAGTTTTAAATTTTAGTTTTGTGCTAACCGTTGAGTTTAGTAGTATGTGCCAATCCAATCTCAATCTGCTCAACTCTTTTAATAAATAAAATAACCAGTTAAATATTTTAGTTTATAAATTTTATTTATGCTACATATAAATTAAATAATATATATACGCATGTGATTCTATTAAAATAATTAATTCATTAACTTTTAACTTTATATTAATTAATCTCAATCTAAAGATACCCATTTTTACTTCCATTACATGAAATAATGCAATGGGCCAAGAATTTGGCCATCATCCACATTATTTTTACCACTTATAATATGTAGTGCTTTCTTTGTAAGTATACATTTTAGTCAACATTTTTAGTTTATTAGAAAAAGTAAAAAAGAAAACATCACCAACAAAAAGAAAAAGAAAATGAAGAAATGCCTAATAATTGGACTTGATTACTTTTTCTCAATTAGTGTTTATGTTAATTAATACACTACATATATACTCTTTTACATATATATGTGTGTGTTTAAAATAAAATTTGCAATCAATTCATTAATTACTATATGAATAACTCTACATGGACATGTATCTAATAGAAAAAATTGACATAATGGTATGGTAATCACTCATTAATTACAATGGATTTTGATAAGGTTGAATGTTTATGAACCTTGCTTCTAAATAATATATAGACGCCATACTAAATATGTCAGTCTTTCTGTTATATATTTATAGGGTAGCTAGGCTTATTGCCAAAACAATGTATAACTTTTAAAATATATAATACAATTTCTCAAATTAATATTATATTCTGATAAAAAAATTATTTATTTGACAACATAGCCACACTATATATATATATATTCTTCTAGATTTATGGTAGTTTGTATATATATATAATGTAACTAATGAAACTATACATCATGCTTGCTGAATGGGAGGCACCCAAATGGTTCAATGCAAAATTACCACTAAGAAACGTACGTGTAAGCTCTATCTAGAGAAATATTCATCCAAATGCATCATCTAACCCCTCTGCCTATCAATTAAGTTCGTGCATATATAATGGGCACTTTTACTATATATATTACGCATTAGTCTCATATAATATATTATATATATATATTCCGGATTTAATACGAATCAGTTCATACATATGGGAACTTTTAGAGGTGATTTTCTATTGTTAAAATATTAGATAGATGTTTTCAGCAACAAAAAACTATTGCTAAAAGTCCAGTTTGTATGAATTAATTCACACCAGATCCTGGCTGTATATGTATGTGCGTGTATGAACAATTTAATTTACATTGCGTGGAAAAAACTAAATATTTCCTAATTATTTTTTAAATTTATAATTCACTAGTACAGTCGTTACATAATGAGTATTTTAAAAGAAAATAAAATTGCTAAGCTGAAAGAAATTGAATTCCTAATTTAAAATAAGGAGGATAAATTACAGGCTTTTTGAAATAGGGTTCAATAATCAAGCCATGAGCTTTACAGGGCTTCATTGCATCATCAAATGAATTAATTCTTTTTAATTATGATTGTGTATTTTAAATTAGTTATTTAATTAATATATATATATATATATATATAGTGACCAAATCAATTATGGACCAATCTCTACTTTTGTGACGGCTGACGCATTCTCCATGCACTACTTTTCCATCTATAATAATAATAAAATAAAATAAAAAAATAAAAAGACTTCCTACGTAACAAGATGAATCTATCACCTTTTGGAACAAAACCGTGTGTTTTACTCCTTCTTCTTCTTCTTCTTCTTCTTCTTCTTCTTCTTCTTTATTTTTATTTATTAACAATATATAGTGTGTTTCACTTCAAAACAACCACCATTTTAACATCTTTCTCGTCTACCGTCTAAGAGTATCTCTAATAATTGTATATATTTTTTGATTAAAATTCCATATGTAAAGGGCTTTTAGACATAAATTATACACAAATATATTTTGTGCTTGAATGATACTCATGCGTAAAATTTAAATGTACCAATGAAAATTACACAAATAGATTATATCATTATATGTAATATTCTTGAAATTTGTTTATACATAATTTCATAATTACAATGGATCTTATTTTTTTGCTCTTGATGAATAGATTTTAAATATATAACTTCTATTAAAAACTAAATTTTAGATTTTTAGTTATATCATTTTAAAGTTTTTATAAAAAAATTAAGGAAAGAGAGATGATGTGAATGTGTAAATTGGGTTTGTATTTTACATAACCCTTTTACACAAATCCTTGGTATCAAAATTTCTTAAAAGGCTATTGGAGGCCATTTTTTCTAAAAAAAATGTAAAATTTTACACAAACCAAAATTATAATTGGAGATGCTCTAAAGGCCTAGACGTGAGGTTGTGTAAGACGGTCAACTTAACACATTTCTTGTTACAATAAAAAAATTATGATTTATTTAAGGGTCAATATTTTAAACACCGTAAGCCGGCCAAAAGTATGTTGCATACGTGAAAAGATATATATATATATATACACATATATAGAGTTAGGTTATAAAGAAGGATTTTTCCACTTTAACGAAAAGAAGTGATTCTCATTTGGAGAGGTAAATAGATAAATTATTTATGAAAATTTGCAGAGATTGTCTACATAGTGAGTAAATCACTTCCATCAAATTTCATAAATAAATTCAACCCAGAAGTTAATGTATTTTCAAATTGATATATATGTGCATTTCCGGCCGTTGAAATTTTTGAAGATTATCTCTCCTACTTTTAGGTTGAATTTTTGTGTGAAATTTGCTAGAAGTGATCAATTCACTATAATAATCGTCTCCGCAAAATTTTATTAAAACTTCCATCTATTTTCCGTTCTAAATGTGGATCATTTTTTCTTTATTAAAGTGATAAAATCTCTTTTTATATCTTAACGCTATATATATATATATATCAATCTCCCATTTTAATTTTTTTTCACAGTACCTTGTATCTCCGGACCGACGTGCTCCTTTTTCCTTTCTTTTTTTTTTTTAATTTTTTTTTGGCAAGTATATATAGTTTAATATCTTTCCATTAAGTCACTGCTTCTCTTTATTTTATTTTTTTAATAAGATGAAGTGCGTGAGAGGATGTAGCCAGATAAAATTTTGAGTGAGGGCAATATAGCGATAGAGGAAAAAATAATAAATATTGCAAAGTTAGATACTTAGAAATTTAATTTATGGCATTGTCATGAATTCGATTACAAATTTATAATTATCCCAGATTATTTTCATACTTTGAAACCGTATTGTAATAATTTGATTATTTAAGAGTTATCTAATAATTCATATTCAACTTACACACCCATGTTATCATTTATCTATTAATCTTCAATTCAATTGTACATCGATATTCTTATAATATTCATGACATAATTTGTGAAAAATCACAATTGTTTGTGACTAAAGGAATACATTACGTAACTAATTAAACAATTTAGGCTCCGTTTGATTGCAAAGATGGAAAAGGAAAATAAATTTAGTTAGTTTGTGTGAAAAGATATAACATAAGGTAAGAGATGTTGCTCATTTTATGAGTAGATATCATTTATCCTTCTATATTTTTGGTGGAAAATTTTTACTCACCACCAAGCAAAAAAAAAATTTCATGGAAAAACTTAAAAATCAAGAAGATATCACCTCTATCACTCAACTTATTTTTCATCTTTTCACCAAAACTAACTCAATTTATTTTTCTTTTCCACCTTGCAATCAAACGGAGCCTTATTGTAGTGAATGCTGTGTAAAGTGTATCGTCGAGAGAAAGAAAGAGAAAAGTAAGGTTTTGTCAAATGTTAAGTTAATTTATCTTACTTGTAATTTGAGTAACAATATTAACACCCCAAATTAAGGCAGCCGCTATTCGCACATCAAAAATTACTTGGTAATACTCCAATATTAAAAATGCTTTAAGTGTCTATTTGCACACCACTCATTTATATTTTTACCTAATAGTTATTTACCTAGAGTTAAAATTAACCTTCCTAATTATATATTATATTACCTTATAATCACTTTGTCAAATTCAAATGGAATTAAATGCTATCCCACGTTTGATTTCCCCTCCAAACGCTCCACCACGCCAAAATTGCTAGATTGAAATGCATAAAGACTTTCATTGATTGAAGAAAATCAAGCACTAAAGCAACACTTTGTGGAAGCAAGCAAGAAACCCTACACCGATGAATAGTAGTCAGAACACCATAGAGTTAAAAATGAAAGATAATGAAGAACCTAAATGTGATATACAAGAAAAGGGTGATGAATGAGAGGTATGCTTAATGTTTTGTATGTCATTGTGTTTCTTTTTTTCATATTTAAGCAATGAATACATACACAACATTCTAAAGCATCGAACAGAGTATACCTAATTGAAAATAAAGTGACAGTCGCTTGACATAAAGTGAATTATAGTAGTTCATTCGTTGAAAATGTAGCGAAATAAGAAAATTTTGCTGTCATGTCCACTCGCTGGACATCAGTAGACAGTCATAGCCTGTAACCCACTTCATGATAAGTGAGTATGATATGTATAATCACCAGACATGTAGCGAGCTGGATCAATTTGTTTATGGGTGTTCATTAACTGAAAATATTATTTGGTAATTTGGTATTACAAGAGTTATAATTGGTTAATAAACTAATCTTCAAGTAATTCCATTATTTCAGAATGTATATTGCCTTGAAGAAATTGACTTTGGCCAATATCTCGAAGAAATTGACTTTGACCAATTTGAAGTAAAACCTTTGAATCCCAATTACCTTGAATTAGAGCCTTGTAATAGTGGTGAAGCAAGTGTCGATGGTGGAGACGACCAATCTTTAGAGGATATGATGTGTCTAGATGCAATTTATTGTGGTGAACATAAGGCTGATGTTGGTGACCATAATTTCGACGTCATTGACCAGCCCCTCCTCCTTTCCATTGGTGACCATAATCCGAATAATGATAAAGTTATAAAAATTGATGTTATTCTTGTCTTTGTAACAAACGGAGTAAGTTTACTTTATAACTTGACTACAATGCCTTAAATGATTTTCTTAATACGAATTTTCTTAAGTAGTATAATATGTTATTAATTTGTTGTGTATAATGTTTATTTGTTTAGGTATTTCCTTATCACTATAGTTTGGTTGATTGGTGTCAAAGTCAAGGAAGAGGGATAAGAACTATAGTCGTAACTACGAAATCCGACCAAGGGGGTGGTTCTTTGGGGAGGCGTCCAAGGCTATATTTAGGGTGCAAAAGAGGAATGGTAGCTTGTACCAAGAATATTGCAAAGAAGAGAGAAAGTGCTACCAAAAAATACAACTGTCCATTCTCACTCCGCGGTGTGAATATTGATGGAAATAAGTGGAGGCTAAAAGTACGCTACGGTGTTCATAACCATGAGTTGCCCCATAGTTTGGTTGGTCATCCGTATGCTGGAAGATTAAGCCAAGAAGAGAGGAAATTTATCGTGGACATGACCCTTGCTGGAATAAAACCAAAAGACATTTTAAATGCACTTAAGTGTCATAACAAGGAGAACGCCTCCATAATGAAGACCATTTACAATGCAAAGGCCAATTTGAGAACTCATAAAATGGAAGGAAGGATAGCCATGCAACAATTAATAAAGGTTTTAGTGGAAAAGCACTAAGTGTATTGGCGTGGGAAGGACGAAACAACCGACAAGGTATTAGACTTCTTTTGGGCCCATCCTGAAAGTATTTTGTTAGCCAAATGTTTCCCTTCTGTGGTGCTTCTTGATTACACTTATAAGACAAATCTCTATAAAATGCCATTGTATGCTATGGTGGGAGTGACATCAACTGCTAGGACGTTCTCAATTGCGCATTGCTTTTTGTATAGAGAATTGGAAGATAATTACAAATGGGCCCTTACAAAGTTGAAGTTGTTATTTGCCGCGAATGACATACCGAGCGTGTTTATTACAAATAGAGAGTGTGCAATCATTAAAGCTATCCATATTATTTTTCCTGAAGCCCACCATATGCTGTGTACGTTCTATATTTCAAAAAACGTGGAACAACATTGCAAATCATCTTTTAAGATTGGCCCTATTTGGAAGAATTTCATTCAAGATTTGAGTAATTTGACTCAGGTAACATCACAAACAGAGTTCTTTGAAGGATGGGAACGATTCAGGAAAGATTAGGAGCACTTTCTTAAGTGTGTTGATTACCTTACACGTATGTGGTTCCAACATAGAAAGTCGTTTGTAATAGCATGGACGAATCATATAAAACACCGTGGCAATAACACTACAAATCGAGCAGAAATGTCACATTCCAGGTTAAAAAAGCATCTTGAGTCAAGCCAATGATCGTTTATTATAGTGTTCGCGGCGATGGACAATATGTTTTGCCTTCAACTTACTGAAATTAAGGTTGTGTTTGAGAAAAGTCTTGGATCTGTTAAAGTAAATCACCATGGAATGCTATTCCAATACATTAGGAGAAACCTTTCATATTTTGTATTAGACTTGATAAAAAAGGAGCATGATAAGTCGATTAATATTGGTATAGATCCATTTGCATGTGATCACGTCCTTTGTACTATTTATGGGCTACCATGTGTGCATGAATTGTTACAATATGGTTATGAAAATCAGCCTATCCCGCTTGAGGCTATTGATCAACATTGGGGACAGCTCACGATATTGCCAAATGCTAGTATTTTGAAAGATGTTGATGAGGCGCCGAAAATGATTTCGTTTAAGAAATTATTTGATCAATCAACTGGTGATGAAACGAAAGTGCTTTTGAGAAAATTGAAAGAGCTTGCAGCACCAATGACCACATCGCTTAAAGAGCCAAAACCTGTGGTTCCTAAGGGTAAACCTCATGGTAGCAAAAAATCGTTGAGTCAAAAGGAGATAAAGGAGAGGAAGCATAAATTGTCAACGAAGCGGGATCCATCAGGGTTCGAGTATGCCAAGTTCCAAGAAGAGAAACATTTGGCAGCATATATTCTCGATAAATTATCACAAGTTTCAAATGCTAAGAAGATGAAATATATGCATAAATCGACGAAGAAGGAATTCAAATATTGTCTCCCTTACATTCCTGAATTCATGCATCCTTTCATCGCCAATATAAAAGATGTTAATGATGATGGCAATTGCGGGTATCGATGTGTTGCAAGACATTTGCAATTTTTCGATAGCGATGGGTGGTTATCGGTTAGAAAATAGTTGATAGATGATCTTAAGAGGTTCAAAGAAAAATATGGCAAAGTATGGGGCCTATGATTTTATATTGATTGTAAATATACACATGAGTGTTTTAGCACCCCGTGTGACCCGAAGTTTTGGATGGTTATGCCCGACATGGGTTACCTTATAGCATCGGCATTCAATTACGTAGTGGTCTTTCTTTCGAAACAACAATGTCTAACCTTTTTACCACACTCAATGCCTCCGCCAGAAGGAAATGTACTTCGGTTGCTTCCTATAGCATTTGTTTGTAGTTGTCACTTTATTAAAGTTCAGTTGAAGGATGGTGCGCCACTTCCTCCCATTGCTTCAAAGTGGCGTGTTCTTTGTACAAAGGAAGCAAGCACTTGGAAGGATCATTATGTGGATAGAATTGACCGATTTTTTGAAATAGTACCGAGATATAATCTTACAACAATTAATTTTCAATCATAGTTAATTAAATGATTGGCAAGTCTATTGTTAGCCAACCATTTTTGTTCTTTTATGCGAATATGTAACTTTTTGTTGCATATAAAGTGTTTGATTTCTTTTTTTTTTTGTTTGAATGACAAAACTTTTACTCTCGTATGTGAAGGTTCCTTATAATATAATATTTTTTTATGTGAATATATAAATTTTTGTCATATAGAAAATGTTTGATACCTTTCTTTTTTGTATGAATGACAACACTTTGATTCGAATATTTGTCGTGAGTGTGTTTGATTTACTTTCCATTTGAAACAAAACATCAGCCTCACTCACCAGATAATGGGTGAGAAAGTAAGCTCTAGTAGGCTTTATTCATTCTAAGTGCACCATAGCCATCCATGTCTAAAGAGAAAGTAAGACTTACTCGCTGGACATCCGTCTTCTGGTTTTTCCATAGTCACCCAATGTCTAGCGAGTAATATACTCGTTAGATGTCAAGCTTAGTAAATTTTCCAATAGGCTTTATTCATTCTAGGTGCACTCCAGCCACCCCATGTCTAGTGAGAAAGTAAGCCTTACTTGCTGGACATCCGTCTTCTAGTTGACCTATAATCACCCAATGTCAAGCGAGTAATATACTCGTTAGATGTCAAGCTTAGTAAATTTTCCAGTAGGCTTTATTCATTCTGGATGCACCCCAGCCACCCTATGTCTAGTGAGAAACTACACCTTACTCGCTGGACATCCGTCTTTCTATTGGTCCATAGTCACCCAATGTCAAGCGAGTAATATACTCGTTAGATGTCAAGCTTAGTAATTTTCCAGTAGGATTTATTCATTCTAGGTGCACCCCAACAACCCCATGTCTAGCGAGAAAGTACACCTTACTCGCTGGACATCCGTCTTTTGGTTGCCCCATAGTCACCTAATGTCTAGTGAACATTATCACTTTAGGACATGGGGTCAACAAATTCTACTTTTAATACCAGTAATATAGGTAAATTACTCTTCTTCTTCTTTGCAATAATTAGGATAAATTAACAAGAAATAAATGATCAAAACATGCATGGCAGTATTTCTTATTATCCAAAAATGGAACTTAGATAGTGTAATACATTAACAAAAAAGAAGACACAAAAATACATTAAGTCAAAGCAAACACATTAAGCCTAACACATGTACCAAATCTAAAGAAAATACACAAACAAAAAAGAAGTACTAAACATAACTAAATTAAGCCAAACGCAACTACATTTACACAAAAATAACTACTTTCTTTTCTTTTGTGGTGGGGATTTAGCATTTCTAGTGGATCTACGTGCTAGCAGGGCTTTTGTTGTTGTACTTGCAGTCTCTGTTGGGGCATTGGCATGTTTCTTCTTTCTCCTAATCTCCGATCCAGGCATATTCTCTTATACATTGTATGCCTCTTTCGCGGCTTCTACGATATCGTGTGACTGGCTATTCGAAATTGCACTCCCTAGCAATGCTCATGCTTTGTCAACTTACATTTGCTGCATAGGGCAATTATGATCATTGATCATTAGAAATCTCAAAAGTTTTAAACGAAAATAAGTAATTAAAAGGATGTCCTTACCAACTTAGCCAATTCTTTGTCACACACATCCTGTGTCCTCTGGGGGATAGTTCTCAGCAATGGGGGTTGAAGATATGGATGGCTGATCCTCAAAAATCAATCCATATAATCAGGAGCACATTCCCATAGATAGCGCACAAGTACAGGCTGAGATGAAATGTTAAGCAAATGATTCC
Source organism: Lonicera japonica (assembly GCA_021464415.1). NCBI lineage: Eukaryota > Viridiplantae > Streptophyta > Magnoliopsida > Dipsacales > Caprifoliaceae > Lonicera > Lonicera japonica. The sequence continues at coordinate 51,929,192 of CM038466.1, forward strand.
ACCAATTCTCTTGGTGCCACCCACTAAGGTTTTATTCCACCATTGTATCCCTTAGTGGTCTTTCTTCACATTGACTTTTTTGATTTGATCATCGGCATGGTTAGAATAGTTTGGATGCGACCAAACTACCTAAGTACACGGTCAGGGTAGTATGCTTCGGCAATGTCATAGTATAGCAGTAAGCTGCAATAGTACGAAACCTCATGCAAGGGATGTGCACCTCTGTGGTCCTTATAAGGATCCCATATCACCTGTTACCAAAATTCCAAACCATTAATTATAATTATATGGTTAAAAAATAGAAAATATGTAACATAGTTAATTGAATACGACTTACATCTTTCTCAGTTAAATTATTAAGCTTCTCTCTTAACTTTATCGCGACCATGTGTGTATCTCCACTACACTATCACCCACTTGCACATACGTGGCATAAGCTCCGTGTACTCCATATTATAAATCACTCGTGAACAATCCGGAAAGTGGTCAGCAATCCAAGCCTGAATGCATAATAAACATAAGTAAGAAGAAGTAATGTGCATAAATAAGAAGAAGTATTGTATAGAAATAAGAAGAAGTAATTTACCACAAGTAGAGTCAAGCAACCAAAAATTTGCATCACATTTAGTCTAGATGTCATACCCAACTGACGATATAAATATGAAACTATCGCCATATCCTATCCATTTTCAGAAACCCTCGATAAATCCTTCAAATAACTAAGGAAATAGATCGACACCTTGTTCTTGGTCTTGTCAGGGAAAACTGAATTCCCAATCAAATAAAAAAGATACCCCCTCATACATTGATCAAGTTCCTCTAGAGTTGATTCTTGAGTAACTCTACCCATACAGTGTCACTTTACCCAATCAAACGTGACCGAATAGGATTTTGGTGTTTCCCTCATTACATTGCAATCGCGAATCCTAACAAATCTTTCACCAATGTAATTGCCACTTCGGGTTCTATCTCTCTTCTCTGTCCTGATCATATAAAGATTTTCCCTTGACCCGAACGCCTAGGACATGTCGTATATCATCCAAAGTTATTGTCATTTCCCCAAATGGCAAGTGAAAAGTATCCGTCTCTAGATGCCATTGTTCCACGAAGGCCGATACGGAAATGTAATCAATATAGCGATACGAATACTCAGCCAAATTGTATAATCCAGAGGCTTTAACACGCATTTGTACACCCTCTACCTCGTTTGACAATTTTCATTCCTTTAGCTTGTTCCAATGGCTAATTATTCTCAATTGTTCACGTTAGTCCTTACATTAAAATAAATAATTGGACCGAATATAGTAGTCAATAAAGAATTAAAATGAAAGTATACGTAGTTAATAAACAATTAAAATGAAGGTATAATAAACAATTCTAGTGACGAAATACCTTCGAGCGGTTCCATATAGCATACGCCATATGGCTCTCAAAGCTAGTAAGTATCGATTTATCAACTGGACCTTATCAACTGGACCTTCATCGTTTTCGGCCGGGGAACACCGCCGCCACTACTAGGACTAACATTGGTAGGTTTCGATTTATCAACTGGACCTCCATCATCTTCGGCATGGGGAACACTGCCGCCACCGCTAGGACTAACACTCGGGCCTGGACCTTCATTGGTAAGTACCAATTTATCAACTAGACCTCCATCATCTTCGGTAGGGGGAACACCGCCACCACTACTAGGACTAACACTCGGGCTTGGACCTTCATTGGTAGGTACTTATTTATCAACTGAACCTCCATCATCTTCGATAGGGGGAACTATGCCGCAACTGCCAGGACTAACACTCGAGCCTGGACCTTCATTGGTAGGTACCGATTTATCAACTTGACCTGTCACACCCCGATTTAAAAAAAAACAAATAATAATATATATATCACTAAAGACAAAATCCAACTTATATCTTGTCTTCCAAATACCAGGGGTGAACGGCAAATAACCACTAAATAATAAAATACAAAATAAAATAAAATAAAAAAAATTCACCACACAAACTAATCACTATACTCATTAAGCTAAATAATTCCTTGTATAATTAACTTTTATCCAAAATAAATCCATTCAAGATATATTCCATAATAAGATAACATTACATTAAAGGTCTCCAACTTTAGTCAAATAACTAATGAAAATACCATGGCCAACTATATAAAAAAATCCATACATAATATCTAATTGATAAACTCCATCGTTCCACTAATAAAATAAAATAACCCAAATGAAAACATGAAGCCAAAGTAAAAGGGATGTAAATCCTTCCGAAGCGAGCAATCTCCCTTCCGGCGTCTATCTCTCCGGATTGTCCTGTTTGGCTACGCTCATAAAAGAACTCACCCAAGAAGCATGGAGACAACTTGGGTCAGTACTAAATAAGTGGTATGAGTTGATTCGTTTCACCCAACTATGTCCATGATGCAATTATCATAAATACAAATTTTCAATAGAAATAATTATGAGACAAGACATGTAATTCCACATACTTATCGAGACAAAATCATAGTTTCCCGATAAAAAGGTGGCAGTTAGTTTCTTGTCACATTCATCCATAAAACTTTAAAATAATAATTTTCAAAATTCTATGGTAGACCAACCCTGCACAAATGTTAGGAAAGGCCTACCTTCCTGCACAAAAGAAGTCAGTAACAAGGATAACATCTACATCACAAAATAAACTGCTGTAATAAAAATTGTTCGTTTCTACCCAAACCATATGAAATTTTGAAAAACTTAAAACACGAAAAATGTCCAGAATGATGATTTCTACAAATAATTGTGAAAGATGGAAAAAATTGACAGTTTAATAACCCAAACCAGTGATTCAATGCAGACTCTTTTCACAAACGAGATTCAACCACAACTTTTAAAAGATAAGGAATTAAAGAAAAATCAACACATAAAAAAATGAGCATAATCAAATTTTCTTCTAGCTTCATGTGCTAGAATTTCATTTAGAGATCCAATAATTTGTACAAATTAAACAAAGAAAAAGTCGTACACTCCTTTTCACAGACTCTTTTCACAGACTCTTTGGTTAGCGTGTGCACCTTAATTACATACCACCTTGCCATACTCTCCCATGGCATACACAGATCATCCTGCCCTGTGTCTCCCCGTATAGATAGCGACCACTCCGAATCGGAACTCGCACGGGCATATCGTCTAAAGTTCTGACCTTCTTCGGAAGGCTAACTATACGTTCGCGCACTAAACACTCGCCCTTCTGCGAGAATATTGTAACTATTCACTCATCTAACCAACAATAGAATGAGTGTACAAACATCTCAAGTCCACATGAGCATGTAAAAATTTGTAAGAAATTTCCATTGGATACACCAACGTTTTATTCAGTTAAAACAAAAATCATTCGGGACTTTCTCACCCAATTCTTTTATAACAAGTCCCAAATCCATCATATAAAGGAGCAGTGACGTAATTAAGGAATTTTTCCTAGGATTCTAGTCAATTTTTAAGAACCCTATTCAAATTACACCAAAATCATAAGTTAAATTGCACACAAACAGAACTTATAATCGACACAGCCACCAACTTCACATAAATTCTGGGAATTATTCAACAATCCAATAATTCCATAAAAATTATACAATATATCCTAATGTGTCTGGAGTCATATCTAGTTGGATTAAACTAAAAATCATTTATAGTTTAGGAGTTATAAATGTTTTGATGACTGATATACAATCTGTCTAGCATCAGATTCTGCAGTGCACTGTTTTTGTAAATTCAATATCTCTCAACATAAAAATCATATTCAATCAATTCCAAATCCCAGATTCTCCTAAAACATGATATTAACTTCTCTAATTTTTCTAGATGTTTACACGAAAGTTGAGTGTCTCAAACGAATTCCTATATACACATGTAAGGCAGTAATATGATTAACACTAGGTATCTTAATATACTTGTTTTGTAAAATTTATATCTCCCAAATAAAAAACCATACTAATTCAATTTCAAAGCCAAAATTCTTCTAACTCATAACATTAATCTATGTATTTTTCTCAGATTTTTAATAAGAGCATATAACTGAAATTCTTTATCAAGAAACTTACAAACAATTGAGCAAAAACACAGTAACCCTTCTTTACAAAAATTAGGTCAAAAGAAAATCAAAACATGTATGAATAGAAACCACTAGAAAAGGGTGAGAATCACTCACCTAAATTATCGATAAATGGAGAAAGATATCTTGAAACTAAGGAACAAGAATAATCGTTGGCAATCGTATCTCCTTCTATGCCCTAGCCAAGTCGTCTCTTCCCCTTTTTCTACGTACGTTGTTTTTTTTCTTCTTCTTCTTCTCCCAATATAACTAAATATATTATTATTAAATAGATAATGGGTTTAAGGCTTTAACTTAAATCTTATAAGATTAGGGCTTATACATACTAATTATATAACAAACTTGGCCCACTTCCTAATACATGTTGGATTTGGAAAATCAATTAAACTAAAATATAAGACTTATTAATTTATTATAGTTGGCTACAAAAATAATATTATATAGAACCCATCCAACTCATGAATGTAGAAAATAAATAAATAAATCATAATTAAAATTATGTAGACACTTAATTAGACATTACGATAATACCCATATAATATGTATATATATAAGTAAAAACTAGAACTTTATGGGTCTTACATGACCTCTCTCATCTTTGGGAAGGGAAACACCGCCGCCAGTGCTTAGACATTCCCTGCGACCTTTGTCGAGTTGTGGAACCGCTTCTTTTAATTCTGGGGACAGCTCGGTTGGCTCCTCTCTCTCAACCTGAAGAGATTGACTTTGTTCAGCAATCCTCAACTCTGATGCATTTGGTTGATCAACCTTCCTCCTTTTGTACCCACAATGTACCTTAGCCGTAGCAGTAGCAGCAAACTTTACTTTTTGTTGCTCTTCCGAGGCTATCGTTGGATTGTTCTTTGTCATATCTAATAACATAAAACAATAACAATTAGCCAATTTTAACATGCGTCAAGAGTTTAATGTACAGAGTAAGGTAAGTAAGGTAAGTTTTAAGAAAAGAGAACATATGAATGTGAAAGCTTTACAAGAACATGCGTGCTTAGAATTCTAACAACTTATTAGGATCATTTCCCAGGAGAAATCAAAGTTCTGTTACTACAGAAGAAAGGTATTTGTCAATAAGAAAATGACTATGAAATGTAAAGAAATTGAATCTTTTATTTTTTCGCCCTATACAAAGAATTAGATATGGGGTATAATTTTTTTTAAAGTGTGTTGATTTTAATCAAAGCAGCATTGACTTTGATTTAGGCTAGTTATTTTCCTTGTACTTTTTTTTTCCAATAATCAATCTTGATTTTTTTAATCATTTTTGCAAAAGATCAAATTACTCAGATACTAGCAAGTATATGATTAGTATACTTTTTCTTTTTAATTGTACACTAGTAATGTCACACACGCAATATGTGTACAAGCTGTTTATGTATGGACACCGGTCATCTAATTTAAAACAAAAGTTTTCTAATACAAAAGTGATTAATGAACCCCTATATGAAAATTTCCTTTGTGTATCTAGAATCGAAAAGCCCTATTGAGAAAAACTACTATCAAAACGGGTATGTTCAGTTGCATGTTTTAGCTATTACTCTCCCATTTCAAAAGTGGTATGTTCAGTTACAGGGAAAGAGGAAACAGAGCAACCCACTCACACGTCAAAAGGAGGAGGGGGAATCAGGTTCTTCTCTCCACCAAAAACCAGGTTTGTACCATTAACAACACTATTATTCACATCCCCATCTTTGAATATAAAAGGAAAATAGATGCAAGGATATGCAAGGAAACCATTATTAGGTCAAAATAGGTCAAAATATGAAACTTACTTGGCTCGTGATGTTGAAGACGGAAGCTGGGAGATGATGAAGCCGATAGTTAGTGAAGCTTGGGATGAAGACAAACAGAGAAGATGAAGAACGGCCGAGTATCTGAAGAGGAGTGGGTGAGAGAGCTTAGCGTGAGGGAAGGAAACAAGAGAGGAGATCGTGCGTGTTCCTTTGAAAAGGGGGAGTGGGTTTTCTCTTCTTTTTTTTATTTAATTATTAACTTAATTAACTTATTAATTAATGTATTTAATTAGTTAATTACTTTGTGTAATAGTTGGAGTGGTGGAAATGACTTTGGAGTGGAGAAGAGAAAGTAAACTACCTTTTGGAGTGTTTGTAAGAAGTGGTCTAAAACCAAGTAATTTTTGGTGTACAAATAGCGCCTGCCCAAATTAATACCTAGCGCTTTAAAACTGTCATTGTCAAAACTTTATATGCATATTTTTTGACACCTTTGATACATTGATGATAATTTTTGGAGTGCAAAAAACCACACACTTATAATTATTTTGTAATACTATATATATAAATGAAATTAGAAAATTGAGTGGGGGCTTAAGATTACATTGGCTTCGTGGTTGCGAACGTGTAACAAAAGATTAACCATGCATACAAATGAGAATCTCATGATTTTGTCTTCTTAATTTGTTGCAAATCTTTTGCATTCTTTTCGTTTTCAATTACCATTTTTCTGTAAGAATATCTTAAATGGTAATGTAAAAGTTGACATTGTAAATCATACTGTCAATCAATTTTTACAAAAAACTTGAACACTTTAAAAAAATTAAAAGAAATGGCCCAATAGTACTTTTGTAAAATCTTGTGTAAATTTTGAAATAACCAATAAGTTTCCAACACATGTTAAACATCGATTTAAGCAATTCTTATATTTTTTTCTTAAGTTTTTTTATAAATAGTTTTATAATTACAATAGATCTTGATTTATAGGTATTGATAAGTAGATTTCAAATATATAGTTTTTATTAAAATTCATACTTTACATTTGAAGTTATTACATGTTCAAATGTTATTAAAAAAATGAAGTGAGAGAAAGTTGATGTAGCATTATAAAATGAGAGTATATTTTACACAATTATTTTACACAAACTTTAATTTCAAAAGACTACTGAAGACATAATTTTTTTTACAAATTGTGTAAATTTTACATAAAACAAAAAAATGAAAAACTATTAGAGATGCCGACTCTCTATAATCAAGACTCGCTTGTAGCATGATTTATCAACATTTCAAAAAATGTTATTGTACCCTTCTCCCCTCCGATTCTTATTTCCTTACCCTATGTTTGGATGAAGTAATTCTAAAATCTATCAAAATTGTAAGTGATAGAACTTAAAATTCCACCATTTTAAATTTCTTCAATTGCAAATTCCCATGTTTGGATGTCTTCTATGTAAAACTTAAAAAATGACATGAATTATAATATCACTTGTTTTAGGTCGGAATTTGAAGAATAGCCTCTCATACCACGAAATTTTAAGTCAGAATTTTTAAAGGGCCATTTTGAATTACCCCCTAGAAAATGGCCATAATTAGAGTTACACCCGAAATGATAATCCTTTGAGTTAACACCCCCCCCCCCCCCCCCCGTCATTTGACGGGGTTAACTATCCGTTAACCTTTTTGCCCAATTTGACCAAAATACCACCATCTTCAACTTTCAACCCATTTTCTCCATGAACCCTAACCCTAATTTCGTGTCTTTCTCTCTGTAGAAACAAATTTCAACAAGATTCTCTCTTTAAACACAAAATACCCAATCCAAGCTTCTTATTAATAAGATGCTTTCATAAATTCTAAAGAAAAAACCACAATCACACCAAATCAAAGCTTCCACCAATGGAATCTACTACACCCGCTGGCATTAATGGAGTCCACACTTTTCATGGTTGGAACAAAATTTTTGTCTTCTCTCTCTAGACATATATACAAATACGCATTTCTCATTATCTTTCTCTATTCATATATATACACATACACATATTCATAGGTCTGTCAATATATACATATATCCATTTTTCATTCTCTCTATATATACATATAATTGTATTTCAATTGAGCAATACACCAAAAAAATCGAGTAATTGATCTATATACACACATACCCAAATTTCATTTTCTTTTTTTATACACACACATCAATTTTTTTTACATACACATACAAAAACTTTATTTTCTCTCTCTATATACACATACCCACATTTAATTGGGAATACACCAAATAATTTGAAGAGATCAATTTATATATATGCATAGACAAATTTCATTTTCTCTCTCTATATATACACTTACGCAGCTTTTTGGTAGGTTTTGAGAGAGGAAAAAATAGAGCAGTAAGTTATGGCTATGAAGCTTTGATTTCGTGTGATTCACTATACCAGCATGGCTCTTGGGCAACATAAGCAATAGACTACGTCGCTTAAGATTAACCTAGGCAACGTACTAACACCACGTCGCCCTATAAACTCTTAGGCGACATAAGCATAACATACGTCACCTTAAAAACTCTTAGGCGACGTAGGTATATACTCCGTCAGCTTAGATAATCTTAGGCGACGTACTCAAATGCCCACATCGCCCAAAAAGTGTTGACCACCGATACTTTTAAGTGGCGGTCAACTAGGGTTTGACTAACCATTTGGGCGACGTAACTTGTATAAGTATGTCTCTTAAGATTCACCTTAGGCGACATAGGTATAGTTTATACGTCGCCTAAGAACTTGTCATCTTCATAACAAAAGCAGCTCCTCCATTTTCGGGGTTAATGTGTTTTAGAGTTAAGTTTAGGTGATTTTGGCGATTTTGAAAGTAAAAATCAACATAATTTTTCTCATTAAAGGCTTGTTTGATTTTTAGGTACTCTATCTCTTATTAATATTAATTTTTACTAATTTTTTACTGTATATAGATATTGTGTTTAGTGTAAAAAATGTGTATTTGGTGTTAAAGATATAATATTATATTACACCAGAATGACTTTTTTGTAATGGACTTAATCCTTTGGCAAAAATGTTTCTAACACATAAAATCCGTTACTAATTAGCCGTGAGAAACACTTTAGTAATAGATATATCCGTTACTAAAATTAACCAAAATTCGTTACAAAAATAGATTTGTAACAAACTAAATGCATTGCTAATCTGTTATAATACTAATTTTAGTAACAGATTTAATCCGTTACAAATATTGAACAACTGTTAAAATGGTACGTAAAAGTAATTACAGCTTTGATGGTTTGTAACGGAATATAACTGTTACTCAAAGGAAAATCGTTACATATTTGTAACGGTTTATAGCCGTTACAGAGTGTCGATTAATTTTTATTTTTATTTTTTTGTCCGTTATCCCTATATTGAACAATACAAATTTATGTAGCTATAAATGCAACAAGTTTTAGCGCACACAATACAAATTCCCATATTATGATCTAATGGTATCATACAAAGCAATATTTGTCCACCACAAATATAAGGTACCAAAGATGTCCAACTATACATTAAACATACTAAAACCAAAATGTCCAAGTCAAAATATAAAATGCCATCATGTCCAAAAGAAACTACTCAAAAGTGTACATAACAAATATAAAGGTAAAATAGATATACTTCAACCAAGGCTCGAACCAAATTATATAACCCCAGCAACATAGGCAGAGAAAGTATCATTACCATCTTGTGGGAACCATAATGGAGCATTCGGTTCTAATACTTCATCAATATAGACTTTCTTCTCATCGATACCAACCTTCCTACCATGACAAATTCCAGCCATTGCATCTGTCACGACGTATCCCTTGGCTAATTCCTTATTTTCTCTATCAATCGAATTAGGCTTTTCAACGGGACTTGGGGTGAAAACATTGTCTAAATTTTGGGCTAGGTTACAAGGGTGATGAACGGAGTTACTAGCAAACTCACTTTTAGGCGTTGTCATCACATGCGGTGAATCAAGATTTAAATCAACCAGCATACTTTGCATTGTACCCTGGACGTTTGATTTGAATTCATCCTTTAATGCATTAATTTCTTCTTTATCTACTTTAATGGCATTCTCTTTCGTCTTTGCTATCCCCAAGTGAATCATCTGTTTTTTGGTAACATGTGAACCAGTTCCACGAACTCGTCCTATTGGATCCTTGCCGAAAACTTCAAACAATTAGTCGTTTTCAGTAATACTACCAGATACCTCTCCACTTTTTCTTTTTTCTTTTTCTTCCTTGACTTTATCCTATCAAAGTTACAAGTTAAAAACATTAAAATTCAACCAATACATAGTCTAAAATCCTATAAAATACAGCTAACACATTACAAATGAAGCTCAAAGTAAAATTCAAAAATACTTACATAAAAGGGTTTAGCACTTTCCAACACACAACCATTTTTATCCTCCTGCCCCATCAACCATTTGTCTGTTCAGTTATTATATAATTGAGTAGGATTTGTTTTCTCCTAAAATTTTAAATACTTAAAAGTTCGATTACATTTATATTTACAAGCCAAAAGTTAAATCATCTCTCACCTTTTGATGTACTTTTAATACATAGGTACATCGTCCAAGAGTATGAGAATATGTAAGTTGTTTTCGATTTTCAGAATTCTAAAGGTTTTGCTTTTTCTTTTTTTGGGTCTCTTTCATTTTTCAAAAAGTTTTCCCAAATAATTGGGTCCATCCCATCGAGTGGCCCCTCAACCCCACTTTTCAAATGGGCTCGTAATGCAACTTTGTCTGATCGGAATTTCTGGGGCCACGCCTTCTCCAACAATGGATGAGCAACCTTCGGAGGAATGTCCAACTCAAATTCAGCCTGTACTTGTTATAAACAATAAATTAAGAAACTACTATTAAGAAAATCTAACTAAATTATTGAATTGCAATAAATAAATTAATGTTTACCATTAAGTTCTTCCAAACATCATTTCAAAAGTTTTGTGGCACTTGTCTCCAATCTTTATAATGAACAGGTATTATAGTCCTGATAATATCTCCGGTACGAGTACTAAAATTTCTTGCAAATTCTTCAACCACCGTGCCATCTATTTCAACAATGATAGGCTTCTTTTCAATTATGGCTTTATTTGTTGAGGATTGAGTTTGGGTCAGGGTTAAAGAAGAAGTCAGATTCTTTGACCCTGCACCTGATGACATAATTGATATTTCCTAACAATAGAAAAAGAGAAGCCAACAATGATTAAAAAAATCCAAATGAAATCAAATACATTAAAAAATAAGTATGATAAACTAAAGAATATTGTTCAGGATATTCTTTATGAATTAAAGACAATAAAGTACATTGCATAAAATAATAGTCCTTGCATATAAAAGGAATATATCAGTACAAAGTATTTACATAAGCAATTTCAATAACTTTTCCATGTGAGGTTGTTCTTCAATAGTAGATTGGAAGACAGTAGGGATCTCTAACTCATCAACTCGAGTTGTCAACCTTTTCGGTGAATGTATAACAACCCACCAATTGGGATTTCGAAGATCTCTAGAATAAAAAAATTGTGAAGCTTCGGAAGCAAGAATGACTAGTTTGTCTAACACATTATCGATATTTTTGAACTTCTCAAAATTTACCATCACTAAGTTAGAGTATGTACAATGTTTACATCCATTGGCTTTATCCTCTACCCTTACCCAATCACCATAAAATACTACCTCATTAAATATTGTGTAATCTAACTCAATTATTTGTCTAATAACCCCGTACCACATGGTCCAAGCTTCCTTTAAGTTCTTATCACTTTTTCTTGCCCTAAACTTTGTCCATGCCTTCATACAAACACTGTTATCTTGAGTGGAAACCGTGTCTTCGTGATACTTTGGAGAGAACACATGGCCATTCACTCGATACTTTTTAAATGTTTTAACCTTATGCTTTAGCCCTTGAGCTAACGTCCACAACATTTCCTTTGACTATGTCTCTTTAGATGACACTAACTATGAAATCCAAACAAAATGTTATTAGAAAGTATTTACTAAGGAAATGATATATACTTCACATGTTAAATAACTATATGACCTTTTCATATGCCTAAGGGATGAAAGATGTTTGTTTCTCAATTTTTGACATTTGGATCCCTTTTCCTTTTCCATGAGATGCCAAGTATCGTTTATAATCACTGCATAAAAGTTTAATCTTAGTAGTTATAACATGCATAGAAAATGCATTATAAGTCACTTTTTTTCTAAAATAAGTTGCACCTATAGTATTCATGAAGTCTATCGACATTAAGTCGAAATAATACCCATCGACGAATTTATTGAAATTGATTTGGCCCTAAAATCACTATTTTATCTTCAAGTAAAGGACCTTCATCCGAAAACTCTTCGTCTTCATCCAAGAATGCTTCATGAGTACATTAATGATTCCCTCCTAACGAATTTGGCATATATTCCATACAATATCGCACGGACTCATCAACGATGTAGGCTTCTGTAATCGACCCTTCGACATATCGCTTATTGCTAAGAATATCTTTAAATTCCTTCATTTGTCTGTAATTTAAAGAATTAACACATGTTATTTATCATTTTAATGTAATTGGTTTATATACAATTAAGTATAACATAAGAAGTTTTACCATTCAAATGGATACATCCATCGATCTCCGGTAGGTCCTTAAATTAAAGCTCCATCAACAAGATGAACAACAAGGTGGATGCTGGTGTCAAAGAAAGAAGGTGAAAAATGTTTTTCCATAATGCACAATGCCTTCGCAACCATATATTTTTCTCTTTGGATGTCCTTTCGAATTAATACTTTTGAGCATAATAAGTTAAAAATAATTTTAATTGCTTGAGAGCTCTTCTTAAATCTCGGTGCTTTGGAAAGGCATGCTGAAGTAACACAGGTAACAAATATTCCATAATCATGTGATAGTCATGTGACTTCATCGAGTGTAAACCGGGTGGGTTGAGAGTAACAATGTTGCTTAAATTAGATGAAAAGCTAGAAGGAAGCTTTAAATCATTCAAAATTTGGTAAAATTCTCGTTTCTCTTGTTTATCTAACAGGAATTATGCTTTTCGGCTTCACTTGTTTCTTTGTGCGTACATCTATTTGCATCCATTGGCCACTATATATACCTAATTCTTTCATGTCCAGCGTGCATTTATTGTGTCCTTTGTCTTGCCTTTATTTTCTAAAATTGTGCTTATTAAGTGTTCTTCAACATTTTTCTCCATGTGCATTACATCAAGGACACGGCGAACTTGATAAAACCTCTAATACTCCAAATAAAAAAGGATTGACCTTTTAGACCATGTCTCTCTCACCTCAACGGCCTCATTTAAATCACTTGACTTTCGCTTATTACTTGTGACTTTTGGGACCTTTTTAGTTGTATACTCAAATTCGCTCACCTTTTCTAAAAGTGCATCACCATTCAATCATAGTGGTGGCTCTCTATATTCTGTTGTCTTGAGTCTCAAACTTCTATCGTCCTTGAATGGGTGATCCATGTTAAGGAACATACGATAGTTAGTGTAAACTACTTTATGAGAATAATGTAGTCAAATAAAAGAAGTGTGATCACCACAAAAAGGATAAGCTTTGTAGCCATGAGTTACACAACCAGACAAATTCCCATATGCGGGAAAATCATGGATCCCCCACATGAGCATAGCTCTTAATGTAAAAGATTGCATTTCGAACATGTCAAAGGCAGGCACACCTTCTTCCTATAGAATCTTCAATTCTTCTATAAGTGGTTGAAGGAAAACATTTATGTCTTGACCTAGTGCTTTCGGACCAGGTATCAATAAAGATAAGATTTGAAACTCTCTTTTCATGCAGAATGATGGTGGGAGATTATATGGAACAGCAATAACATGCCAACAACTATAAATAGAAGACCGAATACCACGGGGATTAAACCCATCAGTGGCTATTGCAAGCCAAACATTATGGCTTTCTTTAGCAAAAGCTGGCCACTCATTCTTAAACATTCTCCATTGGGATGAATAAGATGGGTGACGTTGATAATCCCATGAACCAGTAGCTCGATCGTGCCATGTAAACCCTCGTGCTATCCATGGTACAATAAAGAATCTAACTTGTCTTGGAATTATAGGGAAATGCCTAAACACTTTACGAGTTTCTTTGAGAATTCTCCCCCCTTTTAAGTTGGTTACCACATATCTCGATTCTCCACATTGGGGGCACTCCTCTTTATCTTCATTCTCCTTCCAAAACAAAAGAAAATTGTTAGTGCATGCGTGAATGAAAGAGGCCTTTATTCTTAGGTCTTTCATCACACTCTTCATTTAGGGATATTTTTCTGGTAGTGTATTCCTTCTCGGGAGCCACTTTTTCTAGACAGACAAAAGTGCCATCACACTATTTCCTGACCAACCAAATTGCTTCTTTAAATTATGTAGCTCCACAATTTCCGAAAGAGTTGTCTCAGGACCTTCATGTGGTGGGTATAATTTCTCAATTGCTAGTCTCTTATATTCCTCGTACTTGTTATTGAAAACACTGAGTTTTGTAGAAACTTCGGTCTAACCACACGGAGCATCGCCAAAAGTTTCATTATGCACACCATAAGCTGCGTCAACAAGGTTCTCTATCCCAATCCCTTCATCCCCATTATTATCTATCGGTTCAATATATTCTTCTAATTCAGCATGACCCAGTGGTGGGTGTTGATCCATCAAAATGAAAGATGGATCCTTACCATGTAAAAGCCACCGAGTGTATGTCTAATTAATTCCATTCCTAATCAAATGTTTTCGAATATCTACAGCCGGATATTGCAACTTGTTTCGACACTTAATGCATGGGCAAAGAATGGTTGACAACTTTAGAACATCATTTGTAATTGCATACTCAATAAACTCTTCAACTCCCTGTATATACACTTAACTTAATCTATTCCTCTCATCCATCCACTCTTTATTGATTGGCTGAGATATTCTGCAAGAACACGAGATTATGGAACACCCTAAATAAATCCCTAAATGTACTAACTTTAACATCCATTGTAATTAGCCCAAAAATAGTATAATTCAAAGATACAAATTTAATAGCATGAGTTGTTTCTTTGAGTTTCAATTTGATTTTAAAACTTAATATTTTAAATTTTTGAATTATTTTTAACCTACTTTCACTCAAAATACTTAATCCGTCTTAAATTAAATTGTGAATATTAATTTGAGATAGAAAAAGTTAAAGCATGTAATGTGATTTCTTATAGGTTAAGGGAAGTACAAAATATCTTCCCTTTATTCTAGTAATAAACTGCCTTAAATATTGTAAATTAAACAGTCCCCAAAACAGTCTCAAATAGTCCTCAAAAGAGTCTAACAAATAGTCCTTAAACACCCACAAAAGAGTGCAAAATAAATAGTCCCAAAATAGTCTAAAATAATCGCCAAAACAGTCTAACAAACAGTCCCTAAAACTGCCTCAAATAATTGCCAAAATAGTCCCCAAAATTGCCTCAAATAATTGTCAAAATAGTCCCCAAAATTGTCTAATAAACAGCCCCCAAAACAGTAACTAAAACTCCTTAAACACCCCCAAAATAGTGTAGTAAATAGTCCCTAAAGGAATGTAGCGAAAAGAAGAAAAAGAAGAAAAAGAAATATTACTCATGATATAGCCACATATTTCAGACCACGCTTGTATCATACAAGCTTAATAAGGCACATCATTCATGTGACCCAATTCAAATCTCAAAAATTTAGAAATTTCTTAAGAAAGTATTATCCTCATCAATATTAAGAATGAAAGCAATAAAATACAATTTCTAACCTCTCCAAGTGTGCTCCTAATTCAACTATAGATGCAACTACACTCGCTCTCACTCGAACTGCTCCCTGGATTGCTAAAAACACAAATTCTCTTCTTTGTTACAACCTTGGAGTGAAAAAGTGGAAGAGGTAAACCAAAACACAAGTAAACATGCAAATATATATAATAATAAAAAAGAGTACTATTTAATAATATAATCTAAATAGTAAAACATTTATCTTTAATTAATTAATAAACAAATTAATATAAAATTATCAGGTAAACAAAGTATGCTGCTACAATAAGTATTCATAATTTTGTCACGCTCAATAGTTATGAAGATTGTTTTGGTATTTTGTCATGCCCAATAGTTAAGATTTTCTCGAAAGTCTAAGAAGGATCCATGGATGTTTGGATTTAAGGTTGCTTTTGAATTGAAGAACATACTTAATTGAAGTGAAAAAGTATGGGATTAAATACTTAATAGCATGAGTTATTTCAATTTGATTTTAAAACTTAATATTTTAAATTAGCATTTTTGAATCATTTTTAACCTACTTTCACTCAAAATACTTAGTCCGCCTCAAATTAAATTGCAAATATTAATTTAAGATAGAATGAGTTAAAGCATGTAATGCGATTTCTTATAGGTTAAGGGATGTACAAAATATCTTCCCTTTATTCTTGTAATAAATTGCCTTAAATAATGTAAATTAAACAATCCCTAAAATAGTTTCAAATAGTCCCCAAAATAGTCTAAGAAACAGTCCCTAAACACCCACAAAAGAGTGTAAAATAATCAGTCCCAAAACAGTCTAAAATAATCACCAAAACAATCCAACAAACAATCCCCAAAACTTTCTCAAATAATCGCCAAAATAGTCCCCAAAATTGTCTAATAAAAAGTCCCCAAAAGTGTCTCAAATTATCACCAAAAAAGTCCCCAAAACTCTCTAAAATTATTGCCAAAACAGTCTCCAAAACAGTATAATAAACAGTCCTCAAAACGGTACCTAAAACTTCTTAAACACCCCCCCCCCCCCCCAAAAAAAAAAAATAGTCTAGTAAATAGTCCCTAAAGGAATGTCGCGAAAAGAAGAAGAAGAAGAAGAAATATTACACATAATATAGCCACATATTTCAAACCATGCTTGTATTATTGTAGACACCCCAATTTGCGACCCCTACAAGAACCCTTATATTATTACTAAGGTTTTCTCCATTTTTAAGCTTAAGTTTTGATTTTGGTAGTTTGGCCTTTTTTAGGCTAATTTTGCATTTTCCTTGTTTTGCCCACTTTTTTATATCCCACATTGAATGGGAGCTAAAAGTGAGGCCTTGGGTTTCCTTATAAATAAGGGCCTAAGGCTTGTGTTTTAGGAAGGGCCAAATAAGAAAGATCATGTAAGAGCTTTTTTAGCCATTGAACTGATAATTCTCATTAGTATAAGATTCCCCTACTCTTTTATTAGAGATGTTGAGAGTTATGCTCTAGTTAATTTTATTAAGTTCTTAGAAAATAAGAATCTTTACAGTATAAAGTTTGCACACGGAGTGTCAGTCTTTGTCAATGCTAGAGGTCTTTCCACTTCTCTCGTATTTATATTATCGTCGGGAAGGTAATCATTTCACCCTTTCTTTTATTTTAAGTTTATTATATGCATACTTGTCTTACTTTAAATTAAGTTTATATGCGTAGTTGTTTTAATTTTAGTATATATATCTTTGTTTAAGTTTATTATCTGTAAACTTGTTTAATTAAGTTTATTATATATACGTACTTGTTTATTTTCTCGGAAGTATTATAAGTGAGTAGGGAGTTGGCTTGCTTGGGCCAATATAAACCGAAAGCATTTACTTCCATTATCATCTGACCCCTTTTTTTAATTAAATTTATTATATGCATACTTGTTTATTGTTTTAATTGAGTTTACTACTTGCTTAACTTTAATTAAAGGTCATTTTTTTCTTTATTAGAAACTCCCATATAATTCACATCGAGTCCAGAACTCACCCACACACTAGAGCACCCTACTAGATGGATTTGTCGCACGACAAACCCAATGCAAATACAAATTGTAGCACGAAAAATTCATCTGTCGTACGACAAACCTTGTCGTGCGACAAACCCGTCATGCGACAAACCCTTCAAACACCGATCAACTACTTTCTGACACATCAGTCTGTCAGAACCATCACTTCAGTCGCTTGTCGCATGACAATCGTCCTATTATTGTAGTATGTCGCGCGACAATCACTCTCTAGTACTATAAATAGGCCAACACCCCCATGGTTTATAGGCAACCATTCCCCACCACAAAGGACACAGTTCTTACACCAAAAATCTTTATTTCTCTCTTACATTTCTAATCTTTAAACCTTATTCGGAAGCACCTTTGATAACATTTATTTCTACAAGAGTCTTGGATCTAATCTTGGCACCCGAATGCCACCTTCTAGAGTCAGACCGTTAGAAATATTTCAAAGAGAAAAGATGATATCCGTCAGAGGTCTTCTCTGCCGTATTATATTTTCTCTCTTTCATTCTTATATATATCGTCGGGAAGGTAACTAAAGTCTTTTCTAGTAATCAAATAATATATCTGCATATTAATTTTATTGTACTTTATTTAGTAATTATAGAAGTGTTTAATTCTTAATTAAGTTTATTATATATACATACTTGCTTAATTTCTTGGAAGTACTATAAGTGAGTAGGGAGTTGGTTTGCTTGGGCCAACATAAACCGAAAACATTTACTTCCACCATCCTCGTTTTAATTTTAATTAAGTTTATTATTTGTAGACTCTTTTTATCTGTTGTTCTGTCCATTTCTAGTTGGATAAACTTATTGTTAAGTTACTGATATTCTATCATTTTCAAACAAAACAACTTTGATAAAATATTGATAAAATCATTTGTAAAACTAGAAGAAGTAAGGCCATTTATTATCTGGATAAAACCAAGTTTTTAAAACCCGAACTGATAAAACTTACATAGGAATTAAATTTAAATATATTATGTCTTCCATATAGACTGTAATGTATCTAATACACTATCCTTAAGAGTTCAATTCCATATCAAATCAATTCCGATAAAATTCGATATTTTCGAAATTAACTAAACGAGATAATTGATATTGTTATCTGAGGAAACAATACCGAATCACTCTCTTTTCAAAAATAGACAAGATAAATTTTTGTCACTAATAATCAGATTTCGACAAAACCAAAACATCGAATCATGGAATACAAAGTTTTCACCCCTTTTCTCGTTTTTCCCAAAATCAGGTTTTCATGAGTTATTTCCAGAAAGTAGTAGAATATCAGTAAAAGCATCTAAGTTTTTCAACATAGAATAAACATATAAGACTACTAGAGATCGAAAGGGAGGAACGGGTGCTTAACACCTTCCCAATCCGTAACATAGTTCTCGAACCCTATAGAATCCTGGTTTCGTAAAGAAACGTGTAAAGAAAGGCTTATATATTGCCTTTTTTTTACACAACTATTTTGTCCGTTTTCTCGTAAAACGTACTAGCGACTCTGAACGAACCCTTTTGCATCTAGAAATAGGATAGAAGGACACTCGATATAAATTATCAACACATAGAAGCAAATGGAACAATGAAATCTTTTCCGATGTTTCAGACTCCCAAACTAGAGGTTGAGACCCGAGGGTCGCATTTGCGGATTCTCACAATCATCAACTGTCAAAATATTAATACGAAACAGAAAAGAGAATGAAGTTCGAGATATCCAAACAATATAAACTACAGTGTAATAATTTAATAAAGCACATAATTGATGTGACCCAATTCAAATCTTAAAAAATTAGCAAAATTTTAAGAAAGTATTATCCTCATCAATTTTAAGAATGAAAGCAAGAAAACAAAATTTCTAACTTTTCAAATGTGCTCCTGATTCAACTATAGATGCAACTACTCTCACTCTCACTTGAACTGCTCCTTAGATTGCTGAAAACACAAAGTCTCTGCAACCTTGGAGTGAAATCAATTCAAAACTATATAAAATAATTAAGGATTAAACATGATACTAATTATTATACAGACATTTTTTTGCATTAATAGTAAGGACACTATTAGCACTTCAGTTTATCTTCTATTAACAATTTTTGTTGTTTTTAAAAATAAGTCATCCATTTTTAATACTTTTGAGCATAACATTGGCCTTTTAAATCTCTCTTGGCAGAAAAAGATGGAGACTGAGTTCTCTGGGCTGCTAAGCATTGCAGAAATGACTATTGGTCTGTATTTTTCATATGATGTATTTTTCAAGTGAACTTAAATTTTAAGAAAATTTAGAGTTATTAATCCTTTAGAGTATATCAGATGACTAATAAATTGACTCTTAACCAAGATAAAATTTTAATGATTGAAGCAGGTACCAATAAAAGGACCATGTCCATAATAGCTCTCACAATAAGATAAAACATACATTTACTTCAAACGCCCTCATTGATTGAGTGAACCATGACAAGTGGCATGGCGTGTTCCTGTTAGAGAAAAGCTAAAGGTTTTAAAATGATCCTAAAATAGGAAAAAACTAAGCCAAAACTAAAAAAAAAAAGCTATGTTGCAATAAAAAGTTATTAAAGGGTTAAAACTAAAAAGATGTGCACCAAATTTGTGCAAGAGAAAAAAAGCACCTAACGCATAGGTAATGCTACCAGAACCCTTTTTTTTGTCTTTTGGGTTTAGCCCCTTAACCCACTACATATCTCTGTATTCTAGATCTAAAAGGGTTTTTGATACTACTACAATTTTTATGACTTTGGACAAGAATTAAGAACTACTAATAAATAATTTAATTGTTAACCAATTCAGTATGTATCAACTTAAATTGTAGAGCTTTATTCTAGCTCAAACACTAACTTTTCACTAAAAAAAATAAGGGTATAATTATTAGTACTCATAAAAAAGTATTCTAACATTAGAAAAGATGTTTAAAAAATTACGTATAAAGTATCACTTTATTAATGAAATCTTGTTCCTTATCAAAAAACTTTATTAATATTACTATAATTTGCGAGTGAATAAGCATATACCTGTATTTTTTCGGCTGCTTTGTAATTTTGTTAATCATGTCTATTTGGTTAGGTTCAAGAATACAAATCTTTTAGCCCCAAGAAAGTAAACTAATGTAATGTTTAAATGGAATATGTAAACATACCTGAATGAGAACTGTCTTCTTTATTTCAGCATCGACCGGATCTCATTTAAGTAAATCTTCACAAGGAAGAAAACTGCACTACCTGAAATTAAAGTAACATGTGAGAAATTTGGTGGAAGTCCAGAAAAATTGGGTGCCACTCACTTTTTCCTACACTTGAAGTTAATATTTGAGTACCTCATAAGAAATATACTTTTTATTATAAATTTAAGTACCAGCACCCAATAAAAGCAATTTGTTTTAATAAATTCCATTATTCAGAAATGAGATATGAAGACCAACTGATAAGAAAAATTCAACCAACCCAAAAGAAAACTAGCTACTAAACAAACTAACAAAGCATTTAAGAGCAATGATGGAAAAGTTGTGGAGTAATGGTCACATTCTCTTCTTAAACCACAAGGTGGCAGTTCTCCTTACCAGTAAAAAAACAACAGTTGTTAGAACAAATAATTTGTGTGGGATATATTTTAGAAGTATCCCTTTGAAGACAAGGTTTGTCAATAGTTTTTTTTTTTGTAAATTAGATTCTCTTGTTAAACAGTGGCAGTTCTCTTTACCGATAAGTTTGCCTCCAATTGCTAGTACAAATAATGTGTGTTATATATATTAGAAGTATGTCTTTGAAGATAAGGTTTGTCACTGATTTTTTTTTGTAAATTAGGAAAGAATAATCTTGATGCCAAACTCTGTAGTTATGGTGATCACTTTGCAACGTACATGTACTTTTTCTTACCCAGTAAATAGATAAATTTGTGGTCTTGATATGGAAAGTTCTGATGCTCAATAATGATGATATTATTAGCCATACTATTATAAAAGTATGATTGTATATTCAACTATGTGTGTTTTGTATAATTGTTAAATAATTCCAATTTATTTTTCATCATGGACAATTGGAGAGTCAAAATAACTTAAATCAGCTACTGCAAAAGACAATGATAAACTGAAATTTGAAACTTAAACAAAACTTGAATACCAAATTCATAAAATAAATAAATAAATAAACTCTTAAAACCAAGACCGTACCATTCCTAAATACCCTAAAACGGAGGGAAAAAAAGCAGAATAATAGTGTAGCTCAAGGAAAAAAAGGAGCTTATACAAGAATACATACCCACTTAGAATATTGTCGTCACTATTGTTAAGTAGAGGATTACGGTACTTAGGAGATGCCAGAAGGTGAGTTTATTTGAACAATGATCAAAGTGTGAGAGATTGAAAGAGTGATGTGAGCGAGAGAGACTTATTAATTGTGCTTCGGTCGTGGTTCCGGTGGTGGTTGTGCAAGATGAGTCTTCATTAGGAGATCTGAGAGAGAGAAAATTAGGGCATGAGATAATGCAGTTTCAAACCCAATCCGAAATTATGCACAGATCCGAACCAAGTTACTTAAAAAATAGGGTTTCAAAATTACTTATGTTGCTTTGAAGCTTGGAGTATGATATAGAGGAAGGAGAACACCGGCAACAGTAGAGATACGGCAGAGAAAGTGTAAGCCAGTCAATGGCGAAATAGAGAGAAAGAGACAGGTGACTACCAGCTGTGAGAGTTAGGGCTTTTGGAGGATGAACTGTGTGCTAGCTTGAGCGGGATAAATGAGAGTAAGTGTGGAAAATTTTAGGGCTGAAAATTTTGGTTTTTGGTTTTTTTTATTTTTAATTATTCTTTTAACAAAAATGTAGCGGGATGATTGAAAAAATAAGCGAGTTGAATCACTAACATATTATCCATTACTAAAATAATATTTAGTCTTTTATCTATTAAAATAAGGGGGGAATAATATTAACTTGTATCAGTAACACATGATTTCCCTCAGTAACGAACTAATCATGTTACACCTTTGTAACGGACTTTGAGCGTTATAAACGCAAAAAATTGTCCGTTACTAATCCCGCGAAATGTGTAGTGATTGTTATTAGTTGTTGCCACTATTTGATCTCTATGTTAGCATTATTGTTAGTTGTTGGTAATTTTTGAGTTTGTAATTATTTGTCATATGATAGTGATTGAAGATGAATAAGAACTGGATGAAATGCTCAAGAGGTTCAACGGAATTCATTGCGGGGGTAATGTAGTTCTTAGAGTATGTACGAGAAAATGGAAACAATTCGACTGGATTGTATCCATATCCCTACAAAAGATGTTTCAACATGGGCCAACGGGTGACATTGGATTAAATGTACATCCATTTGACCAATGTGGGTATAATGGAGTTGTATACATTATGGAACCTACACGGTAAAATTCCAGAGACACCTTCACAATGGCAGTTGCAATTACAAGTATAACAGAACCGGGCGTCTTTGAGTAACCCAACCATGGACTTTGTAAAAGATGTTTTTCCCTTTCGTGAATCATATTATCCTGTTGGTGTTAACAATGCAGACATATCTTATCAAATTCATGCAAGATATTATATGGAAGCTTAAAGAGTAAGAGACCTTGTCTCCAAAGAAATGCTTCAGCGTGTTCTTTTGTTATCCAACCATATAGGAAGGACGTCGACAACACGCATATCAACGTCTCTTAAACGAAGTAATGACTCCACTGTACGAGGGTAGTCAAGTCACGGTGTTGGCTTCAATGCTTAAATCGTAATGATATTTAGGCCATTATTTCTAAAAAATATTATTCATTGATTTTTTTTGGGAAAAAAATTATCACGCAATTCCTTTCACCTAATTTCCAATAATAATAATAATTACTATTAAAATATAAAAATTATTAAAAACTCTTAAGTGACGTACCTTTTATTTGTCGTCGCCTTAGAAGACCTTAGGCGACATAGTAACTAAACCTACATCGCTCGAAAGGTTTTCCCTCTTAAATTTTCACGAAAATTTTAAATATTTTGAAAATTTGAAATTCACTTGGGCGACGTAAGTACTTAAAGTACGTCGCCTAGAAGGAGATCTATGGCCGCTAAGCCCTCCAAAGAGGACACTTCCTCATTGGTTTAGTCCACATCCAAAGAGGACACTAATGAACTTATTTGCTAAGGTCAAATCCTTAACTTTAGTTGCGACATACATTAGTTGCTGGTGAAGGCCTTGAATTCTTTCTTTCAATTCATGTACAACAGCATATAGTGTAGAGAACGTAGCCGTTTTTTATTCTATACATTCTTGGGACTCAACAATCTTTGAGAGCACTTGGTTCTAAGTAACTGCGTTTTCAGCTTGCCAATTAATTCCTGCTTCGGCAGGAGTAACAATTTTTGGCTAACCATGGGGATCCAAAGAGACGGAATTTTTGTCCTTCCACACATGTTTGGTTCGTTGATTGGTATTTTCAAAATCTTCTAGACTGCGAAACTTGGCTTGGTAGTCTAAAAAAGATGGGTTAAACATGTAGCATGGGATAGGTTCAGGGGACTTGGATTGGTTAATTTGTTTAAGGGCTTTCTGGTAGTACGGCTGAAGAGATGGAGGTTTTGGAAGAGGAGGAGGAGGAGGCGAACATGATGAGGTTTCTGAAGTTAGCTTAATCTTGTTGTCTCCATAACAGACATAAAAATCAAATTTTCCAAAGGGTTCTCTAAGTAAACCTACTGACGGATCATTAGCTTCATACTTCTCCTTCAAGATATCCTACGAGATTTCTTTTTGCTTTTCCTCTTAGGACGTTCTTCCATGTACTCATGCTCACCTAGGAGACGTACTTTAAGTACCTACCTCACCCAAGTGAATAGCATAAATTAAAACCTTCATCCCCAATTTCATTTTTTCACGAACCCTTCCTCATCTTCCCTCCCTTAGTTCTCCCTCCTCCCTCACCAATCCCTACACCACAACTCCAGCCACCACCGATAAAAACTCTGACCACCACCACCCGCAGCCTATTCTCTCACTCCTCCCTCATCGGACTCACCTTCTCTCACTCATCCCTCTCTCATCACCGAGCCACCTCCGTGCACCACCGGACTCACCTCTCTCAACCAGTTCTTCCGTCTCTTCTGCCTCCGGTCTCCCACCAGCACCACACCTCACTCCGGTCTCCCTCTCCTCTGATCTCCCTCTCTTTCACCGAGCCGCAACAACAACAAAATTACAAAGGTTTATTTTATATTTTTTTTATTTCAATTCGATTACTGTCTTATTAATCCCCATTGCTACAACTAATTTCTTGCAAAACAAAGATATGTTTACTGTATATGTATAATTTTAGTTTTCTATAATTGATTAGGGCAAAATGTAATTAATTAATTAAGGCAAAATGTATATGTATGTATAATTTTAGTTTGGTTGGTTATAAAATGCATGATACAATATGCACGTGTGTTTAGGGTTGTTGTATATATCTTTTTGTTTTTTAGGTGTGTTCTTGGCAGGATTGGGTTTTAGCAATTTATGAGGTAATGATTAGGCCATATTTTTTTCCTGGGTTGAAACACAGCCCTTTGAAAAAATACATTAAAAATAAATATTATTCCATCCGTCCCAAATTTAGAGCATACATTCTTTACTGGATGTCCTATATGTGATTATTTGGCAAGATTCCTTCCTTTTATTCACCTGTAATGAGAATTTGATTTCAAATTTTGGGTTGATTTAATTTTTCATATAAAAGCAACTTCAAAAGCCCTCTATCATTATAATTTGTTTATAAATTTTGTTTTTTCTTTTAGCAAATAATCAGGAGTTCAAACTTTATAGAAATAAATGCACAGAATGTCTAACTACTAAATTTGCCTTTTTTATGGTGTATCCAATTACTTACTTGGAGTTTCGAATTTTAGAAAAAATTGACTAAATCTTTATTATACATAGGCCATGACTTGGTTTTATGATTGTGTATAACATTCGAATTGGCTAATTTAAGTGGGGCATTATCATTGTGTGCAACAATCGGTACAGTTATTTTTATTACATTAGGTTGGGTTAATTAGCATAGGACAAGGCAATAATTATAAAACTGTGATTGCTCAAACTTAATTATTTAATTTAATAGTTTGTGGGGAAGGAATGTGCATTTTTTTTCCCTTAATTTTTTGATTCAGTTAAGACTCGTCAAATATGTGTTTTTTTGCTCTCCAAAACATCAATAGTGGAACTTTTAAGCAACTTTTAAGTATATTCGGGCTGTCCAATTAGGGCTTTTGAGAATTCATATTATAATTGGAATTTAATTTAAATCCCACTGAAATGTGTGTGTGTGTGTGTTTTAATTTAATTTTGTTCCCCACTGTAAATTTCCTTTGAAGTGAGTTAATTGTTGAATGCATTAGGTGCTTTTGTTTGCGGTTGTATTGATTAATCAATCTTTGATCCACAATTTACATCAATTCTTGCTTTTTAGTAAGAATTTGGTATTTGTAGTTCTGCCCCAAATTTGTTTTAGGAGTGTTAATATAAGTGTTTGCCCTAATTGATTTATATCCAAAATGAATTAGGGCAAAACTGAAATTGAAATTGAATTTGAAATTGAAGTTTAGGGTTGAATATGAGATTATAGTTTAGCAATTGAATCTCAAATTCAACCCTAAACTTCAATTTCAAATTCAATTTAAGTTTTGCCCTAATTGAATTAAATTGAATTGGAATTGGAATTGGAATTGAAGTTCCCGGTTAAATTCACCCTAAACTTTAATTTCAATTCAATTAAAGTAAAATTGAAATTGAAGTTTAGTGTTGAATTTATGATTCAAGTTTAGCAATTGAATCTCAATTTTAAACCTAAACTTCAATTTCAATTTTTCCCTAGTTGAATTGAATTCAAATTGAAACCCTAAATTCCAAGTCAATTATGGTATTCTTATGTTTCTTTTCTAATAAATGTCAAGATGCCTCTGAAAGATTCATCCGCAAAGAAGAAGTTTTGTGTAGAGATGCGCGAGGAGCACCACCTCGCCCTGTAGCAGCAGTCCTCGCAGGCGTCCCAAGCCTCGTAGCAGGCCGACGGACCATCGGGCTCGCAGCAGGAGTTGCTGGTCCTGCCACTGGCTCTGCCCACCCCCTACACTCATTCAACGACAGGCAGCAAGGGCCTTGCACCACCCAGACGCAACATTCACTGCACTTTTGTTACTACCCACGTGCCCATCGACTCAGGTAAAGTTCTTAATTATATTTTTTTAATTATACACTGCAACTATATTAACTTTATATGATTTACAGATTAACTTTATATGCTTGTTGTAATATGTAGATACCGCCAACGCCTCCTTGAGTAATAAGAGGAGAGGATTCGTAGTCGGGAAGAAGACGGCGACAATCACTAAGGAGAAGGGCAGGCTCCGGTGACCTACAATGATTCGGTTAGAGGGCAACCCACTGCAATTCGCTCATGGTTAGTCGCGGACCTCTCGGCTTATATAAAAGACCGATGTCCGATGCACCATCCGTCATGGTATGACTTTCCGAAGACGAAGCGGACGAAGATACTGGACTTTTTATCGGTAAGTTTTGCATTTTTCTTTATTTTTGTTAATATTTTTTATTTTTTGTTAATTTTTTTATTTCCATTACTAATGTTTCTTTCTGCTGTTTTGTTTTGTAGGTGAGCTGCGATATCGATCACATGTGTAAGGAGCTCACCGACTGGATAGATGACAAGGCCGCCAACATGTTCAGGCAATGGAAGTCGTTTTGTCATGTGGATTAGCAGGACAAAGGAGATTCGCCCCTTTCTGTCGAGTTCGCACATCGGCCTGCGAAGTGGGAGTGGTTATGCAACCACTTCAGGGACCCCAGATTTTAGGTAAAATTTAATTGTTTAACTTAATTTAAATACAATTGAATATATTATAATATTCTAATGGTTTGTATCTTATGTATCTTGCCGAAAAAAAGCGAGCAAATGAAAGTGATCCGGGCCTCGACAAACAAGAAGTCCCATATGGGAGGGGCCAAGACCTTTGCAGCTCGGGCTGAGGAGTACAAGAAAAAAGGCGAGCACGCTCCTCACTCGAAAACGTACATAGACATGTACAAGAAATTCGACCCTGAGGGTACGGTAAGTTTCTTATTTATTAATTTTTATTTAATATAGTTACTTATGCTTAGATTTTTGTAATAAGAAATTCATTACATTTATTGCTTTTTACAGTCGAGGGTTCAGCAAGCGAGTGACGAGGCAGTTGCCTCTTTGATTGCGAGTATGCCTCCGATCGAGGATACATCGGGCGGTTCCTCGCCGGCCTCAGTCACAGCCTCACTATTCCCTAGACTCCCTGTTGAAGTAGAGATCGGGTCATGGAGAAGGTTGTTTGTAATACCCTGTATTTTAATTTGTTTCAACTTGAATTATATTAGCTTATTTATACTCATGTGAGTGATCGTTAGGTGATTCGGGTGGTTCGAATGGATTTTGGTTGGTAAATAAGAAGTTTTAGCCTTTCGCGATTTGTTATTTCTAGCTATCTTCGAGCTATCATAATTTCTTCTCTATGTATCGGAATGAGGTTCCGCTTGCGTGGGTATCTAGTGTTTATACCATTCTACAACTTTATTGTTTTGACCGAAAGCTAATTCACACTCCTCAAGGGTCAAAATAGGGCGCAAAGTAGGCCCATTGCAAAATTCTGGTCATTCGGTAGCGCTTTGGCAGAGCGCTGTCTTCGGCGAATTTCTGGGAAAAATATATTTAGAATTTCGGAAACCTTTCTCTTAGAAAGTTGTAGAGCTTTGAAATACCTTTCCGTGGATATAAAGACCACCTCAATCGGAATTCCGAGCGAAAAGTTATGGCCAAAATACGAACAGTGCTCCAGATCTATAAGGCATATGTCGGCAGAGGACTCCATGATCGATCATGGAAAAACCATGATCGACAAGGTCCAACAGTAAGTCGGTTTTCACCACTTTTACGCCATTTTAAGCCTCCTTCTCCCCCATTTTCGAGACACAACCTCAGAGGAAGTTAGAGAGAGGTGAGAGCTCGTTTTTTTAGGGTTCTTTGAGAGCTTTTTACACATCTTTCATCCTCAATCGAAGATTAAAGCTCCAAATCAATCAAACCCTCTTCTAAAGCATTATTCATCATCTTCTTCCTTATTATCCGCCTTGGGAGCTCGAGCCTGAGTTAGGACTACATGGGTTGGAGTCCAAGCTTCGTTATTTGGGGGTTTTGCTATTCTAGAAACGCGGTGACGCGATATATTCGGGGTTTCACCAAGCAAAGCTTCGATTATCATCCTTTCTTCTCTCTTTTGGTCTACAACTTGAGGTAGGGGTTTATATGCTTTTAAAACTTGAAATTTTGGCCTTATTTTATAAATATCATCATAGTTTCATTTCATTTGTCTTAGTTATCTAAGGTATGGCTTATAACATGATGTTGTGTGATTAATAAAGATCTAAAAGTGAAGTTTGAGAGAATAGATGCTATGTACACTTGATAATATGATTTCATTTGGCTATAAATGGATGATTTATACATGTATGTCAAATATGATGATTTTGCCTATTGATCGATTTTAATGATATATGGTTAATTGGAGTATGAATTCACGTATTTATGCAAGATATGCCATCTAAGCTCTATAATTACATGTTATTGATTCATATGGACATCCTTTGGGTATGTATGTGTTGATTTGCCAAGAAAAGGGTTTTGTATACACTAAAGGACGTGGACATGATTTTGATAAAGTTTATATGGCATATGTAGTATCTACCTTATTTTTGATGCATGAAGTGGAACAAGATGTACCGCTTGAACTTAATATCTATGTGATATAGACTTGTAAGCCATGTTCCTTGGATATACATGCTTGGTTGTATCCAAGTGGATTTATAAATGGGTTATGTATGCGATGAGGAGCATGGATACATGATGAATGATGTTTAAGTGGCATGTGTTGTTTTTAGTTGTCATAAAGAGCATATGTGCATGTTGTGCACCACTATTGTGTCAACCGTAATCTTGAAAATTCTTTGGCAAGCTCGGATTCTCTTATGGCCTATCGAATGGGCATGTATCTCTTATTATGATGTTGAAAGCTTCAGTATATATATCTCTCTGTTCGGAGGCTACATGGAAGCTTATTTTTCATGGCAATTCATGGAAGCTTCATAAAAGCTTAGCTTATTGTCTCATCGGATATGATTGGTTGACCGATTTTTGGATAATGATTGTGCTTGGTCATGGATGACCAAGGGTGATGTGAATTCTGTATGAATGTATGTTTTCATGGTGCTTGCCGGGATGGAAAAATAGGCAGGGCCCGGTGCCCTTGGGTTGAAAAGCCCTAAACCCCTGGGAAGCAATGTTTGGCCGCCTATAAGCCACCGGTGTGGGGCCCGGGAATCTAGGCAAATTGGCAAGGCACTATAGTTTGGTTGTTATCAATGTTTGTATGGGATCGGGATGATTGATCCCAGGACTGTTGCTATCTATATTCATATAGGATCGGGACAATTGATCCTAGGGTATCAGCTTGATGATTCGACATCTCGATGGCATGGGAATGTACTTACAGCTCAGGCTCTCTATGGTATGGTAATCGGTTGACACGGGAGGTAAATTGCATTAGCACGTGCATGCGTAGTTAATTGATGAAGATGGTTCTTGTTGATATTAAAGAATTTCACGTGGTTTGAAAGATATGTTTATGAACCTGTTTTTTTGAATATATGCCTTTCACCCCCTACTGAGCTGTGAGCTCACCCCGTTTTCTAATTATTACAGGTACACAGGAGACGTGTGATGTTAATGAGATGGCGAGTTCGGGATCGAAATAGAGAGCTCTGATACGAATTCATCGTTTTGTTATGAATATGTTACCTTGGGAAGCTATGGCTAGCCCGAAGTGTTATTTACTGACTTGTGCATGCTTAGTTTGGTTTTGTATATTGGTTACATGTATGCATGATTTTGTACAGTACTATCTTCTTCTAACTGGCTGATTGACATGTGTGATATTTACCGTTTGAACTTCTTTGTGCATTTACATATATGCCCATTTTAGTCAATCTAAGATGGGTTAGTAGCACTCCAGGTCTTAATTACGAGTGCTATCCTGTATATTAAGTCGGGGGTGTTACATTGTTGGTCCTTCGAGAGGGACCAGGGTTCCCAGTTTAGGCAGCGGCATCACCAAGTAGTGGAGGAGGAGAGGACCATCACAACCGGCGGAGCCCAGAAAGGAAGCGGTTAAGGAGGAGCTGGCTAGAGTTAGGGCAAATCAAAAGCATTTGGAGGAGCATCTTCAACAACGAAAGGGAGCGCCAAGAGCAAGAAAGGGAGCGATTGGCTTGGGAAATTAAGATGCATGCCTAGTTTGAAGAAATGGCAAGGCAGATGCGTATGGGGGCTCCACCATTCTATGGCTCCAACTCCGCTCTTTAGTTTTAGGTTTATTTTATTGTTGAACAGTTTTATAGGATTGTAAAGTTTTTAAAAGAGTTTTGAAGGACATTAATAATTTATTTGTAAACATTTCAAACATTTACTTCCATATGATTGAATAATTGAATGCTTTGATATTTGAATGAATGAAAATATGAATGATTGGGCAGGATGTTTGAATGAATGAAATTGG
Source organism: Lonicera japonica (assembly GCA_021464415.1). Lineage (NCBI taxonomy): Eukaryota > Viridiplantae > Streptophyta > Magnoliopsida > Dipsacales > Caprifoliaceae > Lonicera > Lonicera japonica. The sequence continues at coordinate 51,960,508 of CM038466.1, forward strand.
TTTATAATGCAAGTTATTTGTATAGATGTGCACGTGTGGGGGACACACTGTAACCGGTAGTGTCTGCCAGTTTTTTTATTCACTTAGGCGACATAGAAATTAGCCCACATCGCCTAAGGTCCAGTCAAACTTATTTGACTTTAATACTTTAGGCGATGTAGGTATTTACATATGTCCCCTAACTGGACTACTAGGGCGACATATCAATGATCCCGACGTCGCCTAAGGTCTAGTCAAACTTGTTTGACTTTAGGACCTTAGGCAACGTAGGCTTTTACATACATCCCCTAAGTGGACTATTAGGGCAACGCATGTATATACTTACGTCCCCTAAAGTCTAGCCAAAGGAAAGTGGACTTTGATTTTATAGGTGACGTATGTATATACCTATGTCTCCTAAAGTCCCAAAGAAAAATTGACTTTGACTTTATAGGCGACGTATGTAGTTACCTACGTCGCCCCATTCCTTAAGCGAAAGAGCTTCAGAAACGTACCTTAGGCGACTTATGAGGTATCTTGGGTGACGTACGCGGTACTGTAGACACCCGAATCCGTGACCCCCGCAAGAACCCTAAGGAACGCTCGCTAGTACCGCCGTTGAGTTTGTTACTCACCCAAAAGTACTAGAAACTACTCCGAGAAGTTTGTAGCCCAACAAACCCATTCGCAGAGGGATTTGTCATGCGATAAATCCACTTTTGTAGGTTTTTATCGCGCGACAAATCAAATTGTCACACGACAAACCTCTCTGACCTAGACCATCCACTCCCTGACACATCAGTTTGTCAGTGATATCACTTTAGCCGTTTGTCACGCGACACTTGCCCTTTCTGGGGTAATGTCGTGCGACAATCTCTCTCGAGCAGTATAAATAGGCCAACACCCCAAGGGTTGAAGAAAAAAGGAAAGGAGGAGGCTTTCTGGAATCTGAGAAAAAAAATTAGGGTTATTATTTAGAAAATCTAATTTTCTAAGAAATATTCAAGGAATCTCCGAGTTTCGACACTCGACGTCTCTAATATTAATGTTGAATTATCGACTATATCTGGAGAAGAAACGTCTACATTCCCCGGATCATCTTCAATCATATTATATTTTCTCTCTCTTATATTCTTATTATTATCGTCGAGAAGGTAACTAAAAATTCCTTCTAGTAATTAAGATTATATCTATATGCTATTTTTGTTATATCTTATAGACTTGTTTAAATCCTTATATATACGTACTCGTTATTTTCGAAAGTACTATAAGTGAGTAGGGAGTTGGCTTGCTTGGGCCAACATAAACTGAAAGCATTTACTTCCATTTGAATTGTTTTTGTATACTTGTTATATCTGTTGTTCTGTTCACTTTCTAACTGAATAAACTTATTGTCAAAGTTATCGATATTTTATTTCCAAAATAACCTAATAAAAATTATTTTCAAAACTAGAAAAAGTAAGACCATTTATCATCCGGCTAAAACCAAGTTTTCAAAACTCGGACTGACAAAACTTACTTAGGAATTAAATTTAGATATATTTTGTCTTTCACATAGACTGCAATTTATCTGATGCACTCTCCTCAAGAGTTCAATTCCATATCAAATTAATTCCAATAAGATCCGATCTTTTCTAAAAATTAACCTAACGAGATAATTAATATTGTTATCTGAGGAAACAATACCGAATCATTCTCTTTCCAAAAATAGATAAGATAAACTTTTGTCACTAGTAATTAATATTTCAACAAAACTGAAACATCGGATTACGGAATACAAAGTTTTCACCCTTTTCCCCGTTTTTTTCCAAAACTTAGGTTTTTATGAGTTATTTCCCAAAAACAATAGAGTATCAGTAAAGGCATCCAAGTTTTTCAATTTTAGAATAAACATATAAGCCACTAGAGATCGAAATGGCAGAATGGGTGCCTAACACCTTCCCAAACCGTAACATAGTTCCCGAACCCTATAAGAAACCCGATTTTATAGACAAACGTGTAAAGAAAAGCTTATCTATAGCTTTTCCTCTTACACAACTATTTTTGTCCGTTTTCTCGTAAAACATACTGGTGACTCTGAACGAACTCTCTTGCATCTAGAAATAGGATAGAGGGATACCCGATATGAATTATCAATACATAGAAGCAAATGGAACAACGGAATCCTTTCCGATGTTTCAAACTCCCAAACATGGGATTGAGATCGACCTGGGAGTCGCATTTGCGGATTCTCACAGGTAAGTCGCCTAAGAGACCGTCAGAGGTAGTGATGTGGTTTTTTTTTTCTAGAATTTATGAGAGAATCTTATTAGAGAAGGTAGCTTTGATTGGGTATTTTGTATTTAGAGAGAGAATCTTGTTGAAATTTGTGTTTAGAGAGAGAAAGACATGAAATTAGGGTTAGGGTTCATGGAGGAAATGGGTTGGATGTTGAAGATGGGGATATTTTGGTCAAATTGGGCAAAAAAAATCAACGGATGGTTAACCCCGTCAAACGAACATGGAGGGACTCTAATTATGGCCATTTTTCAGGGAGTAACTCAAAATGGCCCATTTTAAAATTAAAAGCCAAAATCTAGCAAATCCTCCATGCTTAAAATTTTAAATTCTTCACTAATTTTATCAAACGATGGACTTCCAATTTTTCACGCTCCAAATCTCAACTTTTACTTAAATTCTAAGTTTTTTTTCTGTGTCCAAACATATGGTGAAAGAGCATAACATAACCACAGTCTCATCTAAGAATGCATACCTCTTATAATGAAAAGAAAAGAAAAAAACAAAGAAAGATGAATCTTAATTTGTTCCTTACGAATTCTATAATTTGTTCTTTCCATATCTTTTCGTTACGTTAACATCTTTCTTGAAAATAAACAGATAACTTTCATGAACGACACATACCTTAATGTATGGCACTCCATGTACCAAATTTTTTTGGCAACAAAACATGACTTGTGTCAATTAAGTACGTTATTGTTAGATCTTATTTACCTTGTGGCCTAATTTAGAGGGTTAGATTACCACTTTTGAGTTTAGTTAAGTGTAAATTTGGAATTTGCTTATAAATGGTAAATGTGTCTGGTAGCCTACTAATTAAATGTGGATCTACTTTCATAGAATCAGCTCCACTATCTTTTTTGCACCTCTTATATATTAATTCTAACTAATTTGATTTAAAAATATGTAGTAGATGTTCTTCAAATAAGTTTCAGATGTTATATATAGCTAATCCCGTGAAATCATGAACAAATTTAAAATTGGATAAAGTTGGTAAATAATGTTTTGTATTTTATTTTTATTTTTTCATAATAATAATCGTTTTTTTGTGTAAATATATATCAAAAGTGCTTGGTTCACGTAAGTTCAAAAATTAGTTGAAAACTCCTGGAGACATTATATGTCTAATCAACGCTAAAATAGCTCCTGTCACCATAAAATTTGTCGTGGTTATGAGAAATACTAGGTATTTTTGTAGTACCACTTAGTCGTTACGTTGTACTCCAAATCCAATAGTTGAATGCTAAATAAGTGTATGTATATATATACACACATTTCTACTATATGTATAGTAAATCTACTCAAGAGCACCACATATCATCAAATGAGATGAATTAATTATATATAAAATTATGCGATATGGACCACACATCGATTGTTGATCGAAATATATATCGTTTAAATTTATTAACATTTCTCATGTAAGGAATAATATAATTCATTTCATTTGATTGACTAATGCATTGTATTAAAATATAAAAACATATTTAATACATATTCCTGTCTTTAAGCACTAGCCTATTTAGTCATATTAATCCGCAGATGAAGAGAATCAATAAATTTGAATTCGATGACAATAAAGATATCATATTAAAGTGGGAAGATCTAGCTAACTAAGCACTAATTTAAAAAAGATATTAAAGATCCAATATCTTTATATATTAAGAAAAATAATTTGAACTTTGACATGCAGCATCTTGAATCTTATTGTAGACCATGTCCCAAATCAAATCTTCTAGAGATAAACTCTTAAGTTATGTTTGAGAATATACTACATTGAACTAATTAAATATATACTTAAATTTCAGGGGAAAACTAATTCCTTTCTCCCAAACACATCATAAATTGTATTAATTTGTTGCATTCCACTCCCCATGCACTCAACCAAAATTTTCGTAGAGAAAAGCAAATCCCATTATTTATAAAAATATATTTATATATATTAAAGGGGGCACTCACAATAATTTGTTATAATAAGGCCAATCACAAAAAGAAAGCATTATTGCCATGACATTATCCTTAGAGATTAAACATAATTTAATAAATTAGAAGTGCCCAAAATTAATAAAGTAAAAGGAGCACTAATTACAATACGAGGTTCTTCCCAATATCATTCCAGTGGGAACTCAATAGTCCTCCCAAACAGACAATTAACTGGTTTTCTTTTTCTTTTTCTTTTATATATATATATATATATATTGTAAATTAATACCTCAATTTTCATAAAGAAGCATGATTAATTTCAAGTTAGATGCTCTTAATTCTAATTAAAACTAATTATTATTCACCCCTATCACAATTGTCTCTTTGAACTTGCTTACTAGAGGGTACTATATATATATATATATATTATATGTAAGGCTTTGTTTGATATTAAGATGGAAAGTGATAAACAATACAATTGATTTATGTGAAAAGTTAAAAAATAATTTGAGAAATGTGCTAAGATAATCTCTTAATTTTTGGCCTTTTTCAATGAAAACCTTCTTTGGAAGTGTGGAAAAAAAATTCACAAAAAATAAAGAAAGATAGATAACATTTATTCACAAAATGAACTCAAGATGGAGAGCATCTCACCATGCACATCCCTTAACTTATTTCCAAACTTCTCACAAAAATCAATTATTTTTTATATCACTCTTGATCTTGTCATCAAACGGAGTTGTAAGCTCCGTTTGATACTTTGATAGCAACACGCAAAATAATAAGAAAAACAAATAATTTGTATAAGAAGTTGGAAAATAAATTAAAATATGTGATGAGATACTCGATCTCTACTTCATGTTCATTTTTATGATTAAATATCATCTATCCTTCATTATTTTTTGTGAAAAAAATTTCTTCCTCAATCATTAAAAAAAATTTACATTCAAAAATTTACAAATTAAGAAGATATCACTTAACATGTCACAATTTATTTTTAACTTTTTATAAAAATTAACTATTTTTTTATTTTTTTTATATTATTATTAGACGAAGCGTAAAGTATAAAGTTCTAATTAAATAAGATTCTTGCTTTTTGAACTTGTACTATAAAAGAAGGGGCCAATATACCTGATTCTATATAGTAGTTTCAAAGAGATTCTCATTGTGCTTTATAGAGAGAGAGAGAGAGAGAGATGGTAATTAGTGGAATGATCGAAAAGGCTAGGCCCTACGTACTAATGGTGGGGTTGCAGTGTGGAGCAGCAGGGATGTACATTATTAGCGCCGTTACTCTCAAGCAAGGCATGAGTCGTTATGTCCTCATTGTCTACCGTAACGCCGTTGCTGCCGCCGTTATTGCCCCTTTCGCCTTTTTCCTTGAAAGGTTCTGTCTCTCTCTCTCTCTCTCTCTCTCTCTCTCATTTTTTGACTAAAAAGACAGTTTATTTGCATGAAAAAAATTTCATATTTAAAAAATAATTTAAATATTTTGAGTTTTTAATGAACTAAATACATGACGACAAATTTCTTTTTCTTTTTTTTTTAATTATTTATTTACCTATTTTCTTGTTTTATATATTTTTTGCAGGAAAATAAGACCAAAAATGACCATCTCAATCTTTTTAAAGATAATGCTTTTGGCTCTTCTTGAGTAACTCTCTCTCTCTCTCTCTCTCTCACACATTTACTTTTTATGCACGCAATTAATTAAAAGAAAAAAACAACCATATAAATGAATATATGATCATACATATACATATATGATATATAATAGCAAAACATTTCTCATACGGAACAATTTGTACATATTGAAACCTTTTTCATCTCTAAAACAGTGAGAATATATTTTTAGCGATGAAAAATATTATTGCTAAAAGTTTAGTCTGTACATATCGATTTGTATAAAAAAAATTATGTACATAATAGATAGCTTGAAGTTGATATGTTATATTTTTTTTGCAGGCCAATTCTAGATCAGAACATAACATATTTGGGAATGAATTATACGTCAGCGTCATTTACATCTGCCATTATGAATGCTGTTCCCGCCGTTACTTTTCTCCTTGCTGTTATTCTCCGGTAACAACTTCACAAATTTTAATTATTTCCAATCATATACACATATTTTACTTTTAATTTCACCACATGTATAATATAAGGTGGATTAATTTTTGTATGCAAAATATAATATATAGTCGTGTCTAGCTAAAAGCGAACTGTCTACTTGCGGACCATTTTTTTGAACGATTTTTTAGGTGCTGTTGCAGAAAAAAATTTCTCTCTTCATTTGCGAGCGAACAGTCCTCTCTAAAGCTTGGCACGTAAATTAAGTGGCCTTACTTAAAATTTGTACGAAAAGTTTTGTACTTTATATATGATGTAGTGTATAGTATATATTCTTGCATGTAATTATAAATTAGGCCCGCGATTCGATGTTTTCTCATTTTTGCTTTTTAATCTTTGATTGTAATGTCAGTTTGTATAAAAAATTAGTATAATTTGTTAGTATATTTAGCATTACTCTTTATAAAATTAATAATTTAAAACTTTGTGTGTGAATGTGATAATCTATCAGCTTAGAGAGATTGAAGATGAAAGAAGTGAGGAGTCAAGCAAAGGTGATGGGAACCTTACTTACATTTGGAGGAGCATTGATAATGACAATGTACAAGGGCCCCATTATCAATCTCATTTGGTCCCCTAAAACAAGCCATTTTGTTAGCTCTAGCGCCACAGACTCCTCTCATCAACACTGGCTCAGTGGCACCCTTTTCCTCCTTGTTGGTTGTTTTGCGTGGTCTGCCTTCTTCATTTTGCAAGTAAGCCTCCCAATTATTTAATTTTCTTGGCACAAAAATTTTGTCACAAAAGGTCTGGTCTACATACGAACCAGTCGATCCTTATGAAAGCGAATATATATATTATTAGTATTATTAGAGTTTGGAGCATTCAACTCAAAATCAATTAGTAATGAGTGGAGTAGCGCCTAGATCTTATATATTGCTTTGGGGGATCTCATTTTCCGATGTAAGATATATAATCTCAACATATATATATACTAAAAAATTCTCAATATATTTGTAATGAGTGGACCAGTCCGTAACGAACCTAGACCTATTAGCATTACAGTTTTATGTCGCTAAAAACATATTCCCAATATATTTGTAATGGAAAACCGTCGCTAAAAGTCCCGGTCCGCATGAGAAATGTATTGTATATGTATATATATATATAAACAAGTTTGAATATGGTGCGCATGCACACGCTTGATTGTTTAAGAAAAAAGATTAAACCATAGATAAAGGTAGTTTGCAAATTATTAATTTTCAAGATAAAGTAGTTTGTACCAGATTAACTTTCGTGCTTAAAAAGTAATTTGTATCATATTTGTAGTGTTGTATGCACAAAATTATCCCTAATTTACGTAAATATAGCGAATAAAAGAGGGTTTTTAGTACCTAACTATTTTGCCAACTATCATACATACTATTAGATAGATTGTAATTACCCGGTTCTCCTCGAAAATGGTTAGCACAAGTTTTAATTTAGAATCATTGTTTTTACATATATACTAAGAACTTTTCCATTACACTACCGATTTAGGATATTTTGGGTTGTTACGTAGATATATAATTTCAACTCTAATGTTGTAACATTGTGGTGAATAATGCAGTCCATAACAGTAAAGGAATACCCGGCTGAGCTATCGCTAGCGTTTTGGATATGTTTTATGGGCTCAGTGCTAAGTGCCGCGGTGACACTTGTGGCGGAGCACCGCCACGGAGTGTGGTCCATTGGCTTTAACTCTAGGCTCCTCGCTCCTCTCTATACTGTGAGTACTTGCATCAATCCCTTTCTACTACGTAAAATTATTTTGTCACATGCATTGGAACAGAATACTTAATTAGAAGTAAAATTATTTTTACTAAAATTTGCAGTACACTCGATACATGTGCGCGTGTAATTCTTGATACTATGTAATTTAAAATTAAGCAAATGTAATTTATATGTATATATAGGGGGTGATAAGTTCAGGGCTAACATACTATGTACAAGGAGTGGTGATGAAGACAAGAGGTCCTGTTTTTGTGACTGCCTTCAACCCTCTATGCATGATCATTGTTGCTATTCTTGGCTCTATCATTTTGGCAGAGAAACTCCGCCTTGGAAGGTACAACATGCATACATAGCTTTTATATATATATATATAAATTCTCATTTATTTTTCAAAATTATTACCACTATTTCTATTTCAATTAATTTTCCAATAGTTGCTCAAAAAAAAATTTCAATATACGACAAAGGTCAATTTCAAAAAAAAAATTGTCTCAAATTTGAAACTTTTTATGGTACATGCACTCAATGATCTCAAATGAATACGTGTCCTTCTATACGGATATATTTATTTGACATAAAAAATTATCATTCTAATCTAGCGACCACTCATTAATTAGTTGGAATGGATTTTGATAATGGATGAAGGTGACATGGATCCCACGTTCTAATCAATGCATAATGGCCACGTTAAATATGTTACTCTTTTATGCTAAATAGATACGTCCCTCTAAATTATTGGGATGTATATATTATATATATGTCGTAAGGGAGAACTCTACCTAAATTTGTTGCATTTTAACACTTCATTAGTTTTATATGCAAATCAAACACGTTAATCTATCTCAATTTGTTGCAGGTCCATATCTACCATTTATTAATTTAACAAACAAGAATGTTACATTTACCATTTACTAATTTATTTATTTATTTAAGTTTTATGTAATTAATTTAATTTTTTTTTTCCTAGTAAAAAAAGTCTCCCGGACAAATGTAGTAAAAAAAATATTTCAATTTACATAAACTTATGAAATTCTTAGCTATAAATCTTTACTATATTACAAAGTAAGGACTAATTTCAACGACTTGAAACTGTCCTATTTTTTATTTTCAATTTTAATTCTACAACTTCTCTTTTTTTCATAAAAAAATTGCTTAGGATAGGATTCCACTCTTCATCGAGCAATACATAAATACATTTAACTACTGGATCATCTATCATTATTTTTATTTATATATATCAATATATATTTGAAAATTTTTGCTTTACGCATGTTTTCAGCATAATTGGAGCTATTGTCATAGCAGTGGGCCTCTATGCTGTTGTGTGGGGTAAAGGCAAAGATCACCTAACTGGGCCCACACCATCAACTGATGAAAAAGATGATGACGCCCATCAACTTCCAATCACAAAAATGGATGACACTAAATTCACGGTCACCGGAGCCGGCGAACTTGCCGGAAAATTAGACGATGTTCCGATAAAGATGCCCTATTACACTAGTAATTAGGCATTGCGACAAACTTCTAGAGTAATTTTAGACTGACATGGTTAAGTGACATAATTGTCGTGACAAAAATTTATAAGTGATAAATATTGTCATGACAATGTTGTTATTTAAAATTTAAATGTGGGTTTTTAATTTTTTTTTTTTTAAAGTTATGTTTTGCCTTTTCTTTAAGCTCCTAGTTGCTCTTAGTTACACAACAATAAATGTTATACAAGAGATTGTACATATATGTAAATTATTCCTTTAATGCAAATTGTAAATTGATGAACAATTATATTTTCCCCTTAAATGGTACTAAGAATATTAAATCATACCACAGTGCGAGACTGATACAAATACGTCCACTCTATATAAATAATTAAATGAAGTAAAGTCTAGCATATAACTATCTTTTGTATGAATTAGTATTTTTGTAATGATTTGACATTCTTGTAATGATTTCAAGACTCCCTGTCCCCAGTGAAAAGAAAATCAGATGTTTTTAATAATTTTAAAACCTTTTTGAGTACTAGCCAGTACGTATTAATTGTTTATCAACCTACAAATTGAAAATGTGAGGTTAATTAAGGGCCCGTTTGGTTGCGTAAATTACCTAATTTTAGAATTAGTTAATTTTCAATTAAAGAATTATAAATTTTCTCATTTATGAATAATTCAATTCTAATTCAAGTAGTGTTTGGAAAACTTAAACAAGAAATTCCGATTGTTAGAATAAAAACATGTTTTCCATTGTCCTATGTTATTTAAAATTTTGTCTAGATGCATCACCATCATGGGTAGAAAATAGATCTTCTTGAAAAATAAAGTTGGAATGAATTATCTAATTCTAGAATTAGACAATTTCAAGTTTTACTTGAAATGACTTAATTTGAGTTTTTGTGAATCAACTTGAATCATCATATTTACAATTGTTCAATTTAGACAACCAAACACTAATAAATGAAAATTTTGTAAATTACTTAATTATAAATTATCTAATTCGCAATTTGAAGGACAACCAAACGGGCCCAATTGAATCCTGGTGATTAGTTCTACCATGAATTCTTTGTTTACCAATGGAATAGATTTCAACTACCTTCTAAAAATAATAATGCCAATATCAATTTTTGATTGATAAATTTTTGGTTTCATACATGTAATATATAATAATGTATATTTCAGTTGTAAAATTTGTGAGCAATTGATTGAAATACTTCCCAACATTAGCTTATTAAATTATACGATCATCATGTTTATTGGTCGGTAAAGGCCTTCTACTGTATGTATATATAATACTAGTTGTAACTTGTGGTAAAGGCATAGATCTCATCTCAACCAATCGCGGCCGCTTTACACAATGAATTTAGAATCATTATTGATGTTATCCTAGCTTTGGCACCAGTTAAGTTTCAATACATTCACAAAGATAGTAATAAAATTTCAGAAATTTGAGATTCGTTATTTCTATGATGGCTTGTGCCTCTTTGCACTTGTGATCTGATTCATTTTGTTCCTCTTTCTTAAAAAAAAAAAATTGGCACTATCAGTTATTTAAAAAAAAATGCATCTTTTAATCGCAAGCATATATATACATTCTTTTATCCCTTAATACATTCTTTTTAATCCAAAACACTTTCCTGTTGTATATATAATAAATTTTTTATGCATTATCTATATTTTAAATCTATATGAAGCTTGAGCATTTATCTCACAATCTTGTGTATCTATGTCCTGTAATACAATATTTATTATAAGATAAAATGTTTCTTTTCTTTATTATTTTAACAGAATAACATTATGTATGATTTTTGGTCCTTTAAATTGCTTAAACAAAATATGTAATATTTTATACCTGACGTTAAATTTAATAAATATTGACAACAAACATCAAAGATTGAATTAATGAATATTGAGATGAGTGGTGGAGCCAAAAATCTAACTGTGGGTGGGGTGGGGGAGAATTTGAAACACAAAAATATATATTTAAAGTCGTAAATTTTGAGCTTAAATATAATAATACTTCATACTACTCAAATAGCAAATGTAAACAATTACAATTACAATAATACAATACAAATATAATATCATTAATAATATTATGCAATTAATCAAGAAGCACAACTAATATTATGTAAGTAATTAGTAAATAAAATTATACCTAATATTAAAAAGTAAATCTAAGAAAGGATTTTACCTTACTAGTGACCATTTTCGAGCCATTTTGAGGATAATTTTCAGTGGGACCTCACACCTAGTTGTGAAAGATTATTATAGATTCGTATTCTCCTCCGTGAGTACATCGAAATCGTATATTTTTTTTGCTCAAAATGGTTATAAGGTGAATGAGAAATTAGTTACCCAAAGAGAGTTACTTGAGATAGAAAAATGGAATGAGTATGCGAACTTTGTGACAAAATTGATGGGTTTATAAAGGATCATCTCTTATCAACTTGATAAGCATTTACGAAAAATAAAGCTCTCTCTACCACCCGTGGGGTATGGGGTGAAAATCACAATTACACGGCTGCGCGGTGCCATGTTTTGCACCCGAATTTATTTATAGTCTAGATACGTACCCTGAAACTAAATTAAGTTTCACACTTAGGTTCTTATATATAGTTTTGCCCCTTACACTTTAATTACCCTCATGTATTAGTTTTTACACTTACATCCCTATATATATATATTGGTCAAAAAATATCCTCTATATAATAAAAAAAATTCAAAACCAAGTGGGGGTGCTCGCCCCCACTTCCCCTTAACATAGCTCCGCCTATGATTGAGATCATCATTCCATATATATACATCTTTTCTTAAGTGGTATTTTTTGGGTTCTAAATTAAGAGTTCAGTGCTTTTTTTTTAAGAATATCTTAAATTAAAAGTGCTCAATTTATTTTTTAAAACATAATTAATACACTAAATTAATCTCACGCTGATAAATAAATTTGGTGCATTTTAACACTTCATTACTTTTATATGCAAATCAAACACGTTAATCTATCTCAATTTGTTGCATGTCCATATCTACCATCTATTAATTTAACAAACAAGAATGTTCCATTTACCATTTACTAATTTTATTATTTTTTTAAGTTTTATGTAATTAATTTAATTTTTCTTCCTAGTAAAAAAAGTCTCCGGGACAACTGTAGTAAAAAAAATATTTCAATTTACATATACTTATGAAATTCTTAGCTATGTATCTTTATTATATTACAAAGTCATGAATAATTTCAACGACTTGAAACTATCATACTTTTGATTTTCAATTTTACCTCTACAATTTTATTTTTTATAAAAAAATTGCTTATGATAGGATTCTACTCTTCATCGAGCAATACATTTACGCATTTAACTACCGGATCATCCATCGTTATTTTTATTTATGCATATATATATATATATATATATGTTTGAAAATTTTTGCTTTATGCATGTTTTCAGCATAATTGGAGCTGTTGTCATAGCAGTAGGCCTTTATGCTGTTGTGTGGGGTAAAGGCAAAGATCATCTAACTGGGTCCACACCATCAACTGATGAAAAAGATGATGAAGCCCATCAACTTCCAATCACCAAAATGGATGACACTAAATTCACGGTCACCGGAGCCGGCGAACTTACCGGAAAATTAGATTATGTTCCGATAAAGATGCCCTATTGCACTAGTAATTAGGCACTCCAACCTACTTCGTAGAGTAATTTTAGACTGACAGTGTTAAGTGACACAATTGTTGTGACAAAAATTTATCAACGATAATTGTTGTCATGACAATGTTGTTATTTAAAATTTAAATGTGGGTTTTTGTTTTTTTTGAAGGGTGAAGTTATTTTTTGCCTTTTCTTTAAGCTCTTAGTTGCTCTTAGTTACACAACAATAAATTGTACATATATGTAAATTATTTCTTTAATGCAAATCGCAAATTGAATTTTTTTTTTTTTTGGTGAACGCAAATTGTAAATTGACGAACAATTAAATTTTCCCCTTAAACAGTACTAAGAATATTAAATCGTATCAAGGTGCAAGACTAATACAAATACGTCACTCTATATAAATAATTAAATCACGTGAAGTCTAACATATAACTATCTTTTGTATAAAACTTATGAATTAGTATTTTTGTAATGATTTGACATTCTTGCAATGATTTCAAAAACTCCCTTTCCCCATTATCACATTACAATGACAAGAAAATCAGATGTTTTTAATAATTTTAAAATCTTTTTGAGTACTAGCCTGTTAGAAAAATAGTGATTATTCTACTGTAGAAAATGGAAATACAAAATAGAAAAAAACTTATCGATCGAGGCTTGTGTAAACACAATTTCCTAAGGTGAAAATTGCCCGCTGATATCAATGATGTCAGCCTTCTCGAGCATACACCTCCCAGGATTCAACGACCTTAAGAATACTACCAGCAACTGTAGAACCCTAATGGAACTCTCAAGTACTCAAAAATTATAATAAGAAATTAATGAAGAAGAAGGAAAAACGAAGAGAAGAAGACTGTTTTTTCGTGTGTATTATTCTCATCGAGTTATCGCTATGTATACGTGCAACAGCATAGACGTGGGGATAGAGTTGTGTTACGTAGAAGGCGCAACCTCCCCAACGTCTCAAAAGACACGGACAAGTGCTTATCTCATAAAAACGAATTTAACTTAATAGATAAAACAATCAAAAGCAAAAATATTGGAAATTTCAAACAAGCCCAAAGCCCCTGAGGCCCAAGGCCATTATCAAAGACTTTAAATAATCAATGTAGTCAGTGGGGCTCGAACCCAGCCCTCCAAGCCAATTTCCTCGAGCCACTCCTACTGAGCTACACTCTTTAAATTAATTATTTCATTCAAAATATGTATATATCTATATACCATACAACACTAGCCAGTACGTGTTAATTGCTTATCAACATACAAATCGAAAATGTGAGGTTAATTAGTTGAATCCTGGTGATTAGTTCTACCATAAATTCTTTGTTTACCAATGGAATAGATTTCAACTACCTAGCTCCTAAAATTAATAATGCCCATATCAATTTTTGATTGATAAATTTTTGGTTTCATACATATAATATATAATAATGTATATTTCAGTTGTAAAATTTGTGAGCAATTGATTGAAATACTTTCTAACATTAGCTATATTAAAATATTAAATTATACTACCACCATGACTATTAGCCGGTGAAAGCCTTCTGCTATATATTATATAAATTGTAATTCGTGGTAAAGGCATAGACCTCATCTCAACCGATTGAGGCTGCTTTACGCAATGAACTAGGAACCTTTATTGATGTCATACAAACACACACACACACATATATATATATATATATATGAGTCCATTTCTTATACGGATTACTGTTCACGGATGAACAGTATGGATTGGTCCATTTGGCACGCTTCCCGATGGAATTTTTTGATGAAATTTTGTGGGGATGTTCTTCATCGTGTCTAGAACATCTTCACTAAATTTCATCAAAAAATTCAACCGGGAAGTGGGTTAACTACACGATTGAAAAATATTGGTCCAGAAATAGAGTTATAAAATCCAATATTTTTCAATCGTGTAGTTAACCCACTTCCCGGTTGAATTTTTTGATGAAATTTGGTGGAGATGTTCTAGACACGATGAAGAACATCCCCACAAAATTTCATCGAAAAATTCCATCGGGAAGCGTGCCAAATGGACCAATCCGTACTGTTCATCCGTGAACAGTAATCCGCACCTGAAATTTTCCATATATATATATATATATGTACACCTGGTGGTGGCGGCAAAGTTGGAGGGTTAAGTTTCAATATGTTCATAGAGATGGTAAGAAGGTTGCTCATTCGATTGCCCATAAATGTCGATATCTTTGGAGATTTCAGAGGTTTGGGATTCCTTATTTCTAAGATGGCGTGTTCTTTGCGCTTGTAATATGATTGATTTCGTTCGTCTTTCTAAAACATATGGCACCATGTACTATTAAAAAAAATATCTTTTAATCCCAAGCATATGTATATACATTTTTTTATCCCTTATATATTTTTTTTAGATCCAAAACAATTGTATCCTCTTGTTGTATAGTTATATATAATCAATTTTTTATGCATTAACTATCTCTGTATTTTAAATCATATGAAACTTGAGCATTTATCTCACAATTTTGTGTATCTATGTGCTGAAATGCAATATTTATCATAAGATAATTAAAATGTTTCTTTTTTTTATTATTTTAACACACTATATATGATTTTTGGGGCCAATTAGCAAAAATAACCCTAAAAGTTTGATCAAAATCTCTCACTCATCCCTAAAGTTCAATTTTCAGTTGAACCATCCTTAAAGTTTCTAATTTCGGTTTAAGCGTCCCTAAAGTTTTTAATTTCGGTTTAAGCATCCTTAAAGTTTCTAATTTCTGTTGAAGTATCCAATAATTCCCCTTAAAAAAGTGGCTCACAACAATGACTCACGTTTTTCATCGGTCTTTTTAACGGGCACCCAATTTTGGAGAAGTGAGGAAAAATTAAAAACTTTAAGGATGTTTCAACCGAAAATTGAACTTTAGGACGAGCGAGAGATTCGGGTTAAATTTTAGGGATAATTTTTGCCAATTACCCAATTTTTTATCCTTTAAATTGCTTAAACAAAATATGTAATATTTTATTGCCGACGTTAAATTTAATAAATATTGACGACAAAAATTGGAAGATTGAATTAGTGAACATTGAAATCATCATTCCTTATAAATACGTCTTTTCTTAAGTGGTACTTTTTTAAACCCCCTAAATTATCATAATTTGACACTTTATCTCCCAATTTATAAAATTCAACACTAAACCACCAAAACTATTAGTTATTGTCACTGAAAACCCAAAATGGCATAAATGCTCTCTCACATTATGAAAAATGCGACCTCCATTACCACCTCTCATTATCACCACCCATTTACACAACCACCATTATCACATCACGTACACTTATATTCTTTCTCAAGTTGGCGAACCAACTCTTACAATGCAACTCTGACGACTTATTCTCTCTTTAGAAATATATAATGCTTTTGGCACATTTTACAACATAGTATATATATTTCTAATTATATGATACCCAATTATTATTTTTTTTCTATGAATATTCATACTACGTGCATGTCTAATTGAACGATACCCAAATTTTCTCTCTAGAAAGATTAAATGAGGGATGTATATACATGTAGAGAGAAAGATAGAGAAATTGACTATTTTTTTATTTTAAACTTTGTGGAAGGACAAGTATATATGTGTTTTGGGGACAACAGCTAATAGTTTAAGAGGTCGATTTTTATAAATTAAAGGGTAAAGTGCTAAATTGTGATAGTTTAGGAGGGTTTAGTGTATTTTACCCTTAAGAGTTCACTACGTTTTTTAAATTGTCTTAAATTAAGAGTTCAATTTACTTTTTAAAACATCATTAATGCACCAAATCTAACCGTTCTAAACAAATTTTGTATTTAACTATTAAGTATTAACAAAGTTAAAAATTAATGTATCTTTGAAAAAATGGTACAGTCAAACTGATTTCTTAATTTCAAGTATAGATGATTCAATACTTATCTTTTTCTTGATTTTTAAAGTATAAAATAATTGGTACATAAAAAAAAAGTATAATAAAAATTGGTAATGCCCTATGATCAATAATATCATGAATAAAGCCGAGTGGGCATGACAAGCTCAAATGCTGATGAGTGTGCATGCAAGATGGATAATGCAATAAATTAATCTCTACTTTCTTCTTTTTCTTCTTTCTTTTTACTTTTAATTTGTAATAAATTTCAATTTATTTTTTTGTGTGTTTAGGTAAAATTTCAGCCACATAAACAAAGCAAATACCTTGCGTTGGAATCATATTTGGTTTGTTGAGTGGTTAACAAAAAAATATAAAACGTCAGATTACACTAACTTCAATTTTGGAATCCTAACATGAGAGCACCAACTTTTCTCTCATTATTTATTGTCTCCCAAAGTGCTCTTGATTTTACTTAATTCTAATGATTTTTAATTATCAAAATGAGCTAATTATATATGGGGGATAATATTTAATACTCGATCCTTTGCTTAATTAAGTTATGTCATTTAGATGTATTAGAGGCAAATCCTGTTTCCTTTTTAAGGAAATTTTATCCTATTCTTATTTTATTTTTTTAGTATTTGTCAAGTACAATTTTTTTCATGTGTAATTGGATTATGATAGGGATTGAATCTTATTTTAATTTGTCTATTTCAATAATGTACTAGTTATAGTGATATAACATGTTATCATATACAAAACAGCTATTGTTACATTGGACATGGTGAATAGCTTGAAACAATGTGAGTTTGATTGTACCCTTTGTGTGATTCAACTGTTAATCTTGTTTGATTTTTAAGGGCGGTGAGATTTACACTCTCATTTTGTGCTAACACCCCCGAGTAAATTTTAACAAAAAACACAATTTAACACCTCAATTATTTGTTATAGATAAACTACCGGAAACGAGGGGAATGCTAATCTTCTCTATTCTTTTATTTTGTTTCCTTCTAATATTGAGAGTATTAGGAGGGAAAGAAAAAGTTTTTGATGAATTATTCACCTTATTCCAAATTTAACCCTGACTTGTTAACAATATATTAAATCGCATTCCTCTCCTTTCTTTTCTTCTTTCTATTCAAACAAGATTTACTTTCATTCCATTGTTTTAATTCCATCCTTAGATATTCCAAACAACAATAAAACTAAATTCATTCCTTTCTATTCCATTTCATTCCTTCTCCTCCTAATTAACTATTTCCTTCCCATCATCCCCTTTAATCCATAACGGAAACTGTTAGTTTTGTTATCATTAACCCATCTTAATCATTTCAAGCTGGTAGAATGTCCCGGTTTGGTCAAGCCATGCTCCGTCGGCCGGAGAGCTCTCCCTTCAGATTGCCTAATGATTGAGATCGCAATCAAAACCGCAGTTACAACGCTGTATCGCGAGCAAAACTCCCTCACTTGTTCACTCTTGCTTTACAGAGCAAACAAGTATTGGAATATCTCTCTATGTATATATAGAATTTCTCTTCTACAATATTGTCTATATATATAGGAGGTTGTAAATGAGTTTTCGGATTATTTGTAAGTGATATAACAAATGAATACTCAGAATTTTTCCCCTGAACCTAGTAATATGCCGTCTTCATCTTTTCAAGTCGTAGCTCCGCTAACGGTCCAAATGAACCGATGTAAATAAACTTTGTTCTATCCATTTCGGCCGAGTATAAGCACATTCACCCAGCCCATGAAAACCGGGTAGAACTCTTGGAAATGGACAGCGGCCTCAGGTCCATCGTTGCCAAAATAAACCGAACTGTGTGCACTTTGCTCTGCCCAAATGAACCGAGCTTAATTAATGGACTATGTTCTGCCCATTTCGGCCGAGCAAATACACTAAAAGAGTTTGGAGAAGGAGGGGATGGCCGTTCGTGGGGGTCGGGAGAGAAAGAGGGGGAGGATTTTAAGGACGGCGACTACTAGAAAAGGGAGGGGCACCACCGGCAAAGGGGAGGGGAGGGATGTAACTTAGGGGGATGTCTGTGACGAAGGGGGTATTACAGATACAAAAGGAAGGTGTAAATAATACCGGCCATTTTTAATAAATATATTGTAACAGTGCGATGAAATAATTGTAGCGGTTAGATGGTCAACAGTACTATACCTATGTCATATTTCATATAAGTCTAATAAATAATGGTTTATTTATTTATTTATTTTTGGGTGGGGTGGGGGTGTGCGGCATGACACCTTGGATTATCCCATTTTGGAATAGGCAATATTTTGGTTGATGGATAAGGAATCTAATATTGAGAGAATTTTAAAGGAGAATCAAAATAAGTGCATCTTACCTAACCTAAGTGTGGTAAAAATATAGGTATCATCACTTTAAGCTTTTGCATGAGCGTGTATAAAAGGCCAATATTTGTGAATACCTCAAAGTACACATTCAAAACCATCCTACCAACTAGGGTGTTTGGGAGGAGAGAAAAACAGAGGAAAAAACAGAGAGATGGAGACTCAAAAAGCTCCATGGGAAATGTTGGGGCTAGTTTTCAATAAAATAAAACCATATTTGGCAATGGTGTCCCTTCAAATTGGATATGCAGGAATGTACATAATAACTATGGTTTCATTGAAGCGCGGCATGAGCCATTGGATACTTGTAGTCTACCGCCATGCGGTTGCCACCTTAGTTATCGCGCCATTTGCTCTTGTTCTTGAAAGGTCTCTCTCTCTCTCTCAAAAGAGTTGGTCAACAAGTAAACCAATTTGTTTTAGAGTCCGACTGTATATATATTTTTAAAACATATTAATGAGAATCGAATCAATGACCTTTTTCCACGTGCTCCTAAATCCCAGTGTCAGTGAATACTAACACTGTGTTGTAAGGCTATTGAGAGAGTCTTGTATACATGTATAGATAAGTGTCCAATTTTTTGTTGTACTAGTTAATTGAACCACACTATATTAACTTCCTTTTTTTCCCTTTTTTTACAGGAAAATAAGGCCAAAGATGACAATATCAGCCTTCCTAAAAATAATGCTGCTTGGCTTACTAGAGTAATGCTTTAAAACTCCCTCTATATGTTTGTGTATGTATGTTTGTATATGAGGATTTCTATCCATGTTTTTAAGTTATCTTAATTTACAGTAAGATATATTCATGTTTATAAATTGTTAAGCTAAAATTTACTTTACAAACTGATGTGATAAAAATTTGATTCATTCGGAATAAGTTCCTCTTGTAGGCCGTTATCCGTATTACAAAAACATCAATCAAATCATATTTGTGTAGTATTGTTCATAAAATCGTGGTGTGTCTAGTATATTTTTCTTTATAGGGGCCAAATTAAATCTTAAGATTTCATTTGATAACAATATGGAAAAGAGAAATAAAAATAGTTGATTTTTGTGAGAAGCTGGAAAATAAGTTGAGACATATGGTGAGATGTCTTCTTATTTAGTAACTTTTTTCATGGAGAAATTTTCTTTGGTGATCGAGAAAGAAAATATTTTCACAAAAAATTATGAAGGATAGAGGACATCTACTCATAAAATGAGCATGAAATGGGGAGAGCATCTTATCACATGTTCTCAACTTATTTTCAACTTCTTTCAAAATTAAGTATTTTCATTTTCATTTTCTATGTTGCTATCAAACAGAATCTAAGAGTTCAATTATCTGTGATATTGGGCACGATCTTACAACGTATATGCACTTGTCTCGTTCAGTGTTAAATTATTAAAGTCCTAACTTAGATCTAGATTTTAATCATGTATTTCAAATTAGTACGTAAAGGATCCTTTTGATTTTCCCGGCATCTAAAACCAGTTTGGTCGTATCATGTCGAATTCTTGTCATTCCATAAGTTCTATCACTTCAAAATTAACTCAATTTATAACTTATTCTAATGGCAGAGCTAGAATTTTTTTACCTTGGACTAATATAATATTAAAATATATATATATAATAGGAATAAAATTCAAAGTATATATCTATATATATTTGTATGATTTGTATACTGAAAATTAATCATACTATAATCTATTTTATTAATATCTTTTAAATATGTTTGAATATTGTAACTATTATAATTGTTTTAAATGTTAAAATATGAAAAGTTAAAGCCTATATATAAATTGCTCCTGATGGTTCAGTGGAGAAGAAATTTGTTGTTGGTTGAAATAGTGTAAGTTCAAACCTTGGATTCATATTTTTTTTTTATTGAAATTAACCATGCATGAATCTTGGGATAAGCTAAAATATGGGACAGGGCTTTAGCCTGGTTGAGATCGCTTCGTGGGCTCCACGACTAACTGATTCACTTTTAATTCATATTTTATCATATTTGTGATAAGTATTTTTCGAACATATTATATGCTCAAGTATTATTACATAGAGTAAAAAACGTCATAACTATGTCATTCTACGTCGAGAAATAATTATCAAATCCCCGAATATATTATGGTATGTTAGAGGAAATTAATTGATGTGAAGAAAATTTTACTTCAATATATTTTCAAGTACTAGATGATTTGATTAATAATTATACAAATAATAATCTCTTTTATACATGATGTTTTTTGTAGGCCAGTGATTGATCAAAACTTATACTATGTGGGAATGAAGTACACATCTGCTACATTTGCAGCTGCCATTGTCAATATTCTCCCTGCCCTTACTTTTATAATGGCATTTATTTTCAGGTATATATGTGTTTATTTTTTTGAATTTATTATAGTAATCAAATAATTAGTTCATAAAAATCTTATATTATAATTTAATGTTAAACTGCGCATCTAGTAACCTGCCACTGGATAAATTTTCGTCACCAAAATATTGAGAGATGTTTCTAACGATAAATATATTCATCACTAGAGGCCGGTGGGGTTCACATACATGGGGCGCGCTTATATTAATAATTACATGGTCGTAGCATTTTTTTTTTAAATTCATTATTCATCGATTCAACCGCTAATATCATCATTAATCCTGGAATAACATATTCTTTAATTCATTTATAAAAATATTATAGGTTGGAGAGGGTGAAAATAAAGGAAAGACATAGCCAAGCAAAGGTGATAGGGACAATAATAACAGTTACAGGAGCAATGGTGATGACTTTGTACAAAGGCCCCATTGTTGACATTTTATGGTACTCCTCCAGTGGTAGTAGCCACCACAAAACCATCACCACCGACGCTTCCTCCGGCCAGCATTGGCTCGCCGGAACCCTAATGATCATTGCTTGCACCTGTGGCTGGACTGGTTTCTTCATTGTTCAGGTTACTATAATATAATTTCCAATTTAACTTTGGTAATAGCAATTTTCAAATAATATTAATTTTTGCATGGCTATTTTAAATTAGTAGTCTCATTTTTTTTCCAGGATATATTTCTCAAATTAATAGTCACTCCGTTTCTAACACTTAATGAATTACTGAATTTCACAATAGAAAATAAGTGATATCGTTGACCCTTTTTTTTAAATCAACGTGGAACTATTGAGTATTAATTAGAGACAGTATTTTTTTTTTAAAAAATGATAAATATCAAAGTGAGAATATTCATTTGAGAAAATAAAATAAATCTCTAATCAAACGTACACGCATATATATATATATATATATATGTATGTGTGTGTGTGTCACATCATCACAAACAAGTTTAAGTTTGAATTTTCTTTTCAAGATACAAGAAATTTAGTATATTATGATACTCTATTACTTTAAAATTGATCGTTAAAATATAGTCACACTCACAAGCCATTGCTCCTTTCTATCATACTTAGAAATTAGGGTTCGAATCCGAAGACAAGTCTTGTTTATTTTTTGGTGTATGACGGATATTTTAGTAATTTAATAAATATATCAAAAACTCTCCGTACACGCGTTTAATATATGTATTATATTATGTGGAATTGCAGTCAATTACATTGAAGGAATACCCATCAGAGTTGTCTCTAACAACATTGATATGCTTCATGGGAATGGTGGAGGGTGGAATTGCTGCTCTTATTATGGAACGTGACATGACCTCTTGGATTGTTGGTTTTGACTCCAACCTTCTTGCTGCTGTTTACTCCGTAAGTATTAGATTTTTGTGCACACGCGATAGTTTTGGACAGACAGATAACCTAAATTTTATAAAGAGAAAAGCAAAATTATATAATATTTTAAGGGTATGAAAAAAGAAAATTATACTTGGGTTGGGTCAAATGAGTTAAATTTGCACAAACTCAACCCGACTTGAATCCGTGCCAGGTTTTATCTGAAAACCCAAACCCACACCCAACAAAGTTGGCTCGAGTCAAAAAACTAGTCAAGTTGGGTCATATTGCCATCTCTAATAATAGTGTTGACATCAGAGTTTATCTATTGCTTAATGTCTTGTTCTCAAAATTAAATTAAAGCAGAAATTGATGAATTTTGATGATTTAATTAATTCAGGGGGTAGTTTGCTCTGGAATTGCATATTATGTGCAAGGTGTTGTGAACAAGGCTAGAGGCCCAGTTTTTGTAACTGCATTTAGCCCACTCTGCATGATCATCACAGCTATTTTGGGTGCCACTGTCTTGGCTGAGCAAGTTCACCTCGGAAGGTATTTATTTTCCTTCCCTTATCATCTTTCATTCATTTGTTTATGTATGCTATATCTAATAGATTAATTTTAGGTCTCAAAATTGGATACCGTAAAAATTGATTCAAATAATGTGATATCAATTAATTAGTTGGAGCGTGAGGTATACAGTGCTCTTACTTTACCTATTAAGCAATGTGCTCCTGTCACATTGTCTCTGTAACATTTTTGAGTCCTTAAAATTTTAAATTATAAGAAATTCTTGAACTCTAAGTCTTGTAGCCTTAATTATTTTTCAATGGGGTCATTTAACAAACTATTATTTATTGGTTCTTTGTTAAAGACACTCCGGTTATTACTAAACACCAAATGCATGCTTAAAATTGCCGTGCTTCAATTTTTTTCATAAAAATTGACCCTGTGGGAATCTACTTCTTCCTTTATTTTGACAATTTTAGCAGGTCCAATTATCCATTCTATCTCGTAAAGTTTTATTATACTATACTATAACTTTTATATATTTTAAATTAAGTGTGATTAATGAACCCCCATAATTTCTTTTTTAGTTTTGCCCGTGTCCTTACCAGTAGACCGCCTAGTCTCATTGGGCAGTGATGATTTAATTTAATTAGGTAGTGATTTGACTTACCACTATTGTTAAATTAATTTGGTTTCCTTGTTGAAATAATTTTCAGTTTGATTGGAGCAATCATCATAGTAATTGGTCTATACTCAGTGGTGTGGGGAAAATCCAAAGATCACACCCTAATAATTGATGAGAAAGGTAATGCTCAAGAATTGCCCATTGTACTTGGTAATAATAATGCATCTTTTGAAGATGGCATTATTAGTATTGGACCCACCGAAAATCCCAAGATTACTGCAGCAAAGAATTCTGAGACACTAGAACCATGAAAAATTAGTGAGATTTGTTTGCACCTTCAATTCTCTCTTCTCAATGTTAAATTGTACCTACATATATATTTATATGTATGTATCTCAATATGCAGCTTTTTTTTCACTTATTTACTTTTATGTTAATTAACTTCAAATAGTAGTGGATAGATCTTCAGAAGTGTGTAAAATTGTCATTACCAAGAATTTTGTTATACTTTGATGCATATAGAACTTCAAATGATTTATAATATTATGTTATGGTCAAGTTGATTGCTTAATGTTACTAGATTCCCTTTCTTTTTCCCCCCTTTTTTTTTGGTTTACCTAGATTCCCTGTCATTAATATCGCATGCAATTAAAGTCGAGTCCACACAAGCAAACTCACTCTATCTCAAATTAAAAGCCCATATTTAATTTTAAAATTTTCTTTTTTGAATAATCATTCATATCAAAAATAATTACACGGAGTCAAACATAAAATTTATCGCCCTAGCTATACTATAAACTAAATAATTCGCTGACCAAAAAGATGAATAAACAAATTTTACTTCACGTCACCCTCATGAGAGTCTTCTAACCGTGCCGAGAGAGCAACTTCAGCTTCCTTCTGCGTCACCAACCACACAAGTTACCACGAACAATACCATAAGCATTCACCAACCACACGAACCGCCACAAACAAATACCATAAGCATCATCATCACCAGCCACCCACATAAGTGGTGGACAAATCACAAACCACCCACTGATTTTACATATTTTTAATAATTCTAATATCACAAGAAAAGTGGAGTCCTAATTTTGGACATGCCAAAAGAGAGAATGATGTACTCCTTAATTGGAATGGTGGGCATATTTCACACACATCAAGTGTTCTACTTTTGTAGTTATAAATAAAAGTTATCTTATTTTATTTATTTTAAAATAATATTAATAATAATAAGGGAAAAAGAAATATGAGATAGAGCACATCAGTCCCGTTGGGTTCATCGCGAAAGGATGCAAGACAGGCAGAACACACCAAAATATAGAAAGAAAATCAATACCCCAATCTTTGACTAGTTAAATATGAAACCCTAATTACCTTAAAAACTAATACAACCCTATTGAGGGGTAAAATAATCATCTGAATCTCCCTCCATCACTGCCCTCCTGCAACCACACCCCAAAACAAAATGAACACCAGTTATTAGTTCTAGTATACACTTTTGTACTTCCCTTGATTGAATTGAGTCTCTTGTTATAATCATCTTGTAATGCTGGATTTAATCATTGTCCTGTTCATCTGCAAATAAAAGAGGAACGGGGGGAGAGGAGGGATGAGCATGGGGAAAAATGGATCTTCAAATTGAGAGAATACAATATATAATATGCAACTGCAAAAATTAATCCCAAACACCTCAGTACATCTGTTGAATTTAGTAAAACAATGATTTTCTGCTCTGTCGTGGCTAGTAAGTAGTTTTTGTGGCGCCTTTGTTAAGAGCCAGTTTCAGTGTGTCATCTATTAGAATATCATGGAGAAGCATAATTTCATGCGTTATATATGGTTTCATCATTCCAACCATATCCACAGAAATGAAATGAAATTACATCGTTTCATTCTCATATATGAAGTACTACTCCCTCCATCCCTAAGAGTCCATGTTTGACTATCACATTTTTTAAGAACGCACTAATTTCATCACGATCATTGTTTTCGAACAAACCTATCGTGAATTTTGGTATGTTGATTATGTCCTAAAAAGGAAAGCAGACCCTTAATTTGGGACAGCTCAAAAAGGAATAGTGGACTCCTAATTTGGGACTGAGGGAATACATATCTACTTAAAGGGTGTTCATTGGTTTGAATCCGGTGGATTTTATCAAGCCACATGCATCCTGGTTTTGGAATTTTGGATACAAGCCATCCGGATAATCCAAAACAATCCAATCCAAGAGATATTCGTTGCAAAACTAAGACAGCAATTAAATGCACAAAAGGACCCGATTGATTTGGGTGAAATATGTTTCACCTAGGTAAAAGCGAAAATGTGAAAAGTATTTCACCTATTTGGGATGTTCACTATATTTTGTTTAAACTAATAATATTATGCAACAAAAAAACTGGCTGAAATAGATTTAATACTTCTCACACTTTTGCTTTCCACCGAGATATATATATATTTCACTGCAAACGAAACAGACCCTAATGACTCAAATACCCAAAGTGCAAACCACACAAAACAGTCACTTTTACTTCCATATATAACCAAAAGCTCAAAAGTTAACCAATTACGTCGACTGTGTGCATGTATGTTTTGGGGGGTGGGTTTAAGAATAAGAACCTCAAGGTTTACCTTCCTTCACTTCTTCACTCTTATTGTCGTCACCTTCATCAACATCTTCCTTCACCTCTTCACTCTTATTGTCATCACCGTCATCACCCTTATTGTCATCACCTTCATCAACATCTTCCTTCACCTCTTCACTCTTATTGTCATCACCTTCATCAACATCGTTATCATTGTCATCTCCACTGTCGCTGTCATCTTCATCATCATCATTCTCAGAATCTTCTGAATCATCATCAGCATCGTTTTCGACAGTTATTGTCGGTTTCGGAGGAGGTACAAAGCTGGTTGTGGACCTCCTGCGTGAACTAAAAACAATGTTGCTCGCGTCGATGCCTTCAAGTTCTTTTGCACGTTCCTTCTTCTTCTTCACTTCTTTGATTTCTGAGTGCAACAGTCAAAAAATAAAGTTATGCATTTTCAAGTATTAAGATGGGTTGGAGAAAATAAAATTACTTCTGAAAGTAATTGGCTGCTTTTGTAGCCAATTTCCAACAAAAATGTTGTCTAATGGTCAACTAGAAATTATTTAGATTAGCCTTTTTCCAACCATGACCTATACATATAAACCTATATAAGCATATCAACCCATACCCTACCAATTCACAAACCTTACAAGGTTCATGTCATATTGATCTTGGTGTCAACTTTAAAATGTTTCCTCTTTATATAACGGATCTGTGCCGTATATCGCAGGTTTTGATCACCTATTTGTGTAAGCAAGTCCTAGTGAGGACAAAATGACCCACCCAACCAGTTTTGACCCAACCCGACCCTAATGGGGCAGATTTTCTTTTAATCGGGGGAGTGTGGGTTCTAACATAAAAACCCATCACAGCTTACAGGTCAGGTTTGAGGTTTCAAATCCATCAATTTTCATGCCACAGAAAGAAATATGCTCATGTATCAACATAAACTATTAATCAGAACCTGATGCACCCTCATTAATGTTGTAGTCGGATTATTTTATAAGCCTATTTTGTGCAAGGATTTTCACGGGCCATAGTTCTCTTGTGGATATATCATATATGGAGGGTTTAGCAACGTATTTAGGGCTTCCTATAAAAACATGGCAGTAAGATTCAAATGACAGTAGGCAAGCAGCTTCCTTTGATAAATAATACTCCCTCTATCCCTAATTAACAGGTCCATGTTTGACTTCAATAATTTTTAAGAATGCACTAATTTCATCACAATCGATGGTTTTAAACAAAATTTTTTTCCTATAGTGAGTTTCGGTATGAATATGAACAAGCATCTGCATCAGAAGTGACTAAATGGGAGTGACCTCTGAAGGAGTGGGTTAAAATCAATACGGAGGCTAGTGTCATGGGAACAGATAAAAGGGCAGCAGCCAGAGGTGTTACTCGAAACAGTGAAGGAAGGTGGATCTGGGGTTTGACCAAGTGGAGATTCAGGTAGTGAAAATGGGTTTTGACAATTGCTTGGGAGAGAACCACAAAAATCATGGTCGAGATGGATTCGGCTAATGCGTACGCTTAGATAACATCTTGTTGAAGATTGAGTAGGGGTCCGTGGGTTTGCCACTTTAATCTTATGGTATGTAGGGGCCATG
The DNA here is from genome assembly GCA_021464415.1 of Lonicera japonica. Classification (NCBI taxonomy): domain Eukaryota; kingdom Viridiplantae; phylum Streptophyta; class Magnoliopsida; order Dipsacales; family Caprifoliaceae; genus Lonicera; species Lonicera japonica. Next base: position 51,988,946 of record CM038466.1, read on the forward strand.
GGTTCCAGGATGACTCTATGCATTTTGATGCTCCTCCAAGGGATTTTGATGTAATGTAGGCTATTGTTTTTATTTGCACTACAGCCCTCAGTAGGACCAAAAAAGAGAAAAAAAAAAAAAAAAAAAGTGGGTTCTGGTACGTTGAATGTCTTGAAAGGAAAGTGGACTCTTAAATTGGAACATCCCAACAAAGAATAGTGGAATTGGGACCGGGGTAGGGGGAGGTGGAGGCACGGTATTTGAATTCTAAGTGACTTGTATCTTGAGTTCTTGACATACCTTCCTCCCATCCCTCCTCTCATTTCTTCATTAGGAACTCCTCCCTTGCGTTCTATCTTCCTATACTTCTCCCTTTTTACCATCTATTATTTTAGTATTTTGTCACCCTAAACTATGATTACTACTTTTCTCTTTTTATCTCCGTTTCAAATCTATCTCAACTTCATTCATCTCTATTCCTCCTCTTTCCTTCTCATTTATCACCAAAACATATTATTTATTTATTTTTTGATAACCATGGGTATCGGGGCCCCACCCCCACTAATCCCATAGGCCCTGGTTGCTCGACCGGGAGACGCTCCCAGTGGCCCAAGAAAGGTTTCATGCAGCGGGGAATCGAACCCGAGACCGTGCGCCTACCCACACAGTCCCAAGTTCGCCCTTACCGCTGTGGCAACCCCTTGGGTTTCACCAAAACATATTATAAATAGCTAGTACTCCAATGAATAGCTTCAAGTTTTTGGCAGAGAGAGTTTCTAACATGGTATCAAATGTACAGTTATTTCAAGGTCTTCAATTCAAGTCTTGTTATTTGAATTACATCACCCCCAGGCCCACCCCCTTTTTTTGCATTAGTAAAATTGCATGCTTTGATGGTTCTGCACTTTGTGAATTATTTCTCCACATCTGTGCAAGGCCATGTAAGGGGAGTGTAGGAGAGCATCATATATGTTGTTGGCCAGCCCTAACAGCTTAAGCTTTTTGGATATATGGTTTTTAACAGCTGGGATACGGAGTATTTCAAATTTTCAATCAAATGAAAAAATAAAAAAAGAAAGAAAGAAAGAATCAAACCTTCACGAGTTTCACAAATTGAAGTTTTAACAACAAATTCACATATTTATAAAACAAACCTAAGTAATCAGTAATCAAAAACAACATACGCAGAACTTTAAAGGAACTATTTCCTAGGATTTTTAGCCTATCTTGTAATCAGAACATGTCAATTCAAATGGTTTCCTCTAGGTCTCCAAGCTTCTCTTGGGACCTATCTTTTCGCACAAATCTAAATGATTGAGAGATTGTCGAGTTATCAGCCATTATGGAGCTGATCCAGAATGTTTCTTTGAATCAGAATTACCTTGATAAAAGATCTTGGGTGGCTCATTCATCCGGTGTTTTTTCATGTAAATCCTTTTTTAATGTCCTCACCCAATCTTCTCAGTCAGTTTCAGCTTCAATGTCTAGTTTTATCTGGAAGCATGGGGTTCCCACCAAAATTAAAGTGTTTGCTTGGCTTGCTCTTAAAGGGAAAGTTAACACATGTGATGGGATTCAAAAGAGGCAGCCTTTTTGGTGCTTGTCCCCCTCTTGGTGTGTGTTGTGCAAACAGTTTGATGAAAATATTGATCATATTCTTCTTCACAGTGGGTTTGTTAGGAGGATTTGGCTAGGGTTATTTGAGGTGTTTGGGGTGGGTGGGGCTATTCCCAGGAAGTGGGCAGAGTTTGTAGAATTGAAATGGCACTTTGATAAGGGTCAGAACAAAGCTAGAGCTCTCTGGAATTTGCAATTCTAGCTGCAGATTGGGGTGTTTGGATGGAGAGAAACAAATGTATTTTTGAAGGGAAAAACAGCTCTGTTGGGGATTTGTGGGAGCAAAGTTTATTTCATACAGGATTGTGGGCTAGGGCATCTAGAGTTTTTGATAGTTCAGATTGTTTGCTGTTCAGTATCGATTGTGCTAGTTTTTTCTTTAGTTGAGTGTGTAGTAGCCTGGGTTATAGTCCGGCTAGTGGAATTATCTTCCACTAGTCAGTTTACTTTTTCATGTTGCTGAACTAGAAGCTTCATAGAACCACTAAAAATAATTTGTACAAAAAAAATGAAAAAAATTGAGAACTAAAAGCAAAAAAAAAAATCTCATAGACGTCATTTTTATATGTTTAATTTATTTATTTTAATAATTTATTACATTCTCGTTTCTGGTTTTCAAATTGTATAATACACCGAAAATGCGTCCTACACGTGTCCCAGCGTATACACACATTTTCAAAATTTCATAGTATATAACCACACGTGTATACATACAGGGATATATAGAAACAGATATTTCATAAAACTTACCTTTCTCGGAAGGATTTGCAGATAAGCCTTCTCTTGAGAGAATCTCCTCTAGCTCCTTTCTCAAGAAGGAATCACGTTTCTCGTCCGGTACTCCCTTGGCCTTCTTGTAAACCACAGGAGGAACACTGTTGACAAAGCAAGAAAAAACACAGATCATTTAGCCCCTGTTTGGTAGCTATTTTTTTTTTCTTCAAATTTTAAAAACTCAACTCAAAAAAAACTCTACTTTTACGCTTCCCAAAAAAACCTTAACTTTACTTTCTCTCTCTAAAAAAACTTTTAAAACACCATACTTTAAATTCAAAAATCAAAATTAAATAAAAAATATATATTTAAAACATACTCGTCGAGATCTATAAAATAAGATCTATTTTGACTATTTTTTGAAATTTTTTTATAAAATTTTTAGTTGGTTGAAAAAAACTCAAAAAAAAAACCAAATTCACTTTTCAACATACTTCTAAATTCTACCAAACACCATATTTTAAAAACTCAACTTAAAAATTTAACTCAAAACATGTACCAAACAACCCCTTAGGTTTCAAAATTAGTTAAAATCCAGCTTAGTGTGAACTCAAAAGAAAAAAAAAAGAACATACTTCATCCCACAAGATTTGATTATCGACTTCAGACGTTCCACGTGTTTTCCATAAGCAGGAGGTGCTACTTCTTTCTTCTGCATTTTCTGCATTTCACAGAATTATTATTTGACAAAAGATACCCAACTTGAGGGAAATTATAGACCAAGGAGTATTTTGATTGTGTGCCCTATTATTAATGCAACATTAACTTAACCCGTGTTTTGATAACCCTTCAACTTGCCAATAGCCTTGTAGTATAGTGGCAAGTGCTGGCTGGTATACAGGAAGGGTGGGGAGGGGTCTAGGATTCAAATCCCATTGTTTTATTTCCAAAACAAAAAAAGATAATACTTCAACTTTGTCCTGCATGACAAGGTGTCTCAAATGGTTACATAAAACCAGGGGAATAAGTCAATGGATTCCATAAACAATAATACTAAAACCTTCCCCCTTGTTTTAATGTAAAGTTTGAGGGAACTAGATGTCTAATGGACAATCAAAACAGAAGGGTGAGTCTAATTTCAACATAAAAATTGGGTGGGTGGCTGTGTTTGTGTGTGTGTGTTTTTTGGGGGTGTTGTTTCAAAAGACCCAAAATCAGGTAAGCAACCTTCACAGGTTTTTCAGCAGAGGATTGAGATTGACTATCTTCGGATACATTTCCACCATCTTCTGCATCGCTATTTTCCACTGATTTCGTTTTCGTAACCCTTTTTTGTTTCTTGTTAGACACCTTGGTTTCTTTTACAGGTGCTTTACGTTTCTTTAGCCCTTCAGACTTTTGAACTTTTCCTTTGGGAGCAACTTTCTTCTTTGATTTTACATCATCTTCTATCACCTCACTTTTGCTAACCGACAAGGCAGAACTTTCTTCGGTCTTAATTTTCTTTGATGGTTTTTTGCTTTTAGAATTCACAGCACTGTTCTTCATAACGACACTTGCAGATTGGGAAAATAATACCTGTTGGCAGATTAAATGATAAGAAAGGTAAACTACATGTTATACTCACAGAACTTCAAAAGACATATTCCTATGTATCTTCTTACTCACCTCGTCTAATTGCTCATTTATAAATTTCTTCATGGGGTCAAGGGTTTTTTTATCAAGTTCAAGATCTTCCTCTAAAAGTCGGCGAACACCACCCATAGTAATTTTACTGGCGAAAAAGACAGGACAGATAGAAAGAATCAGTCGAATTAACATGAGTACTTGTGTAACAACCACATTAACAACAACAACAACAACAAAAATTTGGGGTGTTGACGGGCCAGATTGGGTGAGCATATGTCTCAGCTAGACCCAACCATGTCGGTTTTGCCTAAAATGTCAACCCAACCAACCTCAGTCGGTTTTATCGATTCAGTTAGGTAAGTTTTGGCCTTTTGGGACATGGGCTTCCTTCTCATTTTGGGCTTTTTGTCATTTTTAATTTTATCATGGGCATATTTAATTCCTTATTTTTTTAGATGAGCCTATTTAATTTAAGGGCCTATTTTGTTTGATTTTATTCTTGGAAAGTTCTACTACATTATTTATGTCATACGACGACAACAAAACAAAAAAATAGCTCCCCAAACTATAAAAATGTGACACATGAATGTAAATCTCGGGACGATCCAGTTTTGGACGGTTTCCACACCCCAAAACCCAACCAATCGCCTCGGTTTCCATATTTCCCAACCAAACCTCAAAAAACTGACCCGTTCAGCTTGCTTTATTCGGCTTTTTGAACACCCCTAACAGAAAGACAAAATTATAAACTAAATATGGTTACATACTCAGAATTAGCTCTAAAATAAGCCGCTCTTTTCCACATGGCCTTCTTTATATTGCTCTCACTTGGAATTTCATTATTTTCACTAGTATGGCTTTCTATCTTTTCTGATTTGATAGATTTATTTGGTGTTAGAAGGCCCATAACAGGAGAGTCTTCCATTTTCTCCTCTTCTTCAGAACTTGGTTCCTTCTTTTTCTGGTCTTGCTTTTTGGGTGACCCTTCATCGTTTCCTTTTGTTGAGCCGGCATTTTCTTCCAAAGTCTCCCCTGAATTCTTGGAGGCATTTTCATCATCATCGCCTTTCAAATACTAGCATTTAGAACAGGTCATAAAAGATTAAGAACGTCATATGATATTAATAATAATAATAGAAAAATAAATCTCAACCACATCACTGAGCCAATGACAGCCGATCAGTCCCCTTTAATGTTTTAAGAGTTTCTATATGATAGCATGCTATAAGAGCTGAGGCAATCCTGCTATGAGTTGAAAGCTCCACATGAACATTAACAACAACGTTCATACTTCAGTTTCACAATTCAGAATTTGATAATTAGTGTCTTGTGCCTAGAGATTTCAAGAGAGCACAAAATAAAAATTGTCTTTATGAATATGAAATAGCTTGTATAATTCCTCGTAAAGAAAATCACGTGGACTTGCCACATCAGCAATTTCTCTGACAAATTGAACTTGGCGGCAGGGAAATTGTTGGCCTTCAGAAGAAAATAGAATAAACAACACAAGGAGACAGAAATTCATATATATTGGATGATCTAAATCACTAAAGAAAGTACAATAATTATCACACTTTGTAGACAGAAATTTTTAATTCCAGAGACGTACCTTCTCTAATAGTTGCTTAACAAATCTCTTATGTACATCCAGTGCATATGGATCTAAACCCATGTCCTCCTCCAATAATCTTCGAACGCCCTCAAACGTCAAAGAACTGCATTCATAATAAAAATAAAAATAAATAAATAAGCTTATAAAGCTTTTTCAGACTGGAGAAAGCAACAGTGTATGTACCAGGTGACCAATGAAGAATATTTGTCAATAAGTTCTACAATAAGTTATGTTGATGAGGAGAAAGAAAGAAAGAAAGAAAGAAAGAAAGAAAGAAGAGCAACAGAGTGCATTAATAACGAAGAAAATAAGCTAAAAGAAAGACTGAACAAAACCAGGGAACCACTGTCCTAGGATATTATCTGTGTGCCTACAATAAGGTCTATGACAATTTTGTAATAGTTTAAACTTGAGGGACCAAAATATAATACTTAAGTGTTGGGTTAACGGTTTAAATTAAGAGCTACAACAATTTTGGAGTCATCTTTAAGTGTAGGATTCCAAAATGTTTGAATTGAAGTAAGAGATTAGATATAGTGTAAAAAATCTGGGGTGAAAAACCAAAGAGAAGTTCGATCAATTTGAAATATAAATGCCAGAATACAATTTTAAAGAGGAATTTAAAAATGAATCAGAAAGATTATAACATAAATAGAATTACATTATATATATTTATATAACTGCTTTAATTATTCTTTTTTTATTTGATAAGAAACAATATTTCATTAATAAATCAAAAAAGTACAAACAAAGAGGGGACAAGGAGCCCGCCATCAAACCATATAACCCAAGAAAAAGAAAAATATAAAACCAAAATCCACAGCCAACAACACACCCTGAGAACAGATTATATAATGAAACACTATTCAAAAATCAAAGCTCTCCAATTGTACTTGATGTCTTCCACTCTATAGTTTTTGAAAGGCTTGGTGTTGGAAGCCCACAACGAAGCCATGAATTTGACTTTCCCACAGCCACTCCGTTTCTTCTGCTTTAACTATTTTCACTCCACCGCTTACGCCAATAGTGAAAAAATGACTTAATTATAACACCCATCAATGTTCTTTTGGCATTCCTAGGGTTGCGAGGGGGGCTAGCGCCTAGATTATTAATCGGGGATTAGTTGAGGTCCTTGAGGATTAATCAGATACACAATTTCCATGTTTATTGATTATTTAAAATAACATAATACAAATTAAATCTAACTTTACTTCTAAAAATGACAATGAGAGTTACATAATTATTCTCATAATTCAAACATGAAAAAGTATATTTTTTATCACAAAAAGGAGTTAAAGACTCCATTATTCCTGCCGAATTGCCATCCCACAAGACTAACCAGCTGCCTAGCACCTAGGCAGAGACTTTTAGAACACTAACACTAATTATACTCTTAGCAAGAGCATGGTTATTAGCAAAATCCCAAAATATTAATCTGACATTCACAATTGTCACATACACACATTAAAAGCAATTTGAGTGCTTCAGAGTGTGTTATTGTGGAGTGCCAATAACTTACCTATTCTTGCAATATTTATGTTGGAGAGCACGATGTACATTGTTGGTCCACTAACCAACAGCTTAAGCTTTTGGGTGAAATGGTTCCTAACAACTACCACTTTTTCGACATGTATTCATTACTACAAACGCGGGTCATGAAGTCAAATCCAAAAACATATACCACAAAAAAATGTAGTTCTTAAGTTTTGGTTACTTATGTCCTACCATGTGGTTTGGTCCATAATTCAATGCAATCATCTTTTTCCATGCACACACAAAGAAAAAAGGGGGTAATATAACCACAAGGGGGAACAAATATGGACAACAAATCATCACAAGATTTGCATCAAAGAAACTTGAAAAGAACTTGCGCCAAAAAAATCACATTCCCTTTATTAGTTATTGATAAAAAGAAATCTTGAATGTCAAAGAACAACTAATAATGCAACCCAAATGAGAATATGAATTCATGATTACAATCATGTTGCTTTTTCAACTAGGTATAACTTGAATACAGTAACTTATTTTGCATAAACCTCATAAACAAAATTATAGTGAAACAATAAGAAGTGATCCAAGTCATCTATTAGTCGAATTTGGAGATGACAGTATGGCAAAGGTTAACGGGAAAAAGCATCAGCCCACCCCTAATAAGATGGGGATTTGGGGGCAAATAAACAGGGTAGGTGAAAGAACGGATGCCAACCCTAATTACAAAACAAAACAAGATAAGGATGATTGGATGAAGGCCTCCACTCGATGGGAATTAGTAAACATTTTCTACATATACAAAATAATCGATCAACAATATATATACATATATATATATGTGTGTGTGCTAGCTCCCCTAGAACAGGCAATGCACATCAAGGCATATTAAGAGCTAAACTTTTTGTAAAGAAACTAGGAGACAGATTTACAACTCTTGTAACGAAGAAACACGTAGGTGATGTTTGGTTGATGTTTTGAGTTGGGTTTTTAAGTTGAGTTTTTAAAATATGGTGTTTGATAGAATTTGGAAGTATGTTAAAAAGTGAATTTGGTTTTTGTTTTGGTTTTTTTCAACTAATTAAAAAAATTCATAAAAAAAATTCAAAAAATAGTCACAATGGATCTTATTTTATAGATCTCGACGAGTAGGTTTCAAATATATATTTTTTATCTAATTTTGATTTTTGGATTTAAAGTTATAGGGTTTTAAAAGTTTTTTTAGAGAGAGAAAATAAAGTGAAATAAATTTTGGAAAGTGTAAAAGTAGAGTTGATTTTGAGTTGAATTTTTAAAATTTGAAAAAAAAAAAAACCTTACCAAACATGCCCGTAGGGTTTATTTTGAATAGTTGAATTATGTTGCACCTAATTGATGGCCATAACTGTGAGAAAAAGATAATGAGGGAAGAGAAGAAAGAAAGTATAGAAGACTACTTATTTGCAGTCAAAATCTCAAAAATCTTGAGGCTTAAGCCTCATAACCCACGAGCCTTGAGGTTATTTCCCCACACCTTTAAAGTTTAAACACTGTTTATGGAGAATTCTGGCCATCCATTTCGACACTGTCTCATGTTTGAGGGTTAATGAAAATAAGAATGCCTCAATCCCAAAAACAGAAAAGACTCTAACGTAAAAGATGAAACTAAAGTTCTCTTTGGAGGAAATTCAATGGTGTTAACCATCAGCACACAAAAGTCTTACCATCTTCCCTATTCGGCACCACTGGCATCTCAATTCATCCTCCCCCCTAAACCACACCAAACCCTCAATTACTTCACAGTAGCCTTGCCAGCCTCTCATTTCCAATGCTCATAAGACGAATATTAACACAAAATATTGGAAGAAGAGGAAATAAAGAATGCTATATCACTTATCACCCAGAAGCTTCTGAAGGAAATCCAGAGCAACAATGACTTCAGTATATGTTTGTTAAGAAGGAAGTTCATGTGCACAAAGAATGACAGCAGGGAGATATAATGATTTCATCTAGGATTACAATTGCTTTCATGGTCACCTGAAGGTGTGAAGCATCTATAGTGATGAAACAAGTCTAGTTTCCTCATGCTCCAATGAGGATCTCCTTTCAACCATCTTTGGGGTTATGAAACTTCAGCAAATACAACTTTTCAGTCAAAAGGAAGTAAATCCCTTGCAGAAGGGAGTGAGTGTAAAGTCTAGTTTCCTCATGCTTCAATGAGGATCTCCTTTCAACCATCTTTGGGGTTATGAAACTTCAGCAAATACAACTTTTCAGTCAAAAGGAAGTAAATCCCTAGCAGAAGGGAGTGAGTGTAACAAATGGTATATAGATGACGTCTTTTTTTTCTTCGTGGGGGAGGGGGAGGGGGCGGCGGTTGATCATGATCATAAGGAGAATATAAATTGTAAGTTTTATTTTCAATTAACTAGGGGAGCCAGAGTACCAGTGCCTCTTACAGCACTTGATTCCTTAAGAGTTTAGACCCTCCAATCTCCATGTACAAGGACACACTATTGAAGGAAGCCGTAAAAGGATTCAAACTCATAACATCCAGTTTCTTGGTGGTAATGATTTTCGGAAGTCATCTTGGTTATGTTCAATATGATTTACAGATTATCAACACAGAAGGAAAGTCCCCCATGGTCATTTGTACACATATCTTAATTCTACGCAAGTGCTTCTACTAAATTGTTTCTGATAAGCAGGAGCCTGGGACAAACCAGCCTAGTGACAATTAAAATTTTACCAAGTGAGTACCAACCACAGTCTGTGGCTAATATGTAACACACATTGCCTTAGATCAACAGAAGGTTTCTAGTCCCCCACCAACATTATCACAGTCTTTGCAATTCAATCATAGGTAGCACTCAACGGAGGAGATCAAGCAAGATTATTAGAGATGTAGGAGATGACGTAGAAGCCCAGGTTTGCAGAGCAGCTCATGAAAGGAAAGCATTGTAGAAAGGGTAATCCATTTATCTTATATTTTTGTAAATGTTTTTCGGGCTTTGTTTACGTTCTTAAGTTTTGGTGGACTGCTTGTCCTCCAGATACTATTTTGTACCTTGACACCACTTTATATCAATAGTATTTTATGGTTCCTATCAAGAAAATAAGACCAGCTTATGAATTGAAGTTACATAGAACTAGGATTTTAAATTTCAGATAGCTTAATAGCTAAACGATGGATCAATGGTGTAGTGAAAGTTTAAAGCAGCCAATTTGGTTAACAGAAGTAAAGAATTGGAACAAAAACAAATAGCAAATGATAACAAAAAAAATAAAAGGAGGGAAATTTACTCTTCAAAAATGGTCACGTCACTAACTCACTATGACGGAAATTGGTTGACGAGTTTCAATTAGGTATGATATTTGTCGCAAGATTTTAAGTTCAACTGCTCGATAAATATTTCACAAAAACTTCATATACTCTAAATAAAGAATAAAGGTATGAAAGAAAGTTGTAAGGCGAAGCATTGAGCATCACTAGAATCCGCATTTCTCGAATATTTCAGTCATTAGAGACTTCAATATAACCACAATTGGTTGATTTGATGATGTATTTAATATGTTTCACTAAAATGGGAAATATTGGCTTTATTGGCTCTTGGGTTGATTTTTCTCTATATGCCAAGGCAGGCACTAGGTGGCTAGGCTAGGCAGCTGATTTCTTGTGTATTTACATTAAATCATTAATATTACAAAAATCTAACTTTCCTTCTAAAAAGGACATTGATAGTTTATTAAATAAAATTTTATGATAATCCAAACATGAAAAAAAATAAAAATATTAAAGAAAGGAGTGAAAGACTTCAACTTTTTAAAATTTAGTATTTTAGTGTTCAATTTCTCTTACAAAATTTAAACATTTACATAATATTAGCTATTTTGCCGACATTCCGGGTTTCTTCCAAACCACTCAAAGAAATCCCTCATTGAGAAACATTGGACACGTCCTCAGTCCAATGTTGCCAAGTGTGATTTCTATGTCATGTATGGCCGTGCCTAAGGTCATATCAGTTGAAGTAGATTCTTCCCTGATTTTCCACTTCCCCTAATTAAATTTTTTTCAGTGCTATAATTTCCTTCCGTAGTAAAAATCCTGGCTCCACCCCTGAATGCAAGTAAATATACACAGGGAGACTAAAAAACAAATAAATGAAGTGACAAACAAATAACAAAGCAACCACAGAAAAAAAAAATTCAGTTAAGTCATACTCTTACATAACATACCAGTCTCAATTCTGCCCTAAGCGCACAACTCTCTCACCACAGACAACAAGACATAGTTCCCTGATTACTTACAAAATTGTAATTCCACTATAGAGACAGAGAAGAGAAATTCTAACTATAAATATAGAATTGAAACTACAGGTTTGTCCGAAACTCCGAAAGCGAAGATACATACACAAATATGTATATGTGTGTATATATATATAGAGAGATATAGAGAAAAGAGCGGGTACATACTCGGCTTGATTGGTGAAATGTTGAACACGAGAGAGCATAGCACGCTCTATCTGCGACTCCATACCTTCATCCTCCTCCATTACTTCAACAGAACTCTCTCTTTTTCTCTCTCTCTAAAAAACAAACTCTCTCTCTCTCTAGACTTTATTTGTGTGTGTATATACCTCTACTATCTCAACAGGTGCGAGTTTCGCGAGGAATCTCCTGGTGTGGGGTTAATAAGAGAGAGGATTAGAGCGTGGCGTTATTGTGAAAGTGACGGTTCAAGTGTTGCAAACCCATTTTGGTTTCTAGGGTTTTTGTATCAATCGAATTGACCAAAAGTAGGGGTTAATTTGCATGGGTCAAGCCCACAAGCTTACTTTTTCCTTTTATTTTTTTACATTTTCTATTTCTTACTTTCTTGACTACATAAAAAAATTACTATTATATAAATATTATTAAGACGATGATATTAACACCTACTTATTTTGTCACAAACATCTTTTATAATAAATAGACTTTTCTAGCATGAAAGACGTTATAAGTTTTTAAACTTACAGACAATTTATAGCCACAAATTTAAGAAAAATACATATTCTTACTCAAACTCTGTATTTAATTTTGAAAAAAAAATCTACTATCATTAAATTCATAATTACAAAATTAAGGATTTTTTTTTTGTCTTTTACACAAATTCATCCATTTGATATTTGTATCATTGTTAAATTGAATTATCCATTACCAATTAAAGAGACTTTAAAATTATTAAAGTATTAAAAGAGGTTAAGTGGATTTTACGATAAAATTAAGATACTCAGTTTGAGACGTCTAAAAAAATTGGACTTTAATACTCAACCATGTGACATTTGTATTAATGATAGATTAGATTTTTTTTCATTACCAATTAGAAACATGATATGCTCAAGTATATAATATATTTTTTATATTTATAAAAAAGGCTTTAACATTATGAAAACTATTGAAAGAGGCTAATTGAATTGCTAAAACTATAACTTGTTTTCTTATAAAGTTTGGTGTAGTGATTATATACAAATAAAAATAAAATACTTACAATTTCAAACATTAAAAAAAAATATTGGATTCTTAATTTAAAATATTTTTAAAAAATACTTGATCAATATGTTATTAATTTTTTTTTTTGTAAAAATTACTAATTTAATTGATTAATGAAAGAATAAGAAATAATTACTTAAAATATATGGAATTTACTATTTTGCATGGGTTAAAATATTATTAATGATAAAGATGGATTAAAATTTAGTAATATTTATCCTTAACTAAATAAGTGGCTAATATTTGACTGTAAATTTTAATAAAACTTACAGTCTTTTAGATGATTGATGGTGTCAAAATCTAGAAATAAATAATTAACCAATCAATAAGCGAATATCGATGAATAAAAAATAAATGCGGCGCAATGATGAACACATGACATTTTTTTTAAGGTAGGTTCCCCCGATAACGCTTATGTTATTCCGGTGGTACGTCCTCCTTTTGTGTGTGCTTGTTTTGTATTAGCTCAAAGGCAATCAATTTGAATGATAATACAAGTTACCAACTTCTCTCTATATAATTTCCTTAATTCTATTTATAAGTATAGAATTAGGATTACAGATATTTCAACAGAATAAATAATAAACTGTGTAGGAGAGAAAATGTATAAGGGTTATTGGCATTTTTTGGCGTATGAAAATAGAGAGTATATGACCCTTCTATTTTTTTGGAGTATAAAAAAAGAGAGTATAAGACCCTTCTATTTCTTCTTACATTGGCTTGTATTTGTATTGCCAATGGCTTTATATCTCTTGGATGAGATGGATGGATCTTGGATGAGAAGGATGGTGTTGGATGAGAAGAATGATGTGTTTTTGTTGTGTGTTGAATGAATGAATGGTGAGAGGTATTTATAAGTAAATGGAGAATGACAAAAAGGTAAATTTGATAAAAATGAAGGGAAAAAAGGTATTTTTTTTTTTGGAGGTAGGTGATGTAGGTGAGATGTGGTAGGTGTAGAGGTAAAAATGAGATTTTACTGGGGGTAAAAATGAGATTTTACCGGAGATAAAAATGTTGAATTACCTTTGTAGGCCAATAGTAAAATTAGTATTTAACCCCATCAATTGCCCCCTATCCTTATCATTTAGCTCGGATGAGCTAATTGGTGAGGATATCCCTCAACCGGGGAGCTAGTAGTAGCTTTGAGCTCTGATGTTCGAGATGTCTTAGGCCCAAATCCTTCGTAGATGAACAAGGTTGACAATTCAATGTCTGTGTCAGGTCTTTTGCCTTTATTAGAAAAAAATTTCAAAGCTGAGGCGTGAGAGCGGGCACTTGTCGATGAAGATAATCATGGAAAGAACTCGAATAATCGACGTGTAGGGCTTTGTTAGCCCTTGACCATAAGTTTGTGGAGCTCGGAATATTAATGTGTAAAGCTAGCTAGACTTTGATCATTAGTCTTAGAGTTTCAGAACATCATTGTGTAAGGCTGGCTAGACATTGATCTCGAGTCTTAGTTCAAGGAAGCTAGATCTCGGATGCTAGTCGTTGAGCTCGAAAAATCAATGTGTAGAACTCATTAGACATTGGATGCAAGTCGTAGAGCTTGGAACATTAATATGTAAAGCTCGCTATACTTTTGGTGCTGATGATCTTCGGATTCTTTAGCCTTTTTTGAGTGACTAGATAATGTGCATCTCTAGTGAGGGCTTTGTACAAACGTTTCGGAGATGTTCCACTTGCGATTGTTTAAAGCATGGCCTTTGTTTTTTTGGAGACAGCTTTCCAAAAACTTCTAACTTTGAAATATGTGCTAGAGGCCTCTCGTCCCTTCTCCCCGACCTATATGGTGATAGAAATTTTTTTGAAGTCTTTGGTTTCTTAAAAGAAAAATTTGTTCTTTTTGGCTAAATCTTGAGTAGAGTCATGCCTTCTTTTAACTTAGGCAAATTCTGACAATTTTCTCATTTAAGTCCTTGATTTCTTAAAAGGAAAATTTGTTCTTTTGGCTAAGTTTTGAGTAGAGTCCTACTCCCTTCTAACTTAGGCAAATTGCTAAGTTTTGAGTAGAGTTTTGCTCCCTTCTAACTTATGCAAATTTTGACAATTTTCTCATTTAAGTCTTTGGTTTCTTAAAAAAAAAAATTTTGTTTTTTGCTAAGTCTTGAGTAGAGCCATGCCCCCTTCTGACTTAGGTAAATTCTGACAATTTTCTCATTTATTACCAGGGAACGTAAAAATCTTGGTCTCTGGACTAGTGGAGCAGCAGTAAATGATCATTCTCAGCCAAGTCTCTTTGGGTTGAGGTGGTCCTGCAGTTGTCCGATAGACTTCAAAATTACATTCAGCTTTGTGAAAGTTTGATATCCGCTGAAAATTTCTTTAATTTCTTTTTTGTGATTTGTCAGATGAACTTGATAAAAATTACATTCAATTGTAATTTTTTGGAAGCTCGTCAATTTTTCCCACAATAAAGATTATTGATCGTAAGAAAATGATACAACTTTAGATATATTAAAATAAAGAGAAAAATCATATATGAGTTATTAAAAAATAACTTATCTCTTTTTTTGGGTTTTATCCCCTTGGGTAACCGAATTTTTGAATGATTATGCGCCCGTAAATATTAAGATAGCGTAGGCCTGCAGGATTTTCGCATTTTTTGTTGCAGCAACTTTGTATCCCTGTTTTGGACCCTGAGATGGCCAAATTTGAAAAAGTCTTGAATTGAAAAGTTGTAGCTCTTGAAATTTTCTCCAAAATGGACTCCAGAATCGTATGATTTGGAGTTTTGAGCACAAAGTTACATGCCTGATAATATTGAGTCACCGTAGACCCGCGAGATTTCGTTCCAGAAAATTTGTATCGAAGTTTGAACCCCGAGATGGACGAATTTGAAAACGGCTTGAACTGAAAAGTTGTAGCTCTTGAAATTTTCTCTAAAATGGACTCCATAATCGTATGATTTGAAGTTCTGAGTAAGAAGTTATGCCCTCGAGAATATTGAGCTACGTAGACCTGCGGGATTTTGAGTTTTTCACCGAAAATTCACTTGTAATTTCTAAAGAACGAGAGCTTTAGAGAGCTTATCGTTCCCACAGATGCCGCCAACTGATGGTGTCAAAATCTAGAAATAGATAATTAACCAATCAATAAGCGAATATCAGTGAATAAAAAATAAATGCGGCGCAATGATGAACACATGACATTTTTTTTAAGGTAGGTTCCCCCAGTAGCGCTTATGCTATTCCGGTGGTACGTCCTCCTTTTGTGTGTGATTGTTTTGTATTAGCTCAAAGGCAATCAATTTGAATGATAATACAAGTTACCAACTTCTCTCTCTATAATTTCCTTAATTATATTTATAAGTATAGAATTAGGATTACAGATATTTTAACAGAATAAATAATAAACTGTGTAGGAGAGAAAGTGTATAAGGGTTGTTGGCATTTTTTGGCGTATGAAAATAGAGAGTATATGACCCTTCTATTTTTTGGGGGTATGAAAAGAAAGAGTATAAGACCCTTTTATTTCTTCTTGCATTGGCTTGTATTTGTATTGCCAATGGCTTTATATCTCTTGGATGAGATGAATGGATCTTGGATGAGAAGGATGGTGTTGGATGAGAAGAATGATGTGTTTTTGTTGTGTATTGAATGAATGAATGGTGGGAGGTATTTATAGGTAAATGGAGAATGGCAAAAAGGTAAATTTGATAAAAATGAAGGGCAAAAAGGTATTTTTTGTGGAGATAGGTGAGATGTGGTAGGTGTGGAGGTAAAAATGAAATTTTACCGGGGGTAAAAATGAGATTTTACCGGAGATAAAAATGTTGAATTATCTTTGTAGGCCAATAGTAAAATTAGTATTTAACCCCATCAATGATCATTTTCCTATAATAAAATGACCAACATCACTGTTTAACACCCCACTTTTTTGTCATACAAATTAACATTGACCAATGCATTTACCTCATAATTAACAAATTAATACTACTTAATCAAACTCATTATCTTCCCATGCTCCCCAAAGCCTAGCCAAGACATACAAACCGAGAGAGTACTTACTCTCTTGGTTTTTCTTCATTTCCCTTCCAAAAATAAAGAAATTATAAAGAAAACGAAATACAAACATCATTATTTGGTTGTGTTTCAAACTTGGATTAAATTTTGTGTTTTAAGCTTAGAGATGGTGAACAAACAAGAAACAAGCTCGTTAACGGAGCTTTTCTTCTTCAATCGTTAACGGAGGACTGGAGGAGTGATGGGAAAGAGGGATGAGATCGTTCAGTTGTAAATGGAGGGAGGGAGAGGAGAGGAGAAGCGAGGGTTTTTGTCTTCTTCTTTTTTTAAAATTTAATTATAGAGTTTATTTATTTGTTTAATTTGTATTAGTTAATTGATTTATGTTATTAAGGGGGTGGCAGGTTAGTGACAAAAAAAAAGGAAGATAAGTTGGATGTTAATGACATAGGGATTGTTTATAACAAAATATGTTGGTGTCAATATGATCACCCTTATTATTGTTATTGTTGTTGTTATTATTATTATTATTATATAGTAATAAAACATGTAATTATTAAAGTCGGCGTGAGATTTTGGGCTTTTTAATTTTTCTAAAGAGTGTGTTTGGCATGCCCAATTTTAGGAGATTGAATTAGAGTTGGAGCATAGTTTTAAAATTTCATTGTTTAAATATACTAAGGTCATGGTTTTGGAATTCTAGTTGAATTCCAAAACCATCAATTCTTAAGGATTGAATTCCATAAGAAGAGTAAAGTTGTCCAATTCTAATTGTCATTAAATAAAAAAATAAAATAAAAATTCTTCCTCAAATAACCAAACCACTAAAACGAGCTCCCATACCCACCATGCCACCACTACCCGGCCCCATTTCCTCACCCCTCCCCTTTCCTATGTACAAAATAACTTTCATCAACACCCCACCCCCATCATGTTTCCCACTAATTCCACACCACCTCCACCCCTTCCTCCAACCGAGCACACAACTGATCATTTGTGCTCTAATTCGAACACCCCCACACCATTATTTATTATATATGTGCAAACACACTTAAATATATGTACATACACACTTAAATATATGTATGTATGTATGTATGTATGTATGTATGTGCATATGTTTATATATATAAACCCATTTTCTCTATATTATTTGAAATGTAAATTCATAAATTGGTCAAATAAACAAATTATAATAATATAATTCAAAATGAAAACTAGATACCATCCAAACAATAGTATTGCAATTCTTAGAATTGAAATTCTATAATTTCAATAGAATTCCAAAACCATATAACCAAACACACCCTAACGGAATTTGAACCATCGCTAGCAAGGAGGGTAGCAAAAGCTCTTAACTCTTAAGTACGACTATGCTACTTATTTTCAAAAAAAATTTTTTTCAATATAATTTATATCCAAATAGTAGATTTATCACTTGTGCACGAAAATCAAGTGTAAAGTCAAAAGTGTGCTTTTGGGGGTTGTTCCATATTAAAAATACCCACCAAATCTTAATTTTTCGAAAAATATTTATTACATGCAATGAGATTCAAACATGTACTTTCCAACGCTTTTACAAAAAAAATATTTATTACATGCAATGAGATTCAAACGTGCTTTCCAACACTTTTACAAGTGTCTTATCCACTCTAGCAAACACAATCATAATAATATTTTAAAATTTAATTCTTATCAAGAATTATGGTGCATAAGATGTCACATGCGTGGAGCTTGTTCCTGGAGCTAGTATTACTTATTCTCTTCATGACTCTTGTAACAATACAGTATTGTGGGCAACTAGTGGTCTAAAATTCACATCTAGGGTCGATTAGGATCCAATTAGGCACTAAGCAGTGGCATACTAAGATGGCAATTTAGCAAGACTATTGGAGTTTTTCAATCCTTTTTGTTTTGATTACTGGTGGGCTATTTTTTTTTTTTTTTTGTCTAAAGTTTTAAAAGATATTCGTTTAACAAACTCATAAATCCTTTTAAGAAGTAATATAAGATTTTTGTAATACCATATTTTTAGAGTATAAGGCTCCGTTTGATAGCAACATGGAAAATGAAAATTAAAACAACTAATTTAAGTGAGAAGATGGAAAATAAGTTGAGGCATATGGTTAGATCATCTCCATCTCATACTCTTTTTTGTGAGCATATGTCCTCCATCCTCCTCTAATATTTTGTGGAAAAAATTTCTTACCGTCACCCAAAGAAAAATTGTCATGAAAAAAAGCAAAAGGCAATAGTTAATCTCACCGCATCCCTCAACTTATTTTCCATCTTCCTACCTAAATTAGTTATTTTTATTTTTATTTTTCATGTTGCTATCAAACGGAGCCTAAATAAACAAAAAAATCATCTACCCTAAGCCGCCTAAGTCTTTTGCTTAGGCCCTCTAGAATATAGGCTCTCTCCTGTCGCCCAATTTCTACCTAGCATAACATTGTGAGTGGGTTATTGTATAATTGCAATAGCTATTAGTCCTTCCTCGTAATCAAAAAAAAAAAATCATAAAAGACAAAATCATGCGGGTTTGGTCCAATGCAAACCCTTACTAGGCCGATCGGGACATGACTAAAGGTGAAAAAACGGGCAAGTTCTTATTGGACAACTCAATTCGGTTGTTAAAAACCCAACCCATTAATTTATTAGTTTATTAGGTTGCCATTATGACCACCCTAATAAGAACCCATTCATAAACGTGATATCCTTGTATTCAAAATCAACACAACTACTTTGCAACCAAACACTAACCTCCTTAAATAACACTAGATCCCCCATTGATAACCTCAGAATTTTTTCTCCCTGATTCTCTCTATTGCGATCCTAAAGTCGAAAAAATGTATCACGTTGATGTTTCGGGATGTTTATAGTGTAGTGTTCTTACCATTTCCCAAAACACAAACAAAATCACAAAACAATAGTCTTCCCAACTAGAATTAACTATAACATCTTCATGCCGAAAATAAAATTAAGAACACCTCAACGTTAACTGACCAAAATTCACCACGACAATGCCACCATATTCTCGCATCAATGATCTAAACATATTAGAACTTGTCCATCAATAAGAGATTTTTCTCTTTCCCATAATGTTCTCTCCCCATTGCGGATGCAGTGTACTGTAACTACAAGGAGGCTACTGATTTTAATAATAAAAAAAAAAACCTACAATAAGCCGTCGGTATAAAAAAACATCTCCATCTGCACGAATTCATGCATTTTTTTGGTTCTGGTAACAGTTGATCACGTTGCCATTTTTGGAAATCAGGCATCAGGAGTTTTTCTCTTATGGTTCGACTTTACGGTAACATCTGCTTGGGACTGACCAAAAACAGACCTGCATTCGAATTTTGTCACAAGCAAATAATATTAGATGTTGATCTACTAGATATATGATGAATGAATCATCATTTGCGGGAGTTGCTGTTTTGGCCTCAAACAACTGAATGATTCCGGAGAGTGAGAACAAGGTGGAGCCCGTAATAGATTCCTCTAGTCTAACAAGAGATAAATATACTCTCCCTCCGTCCCTAATAAAAAGTCCATGTTTAACTTTCACGGTTTTTAAAAATGCATTTATTTTATCTCAATCAACAAATTAGAACATAACTCGTATCCTATCGTGAGTTTTGGTACATTAATTATGTTATAAAAAAAAAAAAGTGGGCATTAGAAGATTTGGGACATCCCAAAAAGGAAAAATGGAGTTTTATTTGCTGAACTCACACACGAGGCATTCTAAATTTTACACCATCAATCCAAAATTTAGAGTCCCACGTTCTCCTCTTTTGGCATGTCCCAAATAATGAGCCTAGTGAAATATATCAAAACTACGCTTTAAATGCTAGTTGTTTCTCTCACTCACTACGTAAGTTCATAATTTCTAATAATTTAACTTTCAAACACCCCTTTTATTTGCTGAACTCACACACGAGGCATTCTAAATTTTACACCATCAATCCAAAATTTAGAGTCCCACGTTCTCCTCTTTTGGTGTGTCCCAAATAATGAGCCTAGTGAAATATATCAAAACTACGCTTTAAATGCTAGTTGTTTCTCTCACTCACTACGTAAGTTCATAATTTCCAATAATTTAACTTTCAAACACCCCTTTTATTTGCTGAACTCACACACGAGGCATTCTAAATTTTACACCATCAATCCAAAATTTAGAGTCCCACGTTCTCCTCTTTTGGTGTGTCCCAAATAATGAACCTAGTGAAATATATCAAAACTACGCTTTAAATGCTAGTTGTTTCTCTCACTCACTACGTAAGTTCATAATTTCTAATGATTTAACTTTCAAACACCCCCCTCTCTCTCTCTCTCACACACACATTACGTAAGTTCATATTTCTAATAAATTTAACTTTCAAACCTCTCCCTCTCTCTCTCTCACACGCTCGCTCACTCACAAGAACTGCACCCTTTATTCTTACAGATAGACTGCAGTACAATAAGCAGGGGCGGATGTAGGTATTGTTTGAGGGGGGCCATGGTCCCCCCCAATAATTTTTTTTAATATATATATATATAAAAAAATAAGTCTATTAAATTTCTATTGTGGTCCCCCCCAATGAAAAAAAAAATAGTAGAGATAGACTAAGAGAGACAAATTCCATGACTTGAAAGAATGTCGAACACAATTCTAGTAATATTGAACTTTGAAAGGTATGTATTTTGTAGCGCAATTTTATATTTTTTCTATTTTATAATGCAACTTTACATTTTTTATTTTATGTTACGTTGTTAAAAATTATTTGGTCCCCCCCAATAAAATTTTCTAGATCCGCCTCTGACAATAAGCATCTTGTATGTATAACAATATAGGTTTAAGTAATACGTGCTCACCCACAAGTTGAACATTTCTTGTGATGCTTGCAAAATATAGACAAACAAACGGAACAGATGTAGCCCATGTCAATTGTACTTTTGTGGCAAAAACACCTGCAAATTCCAGAGAATTTTATTAACAAAACACAGGAAACGACAATCAGCAACTAGTGTTCAGCAAGGGTTTAGAAAAGCAACAAAATGTACATTAAAATCTTCAAAATACACGTAGATGCTTGTCCCTTATACCAGTATATCAAAATTGTTAGTCGGATTACCAAATTATCAGTTGCTTCTTCTTTAATATGAGAATTTGTGCTGGCTCTTATTTATCTTTTATAGTTTTAGTAAGAAACTATGTTAATGTCATAATTAGTTTAAAAATGTTACTCCCTCCATCTCGGATCAAGACTCCTACTTTGACAATGAACCACGATTTCAACCTAATCAATGGAAAAAGAGTAGCAGGCTAGCAGCACATGTGCTTCTAGCTCAATGGTAAGTGCACCCCTCTCACAAGCAAGAAGCTGCAGATTCGAACCACTAAGGCGAGTTTCACAGCATAATTCAGAGGACAAAAAAGGTGTTTCTCAGGACAAAAGCAAGCGCCTTTTAGGGGCTCTGAGAGTGGGCTAAGACGGTACATTAAGTTAGTTTCAAATCCCTTTTAGGACAATTGATAGAGGAGGGTCACCCCCATTTGTGTAGTACATTTCCTAATAAATTTCACTCTAGTCCTGACTAGAGTATTAAAAACTAAAAAGAAGGGTGTAAGTTGATCATATCCCAGAAAGGAAAGGCTCTTAATTTGAGACATCTCGAAAAGGAAAGATGAAAGCCTAGTTTGAGACTGAACGAGTAGTACATAATGGAGGACAAAGAGTCCACCAAAAATACATCAAGAGAAAAATTCACTAAGATACCATGAATTTGGCAGTCTACTGCAAACCCAATCCTTACCTCAAAAAATTCAATACCCTACCAAATAACCCAAATACTCCCTGCTGTGTTTAAAGTCGAATTCCCTGCTTTATCTGCCAAGTAGAAGCTGTTGAGTTGTACAAGGAGGGTGATACTTTGATCTGGTCTCCTACTACTACTGGAAAGCTTACTTTTCAAGATGCTTATGCTGCTTGCTGTAGTCATGGAGGGACTTTAAATGGCTGCTGCCTATTTGGCAGTCGTTTATTCCTCCTAGAAGGTCTATCACTGTTCACAGGGCCTTAAAAATAGGTACGGACTATAATCTCAGCAAGTGTGCACGGTTTTGACTTCTTATTGTTGCATGTGTGGTAAAGATGCTGAAACCGTTGATCATCTTTTTCTCCACTGTTCATATGCTAGGCAGGTTTGGCAGTGGATGTTTCGTGTGTTGGGTGTGAATATTGGTCCTCATGTATCTTTGTTAATTTTATGAAGCAAGTTTTGCATTTAAAGATGAGTTCTCAAGTCAA
The DNA here is from genome assembly GCA_021464415.1 of Lonicera japonica. NCBI lineage: Eukaryota > Viridiplantae > Streptophyta > Magnoliopsida > Dipsacales > Caprifoliaceae > Lonicera > Lonicera japonica. Next base: position 52,011,760 of record CM038466.1, read on the forward strand.
AGATCTCTGGTAGACCTCAGTATAGATTTAGTTGGCTGTGTGGATTGTATATTCTTCTTTTTTTTCTTCTTTTATTTCCATTTTTCCTCTATTAATAATAGGCCTTGTGCCAGCTTTCAATAAAAAAAAATAGAATGCGTTGTTACATATACACATTTATCAATATTACTGGGAAAAAACTCAATAATGCCAGAGTTACAAGTTTAAATAAAGCTCGTCTCCTAAAATTACATGGGTTGTATATAACTACTAGGGTATGTTCTTTGCACGTGATTTTGAGACGGGATTTGGTAAATCACCTCATTTATGTAATTTAAGATGGTTCTTTTGGGATAAGTTTCAATATTTTAAAATTCTGTCAAATTTTGAAATCCTGTAAATTACGTGATTTCAAAATCCACTCAAAAGGTTGGGATTTTGAAATTTCGTATTGAATTATGGAATTTGAATTTGATCCGTATCCTTTTAATCGTCTCTCTCGTTGACAACCATGAGTATCAGCCCCCCACCCCCCAACTAATCCCATGAGGCCCTGGTTGCACGACCGGGAGACACCCCCCAGTAGCTCAAGAAAGGTTTCACACAACGGGGAATCAAACCAAAGACCGTGCGCCTACCCCACACAGTCCTTAGTTCGCCCTTACCGCTGTGGCAACCCATTGGGTTTTCTCTCCTCCATTTTTGGTCAGTAACACTTTCTCTCTAACTAAAATACATAAATGGATAAGAATTTTACTTAAACTCAACTTACATTACTACATTTTAAAATTTTCTAATTTTTTTTAAAAGATCACCAAAATTGAAGAGTAGGTGATTTTAAAATCAGAGATTTCTAAAACTTATGATTTATCAAATCACATGATTTCAAAATTTTGTGAAAAGAACACAACCCTAAATAATTTATCACTATGTAAGTCCAATAAATGTAGATATTATCACTTACAATGTTTGGTAACCAGCCAGACAACCAGAAATGGATGGAGGTAGAGGTAGAGATATAGAACACAGGGAAGATAAAAGAGAAAGATAAATGAAAAGGTAAGGAAAACACTAATGGCTTTTATCAGGGCCACCCACAAGTTGGAATAGAATGTAGCCAAACAGCTTAACAAGTTCCTGCTTGTTGAAGAGCATGATATACATTCCAACTACCTAATAGCTTAAACTTTTGGGAGAGATGGTTTCCAACATGGTATCAGAACTCAGGTTCTGCAAAGTCTCGGATTCGAATCCTACCGCTTGCATTTGTTTCTCCCTTTGTGTTTGTGTAGTATGCACGTTGTTGTTTGTGCACAAACTGAACCTTTGGTTTGGTTCGTCTCTCCACGTGTGAGTGGGGGTCGCACGTAAGGAGGAGTGTTGAAGAGCATGATATACATTGTTGGCCCACTACCTAATAGGTTAAGCTTTTGGGAGAGATGGTTTCTAACACTGCTCAAATTTCAATCTTGCGTCTTCTTTTAAGAGCAACCTCAAGAACAAATGGTCCAAATATTTTGAAATACAAATCAAACCCAAACATTCTGACCCAAGAGATTGGATACTTCTTACGTGTCTATTGATCCATTTGGTGATTCTTCATCTTTTAGAAAAAAAACTTATGATGTTTTTAAATTTGTTAGCCATTTATCTATCTTATTATTGTGTACCACTCAAAACCGATAACAGTACCAATACCATGTAAAAAGTTGGCCTATTAATTACCAATAATGAGACCAAAGAAGCAACTACCAAAAGGATTACCGATCCATAGAGCATCCCAAGAGCCAATTCGGGACTCTCCCCACTTCTAAAGATAAATGTGAGGCAAAGGAAGAACTTTAAGAGATGAATTTCCTAGAATTCCAAAAAGACCACTTCAGCTCGAATGAATCCTCTCCGTTAGTCTGACCCCGTGCTTACACCTACTGATTCAACACCACATGATCTTTGCTCCAATGGCAATAACCACATGCGTTCACTTCAAGAAGCGCACATTCCTCTTAAACAAGTTTCCAATATCTAAACTCCCTCATCTCTTGGATATTGGGACTACGGCCCATTTTTGCAGTCTTATTCACTAATGACAAGTAGACATCTAGTGTTACTCTAGCCAATTACCATATAAGGCATATATCTTTATTATCACTTAAAGAATGCTATGTGAACCGGATGGTGATTTTGAGCATTTATTGATACATTTTCTAGTTCTTATTTTATTTAGAAATGTTTTTGGCGTCTATAGCTGGAACCCTAAAACCTTGGTCAATACCGCATCTTTGAACTGCGGTATGGGCCCTTAAGCACGTAACTGAAGCTTATGTGGAAACTGATATTCGTTTCTGGCCTAGATCATTTTTCAAGCATTTATAGAAGATTTTACTTTTAACACTTCACAAGATTCCAGAAAACAAAGTGATTACACAAAGTTATTAGGAAAAAAAAATCTGAGACACTGGTGCTTGTTCGGTTGAGATTTTAAAATATGTTTTTCAGATAAGTTTTTGGAAAGTGTGAAAGTAGGTTGAAAAGTAAATTTAATTTTTGTTGGAGTTTTTTTCAACCAATTCAAAAAATCTCATGAAAAAAAACTCAAAAAATAGTCATAATGGATCTTATTTTATAGATCTTGATGATTAGGTTTCAAATATATTTTTTTTATCCAATTCAAATTTTTGAATTTATAGTTATGGTGTTTTAAAAATTTTATGAGAAAGTAAAAGTGAAGTGAATTTTGGGAAGTGTAAAGTAGACTTTTTGGTAGAAATTTTAAAAACTTGATTTTAAAACACCAACCAAACACCCCCGTCATGGTAGTTAGTAGCGTACGATACACGATATGTATCGTACGATACGTAACGTCGCAGGAAGAAAACGAGATGTATCGGTATTTGTATCATATTTCAGTGTGTATCGCGATATTTGTGAGTATTGGGACGATAAAAATTTTTCAGCCTTTCTGTATTGAGATGAAGTGTTTTGAGATTTTTTTTTTAAAACAACCGACTTAAACCATAAAATTACGGATAAAGAAGACGACCAAATCAACAGACAACTTACAGAAGCTAGAACGGCGACCTAGAGAGAGAGAACGGAGACTAGAGATAGAGAGAGCGGCGACGGTGACGGTTACTTCATCTTCTCTTCGCATCGATTTTGTACTCTCCCTCGAGAGAGACGGAAGATGAAGATGGTGACTCAGTTAGAGGCAGCTGATGGCTGTTGCTTTAGGGGGGATGTGAGAAAGAGAGCTAGGGGTTTTAACTTTAAGTGAAAAATGACTTTATTGACCTTGGTTATGTTAGATATTTACAAAACTACTATGGGTCCATTAAATTGATGAAACTTCCGTGTTTTTTTTTTTTCGTGTTTGGATATAACTCCATTTTTTTTGATAGGAATGTTTGGATATAACTCTATTAAGGGAGAGACTTTTTATTTTATTAAGTTACAACTTACAACATTCCCTTAAGTTATTTTTATTTAGCACTTTGCCCCTTAAACTGAAAAATTTAACAGTAAGATGGCATAAGAAAACTATTTTTATGCTTCCACAATGCTTTCTTATAAATTATATAAATTTTTTTTAAGAACTATAAATTATTCTCACATATTTTGGGGGTAAACACTTGGGTAATTAATGAAAATAATTACGTTTATATGAAGAATGATTTTTAATTTATATATAAATATATTAAATTAGACCGTATCTTACGATATGTTACGATACACGATACGCGATACTATTTTTTAGGAAAACGATACATAACCGATACACGATAATGATTACCTTGACCACTGTACAAAACTCAACCAGAGATGAGAGAACAATAACATATGACATTTCTTGGTACGGAGGAAAATCATCAAGAAGAATACCAAGCATCAAAATATTCACAATTTTTAAGGATACACTAACTTATACATAATCAATACTCGAGAGCAAAACCTATTTCACCATAACGGCATTTCATACACTAATTTTAGAAATATGCATCCTCATTTAGGACATCCAAAAACAAAAGGTGGAATTTTAACTTGAGGCAGAGGGAGTACAAATAGCAAACAAAGGATTTCCAAGAAAAGGTTGACTGCTAAAATAAAACACGCAAAAAGAAGTGCATTCACAAGGAAAATTAACATATTTAAACCATAAAGTTGCAAGTGATGACTTACGAGGCACGAAAATCCACTCCCACAGGCTTAGGCAGCTGTAGAAAACTGCGAGAATGCAAATCAGTTGCAAAAACCGTCTGCATTAAAGAACAATCTCACGTTGGTATCTACATAATGAAATGGCAAGAACTAGAATAGCCTAAAAACTGCTAATGTGTAAAGCAAAGGCAGAATATTGGCAACTTAAAAGCAGAAAAGTTTCTGACCTGTGATGCATCTCAAATAAGAAAAAGGGAAACAACTAATTAGAACAGGGAAAATACAAGAACGAGATTTTATTTTTTACAATAATAAGCAAAAGAAGTATATCTAAGTCACCTACGGGGAACCGATGAATACATACACTATACAAGAAAAGCTCCACATAAACAAGCGTGACAAACACAGAAAATCAGTGACCACATATTCATGAGAGAACCAAAAATAAAAACAGAATCTCTCATGTGAAGGAAAGATGATAGCAAAAAGACGTGATGTGTACAATCCATTACCATTTGCTTTCAAAACAGTCTCATCCCTGCTTTTGCGAGGAATACCACCATTAACCCACAAAAACTTGGTCACCGTATCAACCTCTCAATCTTGACTTCCAACATCAAAGCCTTTTTTTTGGGTCTGTACAGCTAGTTTACTATTCTTGATCAAGATATCTTAATTCGGGTTCAGTTTCCACTTCCTCTTTCAATTACATACCAAAAGCGCTCCTCGCACTTAATATATAGTAAATATAATATGCCAAACAAAGGCTTTAACAGCCTAATCAAAAGAGGGACTTCTGACTTTCATCTATCAATGAAAACTGAGGATGACGATGATAGCTGATGAGAAAAGTTAAAAAAAAAAAAAAGACTTTAAGATGAAAGTAAAGGCTGATAAGATCAGAAAGTGAAAGATCTACTATCTGGTAAGGTGAGCTTTCTTTTTCTTCTCTTTTTTTTTTGTTCCTTTTTTTTTTGAAAAAGGGAGGTCTAAGTCTCTCCCTTTAACCGTAAACGACAAAAACCCGCCCCAACCCCCCCCCCCCCCTTTTGATGAGAGTCGTGAGACTTGAACTTGGGATCTCTCCTAAGTCCGAGTGGGCGCCTCCCCAACTAGGCTAGCCCACTCGCTCGTATAGTAAGGTGAGCTTCAAGCCACTTTCCTTATCTTAAATGGATTTGGCTCTCATCCCCGAACCTACATCTGTACATCCTATCATACTTCCTATAGTACATAGGCAAATAGATCCTCACGAGGACTGGCTCTACATTGCTTATTCTCACCATTTGCCAGGTACAATAATATAACAGCTTAGTTTGTTTGAAAGTGCTGAATCATACACAACCAAATAGTACGGTCAGGGCAGGCATATGCCAAATGCCCTTGCTTCATCATCAGATAGATGACTAGATAGATCCGCGTGTCTTGTCTCATTATATCCTGCAGAGGTGGTCCTTAGCCTTCCTGCACCTAGTTTTCCACTCCTATCTATCTTAATAACATAATATAACCTCCCATCACACTTCTGTGGGGAACCTTTGAATGTAGCTCACATAATCTTTGGGACCAAACAAACTTCTAAAATATGATATTGCATTGGTAATTAAGTCACTGGCGGTTAAACATTATTTAAATTATATTTTTCAAAGATCAAGACTCCAACCCTTGATGTCTAACGCCGTGTGTCTAAGAAGCAATATAGTTCCCTATAGAACATGCAAAAATATCCTGCAGGATCTTAATGCAGTGCCGATTGGGTTCTGGTGGAGGAAAGATGTTTCTTTATGATCCCAATTTTAGTTTCTCAAAAAGTGCTGAAAAGAAAATTCAGTTACAGAAGATATTCTACCATGTATATAAGCAATTAGCAATATTTATTGTGAAGTGAAAACCTCCCAAAAGCTCGTGTCTGAATCCCACCAATCGAGCACAAACATCTAAGTCAACAACACATGAACAAGATTCTGAATTTCACATATGGGGACACATTTTAGCATCAGGAATATGACCTTCATCATAACAAACTGATGAGCAAAGAAGTAAACAACCACCGACTTACAGTTCTTAACCCTATCAATCGCATCAAAACTTCAGTGAAACAAATTAAACCAAACAAAGAGCAGGCCTGTAATCCCACTATGCTTGTGAAATTAACTCTATCCTAGCTTTTAAGATAGCCATAGTTCAGTAAGGGATAAAGTTCAGTATTTAAACTCAAGCGTGCTGCTTATGTGGAAACAAGCACCATTTAGTAGCAAAAGTCGCAACAATGAATTGCCTATTAAGTTGAAGACATACCGAAAGATATTGAAACAGCCCGTCCAACTGTTGAGGCTTCAGATATACACCCCCAGTTATATAAGAAGCCTGTTTTCCGCACATGCATAAAAAACTATTAGTAAAACCAACAAAGACCCCCAAGTAGGTCAGATATTAGCTGCAGAAACTTGCAAAGCCTAAGAGCAACTCCAAGAGACTCTCCTCCTGGAGTTTGCTAGTTATAATAGCCAGCATTGTCTGTAAAATCCTCCAACAAGTTATCTAAAATAGTGAAAACAACCAGCGAGTGGGACTGGACATGCTAATTGTAGTGAGCTTCTCACGCCCTCTATTCAATTAATTTGATTAAAAATTAACTTTCTTCTTTTTACTTTGGATTGCAACTGTCAAAGAAGTTTATTTATTTCCGGGTGACCTTTTTTAATACACTTATCAAAGTGACTTTGAAATGCAACATGTAGTACAATGATAACAATAATACCCAATTAGGAGGCTATTATGTTATTTGGGCGTCTAAAATTAAGAGTAATTTCTTTTTTAAAACATAATTGATGTAATGAAATTATGACCTTAATTTAGAAGAGAGGAAGTAAATAATTAGAAAAAGAAACAAGCTGACACCAATAAAAATATTCCTTTTATTTTTCTAATTATATCTTTGAATTTATTCCACCAGTAGTATTCCAATGAAGCATTACAAGCACGTTTACCTGTTGAGCATGGACTCGAAAGGTTTTTGTATCGTCAAACACTAAAATATATAATGAAGACATGTATCATAGCGCACAATACAATTGTTTTTTTTTCTAAAAGGAAGGTCCATGTCTCTTCCTCTTTAACAAAATACAAATAATAAGGATGAGACTCGATCCCGGATGTTCCCGAGCCCGGGCGGGTGCCTTTTCCATCCAAGCGCCCACTTGCTCTATACAATCATTAAAGATGAGTGATTTATCCAAAACTAGGAATATAACTACGATTCACTCGGCGAAATTCCAGACATATATTGATATCACTTGAGCATATTTAAAATTAGATGTGTTACAATAATAATAAAAAATAATTTAGATGAACATAACACTAAAATGATACAAATAGAGAGCACTGTTGGAATCACCCTCCAAACAATGCTCTCTTCTTTTAAAGATGCTCTCTAAAATAGTGTGTTGTTGGAGATGCTCTAATACATTGATAAGCACTACCTGTTGAAGGAATGCAGAATGCTGGGATCCAATAACGCAAGAATCTATAGGTACCTGCAGTAGGAGTGAAGAGATAAATGTTGAATTTTGTTACCCTGATTGAATGGAAGATAATGATGGATCATAATAAACATGTGTGAAGCAGTGTTTTAAAAGGCTTTCGCCTTTACGCATCGATGCTGCCTCGGGGCTCTTTTTCTAGAAAACGCACTGAAGCTCATTAATAAGTGCGTGATGCACAAAAGGCTTGCGCCTCTTTGCGCTTTACTACGCCTAATACGCTTTTTGCGCATTTTACGCTTTTTGGACGCTTTTCGCATTTTTTCTCTTTGCTGCAACTTTTACATGTACATATAATCTTTTGTCCATAAATTCATATTGGTTGCTACTAGTGTTTTAAAAAGCGTCGAAAAGTGCGCCCCGAGGGCACCTTTCACCAAAACCACCTCGAAGCTCAAAGAGAACAGCGGAATGCATGTTAGGCATGAGCATTTTTTCTAAGGCCTATGCATTTTTTAAAAGGCTTATGCCTTTTACGCTTTTTTTACGCCTTTTTAAAAAAGCATACGCCTTATGTGCTTTATTTATTTTTTTCCCAAAATCCCTAAACTGTGCCGTTTTGGTCGAAAATAAAAAATAAAAATAAATGCTTTAAGTTTAAACCCTAAACACGCCGTCACGACCAAAATATCGAAATAGAGAGAGAGAGAGAGAGAGAGAGAGAGAGCGGAGGAAGAAGACTGACAGAAGCAGAGGGAAGTCAGGGAACTCGACGACTGGAGGAGTTCCGGAAGAACTCGACCGACTGAAGCAGAGGCAGTACTCAGAAGACAGAGAAACAGGTTGGCTGCTCGTTCTAGGGTTTCAATTTTCAGAATTTAGGGTTTTTTTATTATTTAATTTTTATGAATTTAGGCTGCCATTTGATTACCCATTAAGGCTGCAATTTTATTACCAACTTAAGCTGCCATTTTAATATTTGATTACCAATTTAGGCTGCCATTTTAACTTTTAATTACTCCCTCCGTCCCAATTTAATTGTCCACTATTCCATTTTTGGATGTCCCAAAATAGTTGTCCACTTTCTATATTTAGCAAGTCATTAATTAGCGTACTTTTTATTATTTCCAATATTACCCTCTAAGCTATCACTACTTTCTTTATTGTGGGTCCCGCCACCTTTTTTTATTAGGGAAAAAGTAAAGGTCATTTTTGGAAATAAGCATTTTCTCTTAGAGTAATCATTATGTCTCCTTAAGTTTTAGTTTTTCAAAGTTGGACAATTAAATTGGGACGGTTTTTGTTTTCCTTTTTCCTTATTCATTCCTTTTGGAGGTGGGTTATCAACCACTATATACAAGTGAGAAGTGTTCTTACCTTCATTTTTGTATAGTTCTTGGGCGATCATTGGGGGAAGGGGACGGGGTTTGAACCCTGATGACCCATGAGAAACTATACCTTCTCTACCATTTGGCCACACAATCCCATATCTAAGTTTTTCTGTCGTCTTATTGATCTAGTATTACACTATATATTTCCAGTAGATCCTTTCATTGGTGGATATGTTTATCTAAAATAACCGCAAGGCAACCCCTCTCTCCCGTACTCTAAAGCATCTCATCTCAAGATTCAAAGGTGAACCAACCCCTATTATCCAGTATATCAACTAAAGCAGTGCATCATGCACCAGATAGAGTATATCAGCTACAGCTTAGTTTTTAAGTTTCCTCAAGAAACTCGGTTCTTTTTTTTGGTCAGACAAGAAACTCATTTCTACTCTAGACAAATAGACTTGGACCAAGCAGAAGAAAAGCAACAACAATATTGCTATTAGGAAAACTATTAAGAACAAACAGATAAGACAAATGAAATATTTGTCCAACTTACACAAATGAAACTGTAGTAGGTAAAATTTTGGAAAGAAATAACAGTAAAGGATACAATGAATGAAATCATTTAGGCTGTAGAATGTAAAACAATTAAAGAAAAACGCTGTGAGTACAGATGCAAATACCATCGAACGCTGAGCTGAGAAAATCGCATTCATGATCGCAACATATCTGCAAATAAGACAACGTTTCACTAATAACCTATGGACAAGAAATTTTATGCACAGTCAAAGACAATAAAAACATACTGTCCAGGTCCATCTGGAGATCCGTGCAAACACAATATCTGCCACCATTTATTAGGAAACCCTATTAGAGTTCACTCCAACGTAATAATGAAATAATAACATTAAAGAAGCAATTAGCAAAAAATATTAATGAACATATAGACATGGATACAAGAATTTTTTAAAGCAAATTCATTGTATCTCCAATTCTTGCTCATAATTAAGTAATTAACTGATTCTCAATGAACTGCATGCTCTCACAATTTCCACATTATTTGATCATCATTCATTCATTCCATCTTACTTATTTGAAAAGCATCTCCGATCAACAATCCCATTTGAACCAACGTCTCTAGAAATGGTACATTATACCTCTCCCAGGTTATTAAATGCGCATGACTTGCACACTGGGAAGGGTGAATGTTAGCAATGTTGATATTTGCTAAATTTATCAGATTAATGAGTTATCCAAAGCAAAAGCCAAAACTTATTATTAAGCCTAAAGTCAACTTATGCTAACTAGAGTACTGTAATATTCACTCCATAGTCCATGTGATCATGTAAAACTTGAGTGCTAAGAACCCAAAACAATTCAGTTCCATCAACTGCTGTTAGATCAAAAAGGACCCCTAAAAGATAGAAAATGTAAAAGAAAGGCAACAAATACAATAAAAAAAAAAAGTACTTTCCAGAAACTGGCCATATTCAAAAGACACAAATACTATGTAGTTGTATTCACTCATAAAATTAAATTACCTAGTAAAGAATGAACTAGCAACATAATCCAAATATCATACATGAAAATAAATAGTCAATGAGGGTTTAATCACCATTAGTAACTATTTCAAGTATAGCCAATTTCCCAAATCAGCATTAGACATATGGCTTTGCACAAATGTAGAAACACTCACTCGAGGCTGTGGATGAAGGTGCCCAGAGCGAAACACCCGCTGTATATCTATTCATCTAAGTCAAGATCAAACAATCTAAATTTCCACAAATACAAACAAAACCAACATAAACTCAATTTTTATTAAGGATACAACAAAGTGCCATAGAAAGAGACCCCGAAAGCAAGGAAGAGCTAATCCCATTAACAAATTCTTCCTTACTCAGCTCCTCATCCTTAACCACAAACTCTTCCAATTTCTGCAACAAAGTCTCCGCCCTTTGGTTTGAAGCCCCAACTGAAGAATCATATACGTAGTCACATGAATTGAAGCCAGTGGCAATAACAACAACTTGATTGAGCTGGTTGAGTAAGAGAATTGAGTTCAAGAATGAAAGAACCTGCATAATTGGAGGCAAAAGTGAGGAATGGTGTACAATTCAGTGGTTTATAGAAGGAAAAATTAGGGTGTTTACAAGGGTTTACGTGAGAGAGGAATTTGGAGAATGAGAGTGTACTTGTGCTCCAGAAAAATGGATTTGTGTCGACTAACACCAACAGAAGGCTCACATCATCTGCCATTACAGAGAATTTAAGTGAAAAGATCATTAACATGTATATATAACAATGGTGTGTACATATATATACGGGGTGGTTCAACTTAAACCCTTTTTACACCCGCTAATTACATTTTCTCAAGATCATAATTCATCAAACTAGCTGTTGAATTAGATCATTATTATATTACAAAGATGCATGCAAATAATTAAAATAATCGAGGATGTAGAAGTCCCTCATCGTAATCATGTTATATATTAATTTATGAGCTTTTATAAAGTAACACCAAGCACAGTGAATTAAATGGTTACAAATTTTTGATTGATTTGAATTTTATTTTTATTTTTTTGTTCACAAAGAGGCTCGGCCAAAACAAAAGATAGAAAAAGGCTTAAGGCATGTCCTCCCTGGATGACGCTCACAAGATGAGAGGGAACTCAATCAAAACAGACGACATCCAAAGAAAGATTATGCGCCTCCTTCGCCAAAGCATCAGCGCACTTGCTTGCTTGCATCTCAACATGGGAGATGTGACACTCCCAAGGATCATGCAGCAGCACTTTGCAATCCCAGATAAAGATTAAGCGCCTCCATTGCCAAAGCATCGGCACTCTTGTTTGCTTGCCTCTCAACATGGGAGATGTGACACTCCCAAGGATCATGCAGCAGCACTTTGCAATCCCAAATCATTTTTCTCAGAGGGTGATTTTCATCAAGATCCGCATTGATGAGATCAATAGTTTGGAGGCAATCTGATTCAATAATGATTTTAGAATTTCCTTCACTCCTAAGCAATACAGAGTCCAGTCTTAATAGCCCACGTCTCAACGCCTAACACTGAGCAAGATCCATATTTTCCCATGAAATTAATAACCAATGACCCATGATTATCTCGATAAGACCTCCAAAAGCATAAGAATCGTTTCCCTTAATGCTAGGGTCCACATTTAGGTTAACAAAATCAGGAGGGAGCTCCCAACTTACTTTCAACTTTGGGCTATTCTTAAATTCAGTCAACCCACCATTTAAGGCATTTTCCATTTCCAAAGCATAAGCATGAATAGAACGAAGCACAAGCTTCTTTGCATGCAAGATGAACACAATAAAAATGCTTGATAAATAGAATAAAAATCTAACAAAGGAATTAATGAATTATGAATCTTAATAGAAGTCATAAATGAGAGTAAATCTTCCTAGACGGTGTTTGATTTTGCCTTCGAATGCTTAACAGGAAAGTTTCAAGTATTCAGAGGTGCAATAAGTTGTTTCCTTTTTACAAATCAATAAGAGATTAACGGCTAATTTTTAAAATGATTAACCATTCTGCATTTAGAGGTATCAACCCCGCTGATATTGCCTTCAAAATAAAAATAAATAACATCTTCAAAGCTTGAATTCAACATTCAAAGGTTAAAAAAACAAAAGCACCCTTAACCTTACACCAGTGTCAGTTGAACCTTCCCCGTATGCACATTAGTGGTAAACAGTAACCCGTGCTAAAGACACTATCCACACCATCTTCCAATATCAATCACGGAATCTTTTATCTTACACAGGATTCAAAAACCATTGCCCTTCTTATAATAAATTATATATTATATAGATACATTATACATATGTAGGTATAGATAGATAGATATTCTGATAGAGAGATAGAGAAAGAGACCTGTGTAGAGCTTCGATGAAACTGAAATCATACTGCACCAGGTTTCTAAAACTATGTCCGAGAGAGAATTTCGCAATGACGATTTGAGAAAGAGGAAAAGTTATATCAAATTTGTTCGAGTAAACTCTCACTAAATGCGCCTCCTTTTGTTTAGAAAAACCCTAAAATGTTAATTTCACCAAAAACCCCGCTGCCAGCCCTGGTCGTTCCTATCACCGCCGGTCGTGTTTGCTGAGACTCGCCGGCGGCGAGTGTGATCAGATTCAGGGTGACTCGAAGCTGATTCTTCACTCAGAGGTAGAGACGGAGAGATGTAAAAATGCTCTTTCCTTTTCCATCCCTTACTCCGATATTTCGGCAGCTGACATGAATAAAAGCTCGCAGAAAAAAAAATAATAACAAAAATTATTATTTTAAACATAATTAACGAACTAATAATAAAAAATTATAGACAATAGCATCGCCTATTTTCTAAGGAAGCTGGTATTGGTATTGACGCATTTCACTTTATTTTTTAATATTCTATTTTTTTCAAAGACTTTATAAGTATATTTTATATCTTCTTAACACTTTCAATCCTTTATTTTTAATCTTAAGATTAATTAATACTAATCTAAAAGATACTCAATTCTCACAACTCCACTTTCGTTCTTTATGCAATTCAGAAAAACAAATAACATCACTCACTCTACAAATCTCATCTTTAATCTTCTTCTTCTAATTCTTTCTCAATCTAGTCGTTTCCTCTCAAACTTTTCCGTTATTAGTTAAAAAGTAAGTTTCGCCATGTGTTATTGATAAAAATATATTAGTTCTGATTTTTAAGAAGAACAAACAAGAGTTTTTGGTTTGGTCGGTGTACACGTCACGTCAAAACAAATTTTGCCATGGATGAAGGTTTACTCGGTTCCTAGGAAACGAGTGTTCCTCATCATACTCGACCCAAAAGAACCGAGTAAAACACAAGTCACTCGATCCTAAGGAACCGAGTGGAATTGGAAAAATGACCAAAAACCTAACTCGATTCCTTAGAACTGAGTAACATGTATTTTACTCGGTCCCTTTGAACAGAGTATGATGAACAACATTCAATTCTTAGGAACTGAGTAAACATTCTTCGTGGTTTTTTTCTGTTTTTTTTTTTTTTTGCGTTTATTTGTATTTAATGATCTATAAATGAAAGAAAATGTAAATGAACAACAAAATTATAAATATCCTAGTTCTTTTAGAGAAGGAAGATGATTTAAATGGTGGTGGCTGCGGCGGCGGCAGCGGTGGTGGAGAGGAGGATGATGATGATGATGATGATGATGATGAAGAAGAAGAAGAAGAAGAAAAGAGATTTTAATTAATGGATATATAATTAATTTGGGTTTAAATGATGAATTTAATGTTTTAATCATTAATTAAAAATAAAAAAATGGTGTGTCAATCGAATAATCAAACTTTTTTTATGGAGTGTTAGTGAGTGAATTGGTGTATGTCAATAGCAGTCCCCTTTTTTAATTAGAGTGGATTAAATTTCATAAGCTTACATTTCTAAATCTAAAATAAAATTAATATATTTAATCGTAGAAAATAGATAAAACCATCAACTAGGTAAATCGATTCGAAATTAATATAGGAGTTGTTATTCACATACAACAAATAACTATATAATACTCCATATTAATTAAATGACTTTATTACTATTGACACATACTCCCTATTTCATTTACCCAATCACTAACATTTAATTACCCTAATTAATAAACATAATTAATATAATCAATCGTTAACATTAAATACCAACACCAACCACTCCATCTTATAAACCCACATGCTTAAAAACCATACCACTCCAAACAAACGAGGATCCACGTTCAAACTCATCTTCATCTTTATTTACTCTGAAAATTCAAAATCTAAACAAGAAAATAGAGATTATTGTTAGTAATGTAGTGATTGAAGTATAAAAATCATAATGGAGAGTGAGAGAAGTGTAGAGAGAGACTGAGAAAGAGAGTTGATGAAAAAATTGATGAGAAAGTTCAAGAGCAAGTTAAAGGAAATATTGATCCAAAAGAGGTATGTTACAGGGCCGGACCTGAGAATTCGGGAGCCTGAAGCGAAATTTATCAATAAGACCTTTCGTCTTCAAATTTTTAGGTCTTCTTTTTCTAAGCATCCAAATTCAAAGAAAATAAATTAAATTAAATTAATCTACATAAATAATCACTACTTATTTTTTGATCAATGATAATATATAAGATTTTTTTATCAATGAACTTCCCTGACTTTAAATTTAAAAAAATTATGGGGCCCTCAAAAATTTGGGGCCTGAGGCAAGAGCCTATTGCGTCTCACCTTAGGTCCGGCTCTGGTAGGATACTTGTCTTTTTACTACTTCTTTACTTGTCATTTCATTCCTAAATCATTTGATATAAATAATATTTAGAAAATAAAAAAAATAGCAAGATATGGTGTCTTAGAGTGTACAAAATTGTTGAGGGCCGAGTGCATGTGGTTACACTCAGTTCTTCATCACCGAGTATAACATTTTTGAACGGATTTGATCATAAATGTTCACTCAGCCTCGTAGTAACTGAAGGTATCGGTTTCTAGCAACCAAAGTAATCCTCTTACACTCGATCCTTAGCAATCGAGTATAGCAATTTTGAACTTAGACATGTAAAGCTTGCTCTATGAAACTAGTTTATGTATACTTGTTTATGTGTACAAACTTATTTATGTGTACTTGTTTATGGATTTGACATAAACCCAGATGACATTAAGCTTATAAATACTTGTTTATGCAGGATTTATTATTTCTCGACTCTTCCATTTGAAAAGATTGTTCATATTTAGAAAATACTTACTTAATTACAATTAAAGTCGAGATTACTCCCAAGCCCAACTGTGCTTTCCAATATACGAAGCATGTCATCAAGGAAGAGCCGCATGGACTTAGAGCCTAATTAGTCAAAAGTTATATTTTGACCTCAACACTAATTATAAGCCTATGATTGAAGGATAATCAATCAATAAAGGATAGGCAAAAAAGCGGGAGAGTTAAACAATGAGAGAGACGATAAATAATGAGGGAGAGCCTCTTAATCCTAGTTGTGGTTCCTAACATTTTCAGCTTACCCTTTCAATAAAACACCATAATATTAGTAATGATGAATTTGGAAAAGCACGAGCTGTTGACGTGAATTTCGTTTTTATAATAGATGAAGTATGCACACATTATTTAAGTTGAATGTATTAGCTATCTTTATACAAATTTTAAATAACTAATAATGTGATGATATTTATTTTGTAGGTTTTTCCTTCTAAGTATGCTTTAGTTAATTAGTGTCAAAGCAAAGCAAAGCAAAAAGGATCCAAACTATAATTATTACCGCAAAGTTTGACCGAAGGTGTGGGAACAGGAAACCAAGGCTATATTTAGTGTGTGAAAGAAGTGGCCGTATATCGTGATCACCACCTGCAAGGAAAATAAGCTAAGAAAGAAGAAAGACAATGCTACAAGAAAATGTAATCACCCATTCTCAATACGTGGTGTGAATGTTAGTGTGAATCAATAGAAGGTAAAAGTGAGATGCGGAGTTCATAATCATGACTTACCTAATAGTTTAGTTGAGCATCCGTTTACAGGAAGATTAAGCAAAAAGGAAAAGAAGTTCGTTGCCGAATTGTCCATTACCAGGGTTAAACCAAAAAATGTTCTTAGTGGACTCAAGCGCTGCCATGAAGATAATACCTCCACGGTGAAGACAATTTACAATGCTAAGGCTAAAATGAGAATACATGAGATGGATGGAAGGTCTGCAATGCAACAACTAATAAAAGTTCTAGTAGCTAAACATTACGTTTATTGGCATAAATCTGATGAAATAACTGATGAGGTGTTAGACCTCTTTTGGTCACATCCTGATTGTATTTTATTGGCCAAGTATTTCTTTTTCATGGTGATTCTCGATTGCACTTACAAACTAAACAAGTATAAGATGCCTATGTTTGCAATGGTAGGAATCACATCAATTGCAAAGACATTTTTCATTACTCATTGTTTTTTGTACAATGAGATGAATGATAATTATGGATGGTCCCTTTCAAAGTTGAGGTTGTTGTTTGAGGCCCATAATATCCCAAACGTATCTGTAACAGATAAGGAGTCTGCGATCATTAATGCACATTTGATATTGCAAAAAATGTGGAACAACATTGTAAAACTCTATTTAAAAGTACAGCTGTTTGGATGAAATTATTTGATGATTGGTAAACAGTTACGAGGCCGACATCGGAAGAAGAGTTCTTTCAAAAGATAGGAAAAAATACAAAAGGATTGGCCCCCCAATGTTTCCAAAGTGCACTGATTACTTGACACATACATGGTTTTAACATAGAGAGTGTGGAGAACCCGCGCTTTTGACACCGGCCTCCTTGGTGGCGATTCCTTCGATTTCCCAGTTTATTTTAAAAAACGGTTCATTTTATTATGGAGATAAGGTGATGGTTTGCAAAAAAAATCAGAGTCGCCAATTTGTTATACTAAACAAACAAAAGTCTGTGTGAATGATGAACATTTATTAACTAAACGACCTCTTAAATACAATTAATGCGAAACTAGTTAATTTAAAGGTCCGGGAATTAAGCTACGAATTGGGAAGGTATTAGGCACCCAATTCGCCCTTTCAGTCTTTGAGTAGGATATGCGTGTAATTATAATAAAAAAATTTCTTATGCTTATTGATATTATCACATATCAACCCATAATTTTAGAAAACTGGGATTTGGGTTGGGGATGGAAAGCGTGTGCTTCATATTTCGCCCTTTGATTTTAGAAATCGGTATGTATGGCTTTGAAAAATAATTTTTGATAATAATAGATAGCAAAATAGGTATTTTTAGTAAAGTTCAGGGCTTTTCGGAAGCTAATTCGATTTGGAATCGGATATCCGACAATTCTCGAGATTCCGTTCATCAATAGTGTACCACATTCTAATTATTTAAACCGGCATTAACAAATTAAGTACTCTCATATTGGATATTTGGGTAAGCACCGCTAATTTATAGATTAAACCGGAGTACAAACGCTTATTGATTCCTTTGTAAACCGAGACTAATAAAATTGGGATTTTATAATTTTAACTGATAAAAATATGTTTAAAAATGGTTATAGCTCGTTCCACATCTTTGGTTTTAAAAAGGGGGTTTAAATATGAAATATGGACTTAATTTTGAAATAAATAGCAATTTTTATATGCGATTGATCAATTATAACTAATAAAATAAAGACAAATAAAAAATTAAAGTCGGATTGCGATAAAAAATACCTGAGAGCCTTGAAATATAGTAGAATACTATACTATTTTATAGCACTGTTCCCAAAATTCCAGATCTGACTTATGCTTCAAATGGGGTTAGTGCATGCATATTTATATCTGAAAAAATAAAATGGGCTGGACCACAGACCTTCTGCCGTGTGGACAGATGCCTTTGGAGCATCTGTCTACAACGACAGACACTTTTCACCTGAGATAGATTTTTGCTATTATGGACAAAGAGGATTGATCTGATTTTTAGTATGTTGTTACCAATGATAAAACCTATTTATTGACTAAATTTGAGCTCATTTAGGACTTCGGGAAGGCCTCCATCTGATTATCCTGAAGTGTGAACTCCCGGTTTTCTAAATTCCCAAAGATCTGGCCGTCAGATCAAGCTAATTTTTTAGTATGTTACTCCTTATAGTACTATCTAATAACCCTCAAAATTGAGGATGATCAAAAGTCATAAAGTCTCATTGTACAAAATTTTGACGATTTTTGGTTCCGAATATTTGTTTGGGAGACAAAAGTATAGGTGTTTATCGTGTGGACAAATGTCCAAAGACATTTGTTCCGACAGATAAACCTTTATTCCCTTGAGATGATTTTTGCTATCCTGGCCCAACGGAGCATTGGATTCGATCTAATTTTTTTTAGCATGTTCCTCCCCATAATAAAACCTGTCAACTGACCAAATTTGAACTTCGAGAAGGCCTCCATTTGATTACCCAAAATGAACTCCCTATTTTCTGAATTCCCGGAAGGTGCAGCCGTCGGATCGGGCTAATTTTTGAGCACGCTACTCCTTATGGTCACTATCTAATAACCCTCAAAGTTCGAGGATGATCAGAAATCAAGAACTCTTATTGTGCAAATACTCAGAAGATTTGACGATTTTCGGTTCTGGCAGCTTTCGGTAATTCTCGAAACTTCTCGCCCGGGTGTCCTTTTGGCTTCCTTTTTTGACCTGTATCACATATACATAGTGTGTTTGAATGTATTGAATGCTTGTGAATGTATGCGTGTTCATTTTTTTAGGGATCAAGATTTTTATGAGGGTCGCAAAATGAGGTGTTCATAAAGAGGCCTTCGTACTGGACATTGAGTAATCAGATAAAGCATTGCGGTAATAGAACTACGAATAGACCGAAGGGTCGCATGGAAAGTTGAAGAGCTATCTTAACAATGGTGTTAGAACTTTTTTCCACGGTGTTTGCAGGGATGGACAATTACTTGAGGCAACAAATAAACGAGGTAAAAGTTGTTTTTAAGAAGGAGTTTTTGGTTGGTTAGAGATAAGACACAATGGAATGTTATTCAAATAAATCAAGGGGAACCTTTCGCATTTTGCTTTAGACTTAATTAAGAAGGAAAGGGATAAGTCAATCGATATTCGGTTTAGATCCATCAGCATGTGATCATGTTGCCCATACGGTTTATGGGTTGCCTTGTGCACACGAGTTGTTGCAATATAGTCGTGAAAATTGGCCTATACTCGTTGATGCTGTTAATGAACATTGGACAAGGATAATAATCCTATCAAATACCGTTAATAAAAATGAACTTTTGTACACGTTCCGAGTTTGATTTACTAAAGAAATTGTATGATCAATCAATGGAGGATGAGAATAAAGTTATTTTGAGAAAATTGAAGGAACTTGCCACCCTGAGTATAACGTTGCTTAGAGAGCCAAATCCCGTCGTTCACAAGGGTAGACCCCGTGGTAAGTAAGAATAAAATGAGTCAAAAAGAGAAAAAACATGAAAGATCAACAAGGAAGGAACCATCGGGTTTTAAGTTTGCCAAGATGCTTGAGGAACAATTAAATGGAATAATTATAAGTCAATTTTCTCAAGTTTCAAAGCCAATGAAACAAGTGCTAAAGAGGGCGAAAAAAGTTGATCAGGCAAAGTGGGAATTTAAGGCTTATTTGCATTACATCCTTAAATCCATGCACCCGTACATCGCGGATATATAAGATGTTAATGGTGATGGCCACTATGGTTATTCGATGCATTGTTGAGCATATAGGATTGGTATGATGACAAGGAGTCTTAGAAGCATGCAAGAATAGATTTACTTGCCTGATTTAGAGATGTACAAGGAAAATTATGATGCACATAGGGATCTTGGTACTACTTGGATTATTAAGATGCTACTTTAATTTTTTTAAAGCCGAATGAAAAACTTTTCACCATTTGATGACTATGCCTGACATGGGCTTCCCTCATTGCATCGGCGTATAATTGTGTTATTTTGTTATACTTCAAATGAACTGTCTAACTTTACTGCCATATGCTAAGCCGCCACCAGATGGAAACGAAATTCCTAATCCTCCGAATAACTTATATGAACAAAAATCACTTTATCAAACTCGTTTTAAAGAATGGTGCACCCATACCGCAACATTGCTACTAAGTGGAATTTACTTCGAACGGAAAAGGCGATTGCTTTGATCGAACTTTTCGCCAATAGAATTTCATTTTTCAAAGATTTGGCATCACGTGGGGGTAAGATCATATATCTCGACAATCATAATTAACTGATTAATGATTGTAAAGTCCTTTATTCTTTTTTTGTCAAGTACTGTATCTCTTTTAGTAAATTTTTTGTGGATGCATACAAGTAACATGTAGTCTTTTTTGTGGAATCTTTTGTGAAATTATGGATGTAAACTTGTAATCCTTTTCGAAGCTATAATGAATGAATGAATGAGCAACACATGAATTAAGACAAAAAAGTCTCTATTTTAAGGTTTTTTAATATAGTTTGAGTATAGGGTGAATACTTAAACTTAAGTGATTATGAATTGTTAAAAATGGCATACCTAATGATCAATGCACATCTTCAGCCAAGATCAGTCGGTCCCTAGGAATTCGAAGAAAACACATCAGTCTCGGTCCTCAGGAACCAAGTTCAATCCATTTACCTCGTCCATAAAAGACCAAATGGAATTGGAAAGTTGGAACCTCTCAGCCAAGATCACTCGGATCCCTAGGAACCAAGTACATCACAACAACCTCAACCATAAGGAACCGAGTTTAATTCATTTATGTTCGATCATAAAGGGACCTGAATAAAGTTAAAAAATTTCAACCTCTCAGCCAAGATCATTCGGTCCCTAGCAACCAAGTACATCGCATCAACCTCGGATCATAAGGAATCGAAGTTCAATTTATTTACTTCAGCCATAAAGGACTGAATGAAATTAAATATTTTTACCCTCTCAGCCAAGATCACTTGATCCCTAACAACCGAGTACATTTCATTAACCTTGGTCCTAAGGAACCGAGTTTAATTCATTTATTTCAGCCATAAGGGACCTGAACGAAATTAAAAAAAATTTAACCTGTAAGCCAAGATTCACTCGGTCCCTAGCAACCAAGTATATCACATCAACCTCAGTCATTAGGAACCGAGTTCACTTCACTTACCTCGACCATAAAGAACCAAATGACTGGACTTGTTTGAACTTCACTTTAAGTTTGAATTGTGAAACATTGGGGTAAATGACATTGGGGAAATCGTCACCTTGATTTATTGTAGAAATTAGTACCATTAATAGGAGATAAACTGCATTTCTTGAATAAAATTCATTTCATTACATCAAATAACTTTAATTTCTTCTATCTTTTAAGGCAAAAATTAAACTAGATAATGTGCAAAAGAACTTGCATATATATATATATATATATATTATGCACCTGCATGCCAATTTAATTAATAAGCATAAAATTTTCAATCATAATTAATAAACCTAAAAAATACATTCATTCCCTTTTTAAAAACCAAAACACTAATCATAGCTTAACAAACAAGCATCCATCAACCAAAGAATAATAAAACTTAGTTTAACAAATAATTTCATAGGTTTAACAAGTATCAAAATGACCTAAGTTCAAAAATACCACAAGTTTAACAAGTATTAAAACAACCCAAGTTCAAAAAGACCACAAGTTTAGCAAGCATTCATCGATCGATCAACTTATTCTTTTTTGCTTGAGGTCTTGCGGACGCTTGATGGAAGTTGCAATATGATTATGCTTATTCTTTGTCCTACGCTCTTGCCCCTTCTCTTGTCCCATTTCATTTTTTAGGTAAAAAATTATGTCACGGACTTTACAAACTACAACAGAGACATCTTCGACTTTGCCACTGAGTAACGCCCCATATAGTAATAATAGTACCTCATTTGCCATGATATGTTGCATAAATCAATTACTAATTCATGAGTAAGTATATTACAAACCAATATCAAACTTCGGAAAAGGGGGAGGCATTAGTGATGTTTACTAACTTAGAATTTACAATGTTCTATGCCCCACAAACCCTTCACGCCATTGTTCTTAGTTTAGGGACTTGCACGTAAGGATGGGTGATCTTCAAAAACCAATCCATGTGATTGGGCTCTCACCCCCAAGGAAATTTTTTTGATACAGCGTTGTGCTTCGTTGAGTAAGTGATTACTCCAATTGTTTTTTGCCACTAATTCACGCTATATACCACCTTGTAAGCTTAGGTTGTCTTTCCCCACGTCAACTTCGAAGGCTAAATCATTGGTATCGTGGGGAATTTTTTGCACTCGGCCAAATTGTCTAAGCACGCGTTTAAGGTAGTGAGGCGATGTCAAAACAAATAAGCAACCCACAGTAGTAAAAGACCTCATAGAATGAGTGTGCAACAATGTGGTCCTTATATAGATCCCAACACACCTGTAAAAAAGTAAGCCGACGATAATTGGTAATCTTAAAAATATAAATTCTAAATTTTAAAGGTAATTGAGTTTAGGATTTTATGTCTATCTCAATTAAGTCATCAATTTTCTCCCTTAAGGTTATAAGGGCTGACTCCGAATCGCCTTTACTGCATAATTGCGGCTTCCACCTCGTACATTTGTGGCTGCATCTCCGTATATTCTATATTTTGAAATACGTTTGCATAATAATGAAATGAAAGTGCTCGCAAATCCAAGCATGCATTAATTGTTTAAATTTCATCAACACAATTACAAACAACGGTAAGAACAATAATATTAACAAAGTCAAGCTAAGTAATGTACCACGAGTAGAGTCAAATATTCGAAAATCCACTTCACCTTGGCTCTCGACGCAAGTCCCAATTGATGATAAGTATGTGCGAGTATTGCCACTGATGTGCCAAGAAATTGGTACAATTTAAGGCACTAATATATATCTTGCAAAGCATATATTACTACGTTTATTGTGTTTTTGGAACTTTTCAGGTATTTGGAATTAAATCGAGAAGTTTGCAATTGAAGGAAAAAATGGTTGTGCGCAAGGCCTGAGTTTAATAAATTTCTGGCACTAATCCGTAAGGAATTTGAAGAAAACTCTAGAGATGAAAGTTCTATATTTTTGAGTTAGCTAAGCCTAGGCGAAAACTGTGCGTCAATCAGAGTTCAGAGCACAAAGTTATGGCCGAAATACAATCAGTGCGCGAGAAAAATTAATTCCAGCGGGCCAATTTAATCCAAGCCCACTTGCAGCCCAAGTTAATTAAATCATGCCTAGCATAACCCATTTAATTAATCCAGCCAGCAATAGCCCAATATACAGCCCAAACCCATAATTCAAGCCATTCAATTATAAAAGGGACAAGGGTTTGTCACAAGAGCGGTAGCCGTGAAAAGCAGCTTTGCCGAGCACTATTCTTCTCCTCTCTTTTCTTTATTTTTCTCTTTTATTTCTTTTTGCTTTATTCAAGACTTTGAAGATGTGGATTTTTATTTACTCTTCAGTTTAATTAATGCCAAGTAAGTTTTCTTTCAATTTTGTTTGCTATTTAATTTTCATTATGCTAACGTAAATTTGTGCTAGGGTTGAGGATGAATATATTTGATTGATTCCCTTACACGTATTCATGCCAATTGACTCTACCAATTTAATGCTTTAATGTTAAAAATAATTTTTCCTATTGAATGCCTATTTTAATTGATAAAAATAAAATTGGATTCTCACTATTTTTGTTAGATTCACCTTATGATTTGTTGAGAGTGGATATAAGGTGTGTTTTGACGGATATAGTGAGTGTTTTGATTTTATACATTCGTTTGGCTGTGGAAGAATTAACACTTGGACTTTATAAACTAATTGGGCTTAATTGAATTTATTTTCCGCATCTAATAGAGTTGAGAGACCAAATTAGTGCGAGACAGAGAGTAGAGTTTGCTGGGCATGAATACTAGGAACATGATATTAAATATATGATTCCGGCACCCTAGTATTTTATTAATTGATTATTTCATTAATATTTTTATTAGTTTATTATTTTATTTGTATTCTTAGTTGATAAATCATCCCAATCACTTTTTAAGCTAGATTAGGAATTAATTAGAATTAGTAAGAGATATACGTATATTCCATCCGTCAAGTCCCTAGGGTTCGACCTCGCACATGCCTAAACTATACTAAGTATTGATTCGTGCACTTACGAGTAATTAAAACATTCACAACAGCCACTCCCCATCATATTTTACTAACTTTAGACAAATCTTTCAACAACCCAAATAATATATAAAAATCTTGTTTTATGTCTTGTCGGGAAAAACGACATACCCGAGCAAGAACATGATATACCCCCTCGCACAAATATTTAACATCTTATTACTCGAATCATTCTTGGCTCATCCCATACACTTTTTTTTCAACCACTATAGCTTAACCGCATACATATTTTGTGTTTCTTCCCCAATTTCATCCTCAGTAACACCCAACAACTTTGACGCCATAGTAACCATAGTCTTTGAGTCAATTTTTTTTACCCGTTAGTTGGAATTTAAACAATCTCCCTTCCACCGGAACACCCAATATTTGTCTTACATTGTCTAAGGTTATTGTCATCTTACCAAAAACAAGATTGAGTGTGTTTGCCTTCGGTTGCCATCGCTTAACAAAGGCTTCGATGGCAACATAGGCAATGTATCGATAATTGTTATCCATCAACGGTGTTAATCCAGTCGCTTCTCAAATCATATTCCTTTAACTTTTGCCAATGGCATATATTGTGGAGTTCTCTATTTTCATCATATATTGATCAATTTAATTACGCCCCACCATATATTTTATAGCCATACCTCATGTAAGGGATGACATACCTCATGTAGATTCCAAATTACATATGCTATGTGATCACTGAAAGATGTGAGGATACTTTTATCTACTGGCCCGCAAACGTTATCTTTGTCAGCGACTATGCCACCAAGATTTTCTTCAACTTCCTCATTTTGGATCTCACCGCCGCTCGGATTCTCTTTAGCTAGTATCTTGGTTTGAGTTTGAGTTTGAGTACTGTCAGGATTCTTTTAAAATGGGGGATTTGTTTGTGAGGGAGAGTCACTTTCTACTTCAGATGATTTTGATGATGGTGGTGTAAGCGGTTTCCTTTTTATTTCACACTGCTTTTTTGAACTAGTCCTAACTTTTTTCTTTAGTATTATTTTCCTCTTGGAGGCCATCATTGGGTTGTCCCTAGTCATTCCTAAAACAACAATAATTTCATAAGTTTAGTGAACAATAAACATGAGAACATAATAGAACAATAATTGATATTTTACAGCATATCAATAGTAGAATAGTAATACTAATTAGTATTTTACAGCATATAAATAATAGCTATAACAAAATTAAGCAAAAACAATCTTAGAGCAACCAAAAGCATGCTAGTTATAACAAAATTAAAAGAAAACATGATTGTATTGGCATATCCCAAAAGAATGAAAGTTGATAAAAGGAGGCCTAATAAAGGGACATTGGATGCTAAGATTTTGTGAGCTTTCTTTTGTCCAAATTCGCACTTTGAAATAGCTAAGAAAATGTGATTGAATAACTTTATTTATTTACAATAAGAAGTAGAGAGAATAACCACATTGTCCTAGCTTGTCTTTGAGTAACGTTTGTTAAGGGAATCGTTAAATAAAATAATAATGGGTTTTAAATATATATATATAAGAGATATTGAATTCGATTTGGCTTTAATGGCCCTCTTTATCCTTGTAATAATGAGGTATTGGGTTCAATCACATGGACATATATAGAAATAAAAAAAAGGCTACAAGTGATAGATATAGATTTAAACGATAACGTAACTATTTTAAAAAAATGCTTAAAAGAATATTTTTAGTACTATGTTAAGTCCATTTTCTTATATTATGATGGGAACCATGCAAATTTTATGTTCACACATAATCAATTTCAAATCAAGCACAAAACCAATGCAAAATCAAGTGAGTATTATTCCTTTTTTTAAATAAGATATTCTCTTGCTTTAACTTTTATGAAAAGGATAAAAATTGCCCCTGGAAACTATATATATATAGACATATAATGACAATATTATGAGTCATTAGTATATAACATGTCTCCTAATATGTCGTTCTTTAATTGGAGATTTAGGAGTATATACATAATAATTAATAGTTGTAACACCCCGTGTTAGTTTTGCTTTTGTTTTGGTAATTTCTTTCATTTTAACATGTAACATTCCTAGGCTTAGGAATATTCGAATCAAGTTTAGTATTTTCCATCATGTCTTCTTATGCATTTAAAACTATTCTAAAAAAATTTGGTGTATTTGGACTTTGATCAAGAATTTCGAAGGCACTTTTAGAATCGGGATTATTTACTTATCAGTTGAATTTTAATCAACTTTGGAGACTCATAACTTGCTCCTTATTTACCCAAATTCCACTCCGTCAATACTGATAGCTTCATCATATTTCCTTCTACAACTTTTGTGTTTTGACTGAAAGCTAATTCACACTCCTCGTTGATCAAAACTGAGTGCAAAGTAAGCCGGTTAACAAAATCTGCTCATATCAGATTTATGTAGTGTTTCGGCAGTACTATCTTTGACAGAATTATCATATTAATATGTCCCTAATTTGGTGTAACATCTTTCAGCAAAGTTGTAGATCTTTGAATTACCTTTCCGTTGATATAAAGATCATCTCGATCAGAGTTCAGAGCAAAATGTTATGACCAAATTATAAACAGTAACTCCATAACATCGTTTATATCGCCTTGACCAACTTTGACCCATTTTTAAACCTCTTCCACCTCCATTTCAGTCCATTTTTGAAACAAGTGAGCTTAGAGCTATTCTAGAGAGAGATAGTGTGGTTCTTGGAGTAATATTAGGGTTTCATAGCTCAAAATTGAGAATTTCATACCTAAAACTCATATTTTTCATCTTCTTTGTCTTCTCAACTCATTTTCGAGCTTGCATACTTGATGTGGGGGACCATTTGAGCTCACTCCAGGTCATCCAACCTCTGTTCTTCTAGTTTCCAGGTGGGAACTTCCCTTTCATCTTTGGTTTTTGATGCATTTGTTGTTAAGTGAGTTGAAATACTAGATTTTCAGTACCAAATTCATAGTTTCTCTTGCATGCATGTTGTATAGCAATGGATTAAACCTTCTAAGCTTTGATGTTGATGGTATATTGGTTTTATTTGATGAATATGGAAGCTGATTGTAATGCATGTCGACATTTAGGTGTTTAATTAAGAATTTGGTACCGAAATAGCTAAAAACGTCATATACATGTGTAATACTTGAGATATCTACTTAAATTCTTAATTTTTTAGAACATATATCATATTTTATTTTGTTATTAGACATGTACTAAAGGCTAGATGACGATTCTAAATTGTCTAGTGATTTCTCCTCAATATTAGCTTACGAAACCATTGAAAATCATGTTTATTACCTTAACGTGTTGTGTAATTCATGAGATATTCTTCTTAAACCTGATAATTAACTAATTAATGGGCTATCTGAGTATAACATTGTCTTAATGTAGATTTTTTAAATTCATTAATTATACGAGGCAACCTTTGGAATGTTTTTGGCAAATTAGACCAATGGCTATGAAATATTGAGATTGTTGAAACCGGATAAGCACCGGTATATAAATGTTTGTATTATACTATTGCACAGACCCATGGAACGATGGGGTGCCATAAATTTGATTACCAATGCACAGATCTATGGTATAGATGGAGTACGTATATGAGTGTAATATCCCGTCTAGTATCGGTATTAGGTCGAAGAGGAGGATGAGGTGGATGGACATTTATACTATTATTGTGTGAGTTACGTATTGATAATAATTGACTTATCTCATAATATAATTAATAGATGTTTCTATTAATTGGTGGAAATTGGGAATTTGTGTTAACGGCTATAATTATGATATTTTGTATTGTGATACGTCTCTGCATGGCATTTTTCCCTTTCCTTATAGTTCCCCACTAGCCTTTTTGGCTCATTCCTTTATTTTCCTTTTAGGTACACTTCATATCTCGGGTAGAGGTCATGGAACAGGTCCGAGTTCATCTTAAAGTCTTCTCCGATGCCCTTGAGAATTGCTAGTCATTTTATCCTTAATATTAGTAGTCGTAATTTTCTATTTGGTTTGGGTACTTTAGACCTTCTATGGATGTACTAATTTGTATTTTCAAACATGGATTATGTTTAGTTTGTTGTATCAGACTATTTCGTATTTGAATTGTAATCGAGTTAAGAAGTATTCTAAATAATTGTTGTGTTTGTTTAACGGGATGGCTTTCTTTGTGAAATGAATACTTCATGCCGAATTTTTATTAGATTTCTTTAACTTGTATAAAATTGTCGGTTATAATCATTTGTTTATCTGTTGTTAATTAGATACAACATCCGTTAATACATGCTTAATTAGGCGAGTTGTTACAATAGTTTTTGTAGCTACATGATATACTTCATTCTCGAATTAATAGTCTCACACTTTAATATATAGGCTAGATTCAATAATATATACATATATAACAATTTATAGGCTTGCCTAACGAGGTATAATATAACGGATCAAGTGATAACCGTTCAGGTTTTAACAAACAACCCCTAACATATGTATGGTATACAAATATATATTCTTTAAATCAGCAAAACTACACTGAAACAAGTTGACTTAATACATTTTTGCAAAAATTGAAAAGTTATAACTTTGCATAATGCACAGGGGATTGGTAAGATATATTTTCAACAAAAGACACATGATAATAATACTAGTATTACCATTCAAGAAGCTAATTAAGTTAGGACTTAGGAGGCATATTTTAATTCCGCAATTTATTAATTCCGCAATTTATTAACAAGTGTATTTGTGTGTTAATCTTAACGCATTGTATGTATCAGATGTCCAACAAAAAAAGATGAAGGCTTTTTCTTGTTACTTTATTAAGGTGAATAACCTTTATGATCAACTGGGGGCCTTACTAGTTTGATGCTTTTGGCAGAGGGTTGTGAAAGCAGTGGATCAAAGCTAAAATTGAGTTTGATTGTTGGGGCAAGAAGCAACGGATTGAGCCGCATTAATAGCACTAGTTTGGTGCGGATTGAGCCGCGTCAGTAGCACTAGTTTGGTGCTTGGTTCATATGAATAAGATTAAAATGCTAATGTAACTATTTAAAAAAAAAACTTAAAAGAATAAGATTATGCACACACCAAAATATCCTCTTCTTCTTCCTCCCTATCATTGATTATTAGTAACTAGGCTACTATAACTACCTTATATCTAGTCAACCTCATTCTGTATCAAAAATTCAACTTCATTATATATTGTTAATTAATAATGTTAGCTTTAACACTTAATAATATTAAATAATCGTCCAATTAAAGATTGCAATTCCCGTAAGAATAATTAGGGTATTAAATTTTAAATACTAAAGAATTTGAATATTTTTTCTCACACCATAACTGTTGACCTTAAAATTAGGGGGCTAATAATGCCGGAGCAAAAATCTCTTAATCAGAGCAACTTCATTGTTAAAGATCATACTTCTTGAAAATGCCCCAAAAAAATTCGAAAATTGCTCTACGTGACGATGACGGAAACTTTTAGCACATACACTAAACCTAATTCCTAAAATTTCATATTTGTAAATTAATAGAGGAAACCCTCTAATTTTTATTCTTACAATCTTTTTTCTCTCTATCTCTACCATTGAAATAATGAAAAGGGAGAAAAAATAATGAAAAACAATGATGAAATAAAAGGAAAAAGTAAATCCTAAGTGCTGTAGAGGAACATAGAGCAAAGAGAGAAAAAGGTCTAAGTAGTACTATGTATGCATTGCGGTGATCGGTGAATAAGATACACAAGACGATCGGTGAAGAAGAGAAAAGAAGGGAGGATGGATCGGGCCAGCTCTCTGTCTTTCAAATTAGGTGTGTTTTGAGAGGTAAGGTGGGAGTGGGAGTGAGAGTGTTTTAACCTTAGTCAAATTAGGTATTTGTTTAACTTAAATTATATTTATTTATTAAAATTAATTAATATTAATCAATTTTAAATTAAATATGGGAGTGTTGGGATTGTTAGGAAGATAAAATATGTACTTGTCGTGTGTTAGTGGAGTGTTACAGAGTTATTTAGTGCATGTCAATAGCAGCCCCCAATATTTAGTACAATCCACCAACCAATCTAATCCAACATGATTTTATATCTTATAATTCAATCCAATCCGACTTGATTTCAAAATCCAATCTAATTTGACATTGGATTGGATTGGTTCAAAACCAATATCATATTTGTAAAGATTATTTAAGTTTAAATAACATGCAAAACAAATCCAATCAACTTCATAAAGATACTGTCTAAAAGAAAATAAAAATTCACAAAGATCAAGACAATATAAATAAAAAATTATCTTCATTATTAAAATAAAAATCTAAATTAAGTCATTCTATATTAAAGTCTAATTCATCAGTAAAATAAAAGAGAGATAAATTATGATTTATTTATTAGGTTCTTTTATTTATGTAGCAATAACAAGATGTACGTTGTCTATATTAATAACTTAGTGTATTATAATAACCAATTAAATAAGGACTAATGTCATTTTTAATTGAGGTTTAATATTGGTTTTGCTAAGGTGATAACCAAACCAATCCAATGTTTAATTGGTTTTCTAAAACGTAAACCAATCCAATCCACTAGTTTCACCGAATCCAATCAAGATTGGATTGGATTTTGCACACCCCTACCATCAACATTAAAACCAATATATATATATATATATTTAAAAGAGTCTATATTACAAAGTTGATCAATGAAAAATTAACCAATATGTATCACTTAAGAGAGTTATCAAGGAGAAGACCGATTCAAAGAAGTGGCTCGATGAAGATTAGACAAAAGGCCTCTTTAGCCAGAATTCTATCTCCCTTCAGATAGTCATTAAAAATTCAGAGTTTGTTGCTTCTTGTTATGGAGCTTTCGACTCAAAGATGAAGAGATCAATTGTGGCAAATATTTTGCTGGATTAGTCTTTCTCTATTGTTGATGGGATGGCTAAGGAAGTTATGGTGTCTTCCTCTCTTGTTTCCGAAGAGTTGGCAGTTAGAGAAGCTTGCGTCTTGGCCAAGGACCAAGGTTTATCAAATCTAGTAATTTTTAGTGACTCTAAGACTGTTAGCTCTCTCGCTTCCTTGGATTTGGTCCCTCCGTGGGAAATTGGGGTGATTATTAGCAATATTAGGAATTATTTTAGTTGAATTAGTTGCAATTTTTTTGTTTATTCCGAAATGTCTTGTTTTTGTTACTCATTGGATTGTTAGAGCCGTCGTTAGAGATGTTTTTCCGTGTAAATGGGCGTCTGTGCCTCTTGCCCCGATTAAGTCTTTCCTCTCCAGGTTGTGTTAGTTTGGTTTGGTTTTCTTTCACTAAAAAAAAAGAGTCATCAACAAAATATCCAAATTTTCCAATAACAACATTTTACATGTAAAGATAAAGATAGGGAGTTTACAAAAAGAAAATCTCAAATCTAAATTGAAAAAAAAAAAGCAATGGAGGGGTCATCGTGATGAATTATTGGATCTTTGATGGCCACCAAGAGGTTTGATAGGTATTTAGCTACGAAGTATTAAAAAATGAGAGAGAAGGAAATATCAAATGTGAGAGTGAAAAAATAGAAAAAAAATGTGCTATATATAAAAGTCGAAAAGAGTGGGAAACTTCATATTTCAATTATTTTTTCTTTAAAGGAATAATAGTGTGCTCACATCTATATAATAAGCTCTCATGGTTTTTGAATCACAAAAATGTATGCCTTATAAAAATTTGTGTGGTTGAAAATTGCTCTCGCACAAACCCAATGGCCTATGTCATTTTCTACAGCTAGCTCACTTTTCCCCCCTTGAAACACTCAATCTCATAAACAAAATGAGCTTTATGTCTCTGATGCTCTCCTTCTCACTTTCACCATCAAACCAAAGCTCCCATTTTAACACCCTCATTCGCTCTCCTTTCCGACACAATTTATCTCCAAAGGTAACTTTCACTTTCCTCTTAACTTTTTCCTTTTTGGGATTTTTTTCAAAAGTCGGAGCTTTTTTTTTCTTCTTCAAAATGTTTATTTTGCTATAATTCTACAATTATCTGCTTTTTACATTTTGAATTTTTAAGTTAGGGCTTTTTTTGCATAATGTTTATTTTGCTGTAATTTTGCAATCATGCTCTTTAAATTTTTCGCAATTGTTTTATCCTCCTTCCTTTTTTTTTTCTCTCTTTAAAATCATCAACAATCATCAAAAACCATTTACCTGAAGAGTTGGAGTTCCATAATAAGCAAAAAGTACTCGACCAATTTGGGAATCTTTAAGAAAGAAGGATTAACACCTAATAGCCCAGTCACCACATACAACCCAAAGCCACCCTAAAGGCACCTCAATTGAACACAAATAGAGCCACAAAACACAACAAATGCATAGCACTTACAATGGCAAGTTTAGCTATATATATCTATGGGATTCCATTCTCTACCCCAATACACAATCCTCTTCCTTATTCACCACCACATCATATAGCAAAATTCTCCCGAAACTCGGCTCCTCCAAAAACAAAACTGAAGTTGTTCTCACAAATTCCAAATTCTTCTTCTTCTTTTCTCTGGTTATCGAGCTTCCAAATTCTAATTTCACCCACAATTGGACCTATATACCACGTGCTAATCTGAAACTCAGCTCCTTTAAGGCTGAAACTAGGCTAATCTTTTATTATGAGTAGTATCCCTTTCTCTGTACCCAAAAAGCAGAGCAATTGTAGAGTTTGTACTTATATGCACTGGTGGGATCTAACCGCCCATGAAGGGGTTAGAATAATAAAAGTTTTTTAGTGGTGGTGTTACAATCAGAGCCATTGAAAATTGGGGGATTGCTTTATTTCTATTAGAGGGTTGATAGGTATACATAGTCTACATCTAGGTAGATATAAGGCCTTGTACTTTTGTTTTTTTCTTTTTACGTAAATTTAGATTTAATTTATTCATTTTTTTATTTTATAACTAAAATAAATTTTTGGAAGACCACTTCAAAAGGCTCCTTTCACAATTATATCAAAAGGAAGAGCATTTTATTTTTCTATTTCAAATTAAGAACTTTTTTTCGTTATCTAATTTAATGACTAAGGGGTATTAGCCACATACTACTACTGCTCTATTGCTTGAGTAAGAGCGATAATGCCATTGCCAGAGCTCTAGTAATGAACATTTAAATCCTAGGAATGGAAGGCCGAGAGGAATGATCATCCCTTTGCTTTGTTGTTCCGTAACCATCATCATGTTTCCATATGTTTACTTTTTTGTGTAAAAATAAAAAAAGATAAAAAGATAATTTTAGATGTTCCTAAATGAACTTATAAGTTCAAATTTAAACCCGAGAAAGTATTTACCCAAATGATGTTTGCTGATGACGTGGTGGTGGATGATTGCATGGACATATAATTTAATATTCACTAGAAGCAAAAAGTTTTAATGCATATTAATTTGTCTTTTTGTTATTTTTTTTCTATATTAATTTTTCTTGGGTAGATAGCATTGTTTTTAGAAATTAATTATCAGGTACTTAGTTTTATTCATTTATAGATTGCTTGGTTTTTTTAAATCTATGCAATTATTGTGTCATTTTCTTTGAAGAGAACATTGGGTTGCTTGGATTGATTTTACTATTGCTTATTTAGAGTAGGTTTGTGTCGTTTTTCCGTGTATGCTTTGTAATTTCTTTCTCAGTACTGGCTTAATCAAATTATCGAATTCCAGCATATTCATTCAACTTGACATCATGGAAGGGGAATAAATAACAAGGTAAAATGCATTCATTATTTTCGTACATTTTGCTTTGTTTTTTTACTTATGAAATTCAATTAACTAATATAAGTCCTAAAATTGTTTATAATTTCTTTTTAATAGTAGGTTTTCGTTTTGACTAGACTTAGGTGGTCTTATTTTGTGGGGGCGTATATTGTTGACTTTAAAGTCACTAATCTTGTTTTGATAATAACAAGAGTAAACAGCCCATTTGGCCACTAAACTATGCGTCTAGTACCATTTTGGTCACTAAACTTTAAAAAGAACCATTTTACCCATCGAACTTTGGACCGAGTTTTCAAATGCCCATTCCGTCCATTTGAGCTGTCAAAAGTGACGGATCGAAGCCATGTGCCCAGCACATGGCCTCATTTAAGGCTAAAATTGTCATTTTCCCTCAAAATTACACCATCCCTGCAAAGGCCTAGATGGAGTTGGGGAACAATTAACAATCTTGACAAAATGCTCAGGCTCCCACTTCCTTCTCCCCTGCCTCTCCTTCTCCCTCCTCCTCTGCCTCCTCGAAGCCCTGTCTCCACTCGGACTCGTTCTATTCACAAAATACTGATATAAATTCAACATTAACCGGTCCGATAAACTCCCTGACGACCCACTCTCCGGCACAATTACATCATCCACATCCCTATACTCCTCTCCCCTCATATTCCCTCCACTCGAAATCCTCCTCATTCCACTCTTCTTCCCCTCGGGTGAATTAAACTGCCGAAAGCTCGGATTTTCTTCGACCACAACATGACACTTACCAATAAAACTAACATTAATAGGAACCAATTCATTTTCAGAAAACCCTAATTCACCAAAATCCTCATTCAATTCGAGGCGGCACTCCGGATCAAGAAAACTAACTTTTTCTCCACTGGTTGTAATACTCATCCACATAAAAGGGGCTTTTACAATACTGTAATTTCCGAACTTTGTTGGCGAAACCCTCGAGCCGAAGATAAAGGAAGGGCCCCATTCGAAGAAGACGAGAGGCGGTGGGGAATGAAAGCCGGCGTTGTTTCCCTGGCCGCTCCCGCGCCAGAATCCGATGAGGTTATCGAACTCGGAGAGTGTCTTGTAGAGTTGCTTGTATGTGATTTTGCTATTGTCCCATTTCTTGATGTGGGTCTTGGATCCCCACTTGCGGTCGCACATGGAGAACCAGAGTTTGTCGTCGTTGCGGCAGAGAGATACGAATCGTTTGGATTTGCAAGCGAAGCTGGAGATCTCGGAGGGGCTGAGGAATGAGAGGATACAGAGCTGAACGTCTTCCGAGAAATCGGAGAAAGAAAATGAAATTGTTTTATTTGGGTCATTGAGAGTCGCCATGATACAGAAATTGGAGATGAGTGATGAGAGAGAAAAGTTGTGAGGTGTAATCTTGAGGGAAAATGACAATTTTAGCCTGAAATGAGGCCATGTGCTGGGCACATGGCTTCAATCCGTCACTTTTAACAGCTCAAATGGACGGAATGGGCATTTGAAAACTCGGTCCAAAGTTTGATGGGTAAAATGGTTCTTTTTAAAGTTTAATGACCAAAATGGTACTAGACCCATAGTTTAGTGGCCAAATGGGCTGTTTACTCTAATAACAATAATGTTAATCATGTGTAATTTAACTAAGTTGATGCTTTTAGTAATAGCCACATCACATTGATCACACGTGGACTAAACTGAAAAGCTGGAACCAAGATTGTTCATCTACAAAAGATCTCCATTATCAATGTCTCACACCTCACACAACCATTTGATCAATGCACTATCACAATGGCATATCTTATGAAGATCAATGACCCAAGGATGAAAATAAACGAAGAAACAAACAAAGCCCTCGAAGACTCATAATTTTACATTTGAGTGAGTGGTTATGTTTTCTATGTAAAGGTTCTTGTTTGATTCTCTTTATATCTCATACACTTTGTTTTTATACAATTAGATTGATCAAACCAAAGTTTACTTCAAGATCCTTTCAAAATATATTTTTAGCAAAAATCGATTTCGTATTAAATTCATTATAAATTCATAATGATCTTATTTTGAGATCTACCTAAAATAGATGTCTTAGGAACCTATATTTGACCTTTCCCAATCATCAAAATTGATTTTAGAGCCAAATTACAAAAGTGAAAAATTTGCATTTTTGGCTTGCCAGACAGAGATCATCAGTCGACTGATGAGCAGTGCTCAGTCGACTGATGGCCATTAAGTCGACTGATAAGCATTGCTTAGTCGGATGATGGTCCAGAAATTAGCCGTTAAATTTCTGATTTTTTATTATTTTTGGTACCAAACTTCCACCAACTCCCTCCAAACGGCCATATGTTGTTCTGATTTAAACCTTCTTGAATAATTCTAACACGATTCTCTTTATCTATATTCAATACTCAAATATTTAAAAACATTGCTTTAATCAATCTTTATTATTTTGAGCTATAAATTGTTGATCAAATTTGATATTTCCTAGTGTGAGCTTAAATTGTAATCTTCATACACTTAAGAGTTATTGTATATTGGTGTTAGTCACCAAAATCTTATTCTTCAAATATTAAAAGAGGTTCATCTCTTAACATAGCAAGAGGTTATTCTTGTGTGAGTGTTGAGAGAAATCAACATTTGTAGAGTATGTTCACTTGTAAATGTTTGATCTTCACCCGGAAGAAGATCGGTATTAGTGAAAATTCTGGAGAAACTATCCAAGCGCGAAAGTAGGGGCTAACAAGCCGAAAGGAGTGGACAAAAAGTCTTTGACTTCTATTGGTTTAATCTTTCTATCCCTTGCTTATTGATATATCTTCTTTGTGCTTGAGTATTTTGCTTGATTTCTTGATTTAGACTTTAAATATTTTTAAAAACGATTTTAAAAATTCGATTAAGTTTTAAAAACCTTATTCACCCCCTCCCTCTAGGGTATTTTCCGACCTACATATATATCTACCTTTCGGAGGCTCATGTATCGAACTTATGGCAATTTTTGAGTTAGCGACAATAACAAAAACTTGAGATCTTTTTACATAAACGCAACAAATAAAAATATGTTTTTCCTGTTGACAAACTTTTTGTTAATGTATAAGTACAAACGCTATACGCACCTTTGTTTCGTAAGTAGGGGCCATAATATGATGAATTGGAGGATGAATTAGAGAAAGACGACATCTTAAAGTGATGATCAGGTGGTATTAATGGTTAATGATCATTTTCTTTTCTTTCTTTATTTTTTTACCACATGTAACAACCATGCCTGCATTGGGATAGGACTAATCCTTTATCGGTAGAATGCTTCCAGGGAAATTAGAGTTCCATGACTACGAGTTGCACCATAGTGCCTTTGGCATGAGTTATCCCTTGTGCTCCTATATGATGTGACATTTTAATATTTCAAGATTACACATCGTGTGGCCTTAGATGCTGAACACCCTTACTGATCATTTGTGACCATGGATCGTGTGGACTTTTTGGGGTTTGACTCATTCTCATATTATATAGATAACGTCATTTGGTGTAGTTGTAATTAAAGATATTTTTAATATGCGATTAGCATAATTTGATAATTTTGTGTGCATACCAAAAACTCTATACTAGCACTTAATTTATAGTATAGATAAACAGTTGTCGTAACTCGTGTCAAAAGCAATAGCATTATTCAAAAAATATTTTAAATTTTAATCAAATGATTTATCTTTTATATTTTAAAATTTTAAATATTTATTTTAAATATTTATTTATTATACATATATCTATATAATATATTATATCGTAACTCGTGTGAAATGCACTATAATCATTTAAAAAATATTTTAAATCTCATGCATGCTATTCTTTATCTGTTATATATTTTTAAGATTAAAAAAGTTACCTCTTATTATATAGATACTATATTTTCATACACACATAATACACATGCTATTAAGGACTTAGTAGTGCTAGCATTATTATGATGTATCAAAACAGTTTTTCGTTCGCAATTAGGTTTTTTTTTTTAGCAATTACACCTAAAGGGATTCGAACATAGGATATCCCGCTAAATAGACCATCTTTCATTGAGACCTAGTGAATCACTAGGGCCAACCCTTAAGGTCAACGACAGTTAAGCCATAATTCTCAACCTTATTGGTCATTCATATTAAAAGGTGTGAGGATCAAGCGCTTACTATTGCGCCAAAAGCTATAGCTGTTAGCGAAGGCGCAACTTTATTTCCTTATACGCAAGGCCCATTAGAGCGCCATGGCATTCGATAACCTGCACACCGGAGATACCCTTCAGATTCACCACGGAGAGGAGCGCAATTATAGATTTACCTCTAACAATCCCCCCCCCCCCCCACAATGGCGCGCCCTAGGTATTGAACCCGTGACCTCCTCTGATAATAATTGTTAGGATCAAGTGCTTACCATTGTGCCAAAAGCTATAGCTGTTAGCGAAGACGCAACTTTATTTCCTTATACGCAAAGCCCATTAGAGCGCTATGGCATTCGATAACATGCACACCAGATATACCCTCCGGATTCACCACAGAAAGGAGCGCAATTGTGGATTTACCTCCAACAAAAGGAGTTCAAGTTAATGTGGCATTTTAGTTCAAAGTTATTAATGGAGGTATTTTGTTTTCAAACTATCAATTAAACACTTTTTGAATAATTGGTTTTCTTATCAAGAGTGAACATATTAGTATTAGTATGCTGTAATGTATACTAGTACGCACATAGTAAGATAAATTTATTTCTTTTACATGCATGCCTGCGTTCCAGTATTAAATAATTTAAAGTCATACTGGTATGCACATGGACATAACTTTCTTCTAAATAATAAAGATCCAGCATACCAGTATAGCTTTTTGCTTAATATTGGTATGCTATATTGACAAAAAAACCATATTTATTCCTTTAAGCGCAGCATGTGTTTTCAAAATTAAAATCGTTTAACCTAGTTTTTCAAGCTTAACCTTTATCTATATAATATAAACTTGATGTTAAGAACCAATTGCGCTTGAGAGCTTTTTATGCCATATGTCCTTTTAAAATCATAACGAAGATTTTTCAAAAAAAATGAACATCTCACATAGGGTTTTGCACTATATGCCCTAGATTGTTTTTTTTAGATCCAATAAATTAGATCCCAATTCCACTTCTTCAAGCGCATACTAAAGGAGAATGGTAGTACCAATAGAGAAAGGAGGAGTTCGTAATGCAGGAGCATTGTATAACCTAATTGTGCTGGACAGTTAGGGACTGTAAAAAACGATAATCGCAAGAGATGTAACATCGGGGTATTTATTGATACGACAAGCAGACGATGTCACTCGTTAAAGGATACATTGGAGTCATTACCAAATCATTAAAGGGTATAGTGGATGCTGCGGTTAGAGGTAAAGATCAAAGCAACACTTGTAAAAGTCAAGTTATACATTTGTGTTCGAGTTTTGTAATTTGTTTCATTTTTAGTGGATTTGTGCATGTGGGTCCAAAGAGGATTAGTCTTATAATTTTCGGGATACCTCTCTAAATCTTGGTGTTGTGCAAGCTTTTAATGATTTATTAATATATACTTTTTGTGGGTTAGATAAGCACAACACATTTTCTAAAAATAAAATTAATCTAGACTTAGGATTTGATTATAACACTATTATTTTGTAGGCTATTTTTAATAAGAAAAATGTGGATAATCCATCTAGGTCAACTTACTAGAATTATAGTGCAAACTTTCAAATATGGCATGTGGATCAATCCTAACCAATACCCATATCGATCTGCAGCTCTTCTTTGTGGATTCTAAGTACGGCAGTGCAGCGTATTGATAGATAGAAGTCCTATATCATGTATCGATACGCAATATGTTATATATGCTGGAATTCATGTATGGTTACAATCCGGATTGATGCAGTACTAGTTAATATCGATTAGCATATCCTTACACAAGATATTTTTGCCTTTAGCATTCACTATTAACTTTAAATTATTCAGAAAATATTCACAAGGAACACAATTAAACGCATAGAATTTAGGAAAAAATTTTATAAAACTACAATTTAACTTTTGAAAACCTTTGATTGAAAATCCATTACTTGATTTATCAACACACCAACGTGCTAGAATTTTGAATCTAAATAGCCATGCTTACCTTTCCTACCTCAATCCCAATGATATTTTGAATACTGAACTTCATACTTCAGAAGTTTAGCTTAATTGATGTTGCATTCTTCGAAGCTTCAAAAGGGTCAAATAACATTACAATTGGAACATACTTTTCGGCATCAAAATTAAGTCCTTGTAAATATGGACTTTACAATCTCCCCATTTTGCTATTTCGATAACCAAACCAACAGACAACATATGTAGACTCTATAATGCGATGCTCTATGACAACATAATCCACTATGCTATTACAGACACAAAATGTCAAATAGATCCATACTTACAAACTCAACGACTCAAGACATACCACGACTTTAGGTAACGCTATTGGCTGCTTACTTCTTTAAAGGTATACATATACGTTTTGAAACACTAAAACTCAAATAATACCTTAAGAAGCATATATGAAAATAGATTAAATCAACAATAATACCGAATTTGAGTTAAGCAATTAATCTCCCTTTAAAATAGACTCCTCTTTAGCATGCAATTTCTTTCACCTTAAGGATATACTCTCTTCCTTTGTGTCATATGAATAAATAAAGTAAAGTATGGAAATAATATCATGAAAAGTAGTAAGTTTTAGGAAAAATACATTTGTGGAAACAAGTAACTCAGAACTACTAACAAGAAGTTTAGAACTAGTTCACCAGAAAGAGATGCTTGTTAGAGCACTCAAGTATCAAAGAGGAATAACTAGTTAACCTCGAGAACCTCCTATTCACCAACTCATCAAGGAAGGAACTGGTTTAGAGATTTGTATAAAAAATTCTATAAAAGTTCTTTGTGGAATTATCCATTGCCGGGGTTAAACCTTATAAATGAACTCAAGCGTAATCAAGAGAATAATGTCTCCTCAATGAATACAAAAATTTACAATGCTAAAGCCAAAAGGAGAATACATGGGATGTATGGGAGGTTTGCAATGCAATAATTAATGAAGGTTTTAGTGGTTTAACATTATGCTTAGACTTGGTAAATTTGGACACAAATCGACCCAACACGAAATTATCAGTTAATGGATAAAACCTTATCGGGTTCGGATCGTTATTGGGTGAACCCATAAGACACAACCAATTAATGAATGGGTTGGCACTAACCCGGTTAACCCGTTAATGTTTCGGGTCGTGTCATGTCCAGTCCACCTGATAACCCAATGACTTATTAATAATATATATATATATATATTTATATTATACTATTATATTCAATATTGCAATAACTTAAATTTTGAAGGGTATTATAGACAATTTAGCAAGTAAATATAAATAATAAATGCACATTACTAAATTTTTGCCCTAAAACACAAAGTCTTAAATCCACAGACTCCACAATCATCTTTTTGTCTTTCACTCTTCATTTCTCAAAATTTCTTCCTATCTCTATTATCCTCAAAACTCAAAAGATTTCCATTACTAATTTGCTATACAATGTACAAATCTTCATTTTTGAAACTCTACAAGACTACAATGTATAGGTTTGTATTATCAAAAGATTTTTATTTTTATTTTTGCCTAAATGCATTATAAATGTTGAACAAAAAATATGCATACATTAAAATCATTAAGTATTTATTTAGCTTACTTTTTATGCCTATATTAATCATTTTTTTTGTATATTTTATTTGATGGCCCAATCTAAGAATATTGTGAAGGAATACACAATTGGTCTTGATAGAAAAAATGAAGTTGAAAAGGTAGAACAAGTTAAAAATAAAAAGAAGATAGGAGGTAAGCGAAAAAAAAAAGCATGCTGTTTAGAAACATTTTCAAGAACTACCTATAAGCGATGTTAATAAAAAATGTGCTAAATGCGTGAAGTGGGGTGTTATTTGTATATTTCAAAGTACATATGGAATCGGCAATATGCTGAATCACGTTAGAAGTTGTGTGAAAAACACTACAAAATCCATTTCACAATTGCTTTTATCTCAATCTGGTGGTTTTGTGATAATGAAATCATCAAAGTATGACCTTGATATATTTCGAGAGTTGTTGGTTATGGCAATTATCAAACATAATTTTTCGTTTAGTTTTGTTGAATATGATGGAATTATAGAGATCTTTAAATATCTCTCTCTAATGAGATTAAGCTTTCTTGTATAAATACTGTGAAGGCTGGTGTTGTAAAATTATTTAAGAAAGAGCGAACTAATCTTCAAGTTTTATTAAACTCAACCCCATGAAGAATTTGTTTAACTTTTTGATTTATGGACTTCTTTAGCTACTGATGGGTACCTTACAATCGCATCACACTTTGTTGACAACGATTAGAAGTTGAATAAAAAAATGTTGAACTTTTGTCTTATACCTCCTCCTTACACCGGAGTAACATTATCTGAAAAAATTTGCACATTGTTGAGTGTGGGGAATTAAGAATAGACTATTTTCTATGACTATTGATAATGCTTCAAACAATGGTTACTTTGTTGCAATTTTAAAAAGTCAACTTAATTTGAACGATGCATTTATGATGGATGGTGATTTTTTTCACGTTCGTTGTTGTGCTCATATCCTAAACTTAATTGTCCAAGATGGTTTAAAGGAAA
This sequence comes from Lonicera japonica, assembly GCA_021464415.1. Lineage (NCBI taxonomy): Eukaryota > Viridiplantae > Streptophyta > Magnoliopsida > Dipsacales > Caprifoliaceae > Lonicera > Lonicera japonica. The sequence continues at coordinate 52,054,740 of CM038466.1, forward strand.
TTGACGAAGCTGTGGTTAAGGTTCGTGAGAGTATAAAATATATTAAGGATTTTTCGGTGAGGAAATATAAATTTATAATTGTGTCCAACAAGTATCTTTAGGGTAGAGGAGAATGTTGAGACAAGATGTCCCTATAAGGTGGAACTCCACATATACCATGCTTGAGAGTGCTATTTACTATTGTTGTGCTTTTGCCCATTTGCAATTGAGTGATTCTAATTATAAAAATTATCTTACTTATGAGGAATAGGAGAGAGTGGTGAAAATTACTAAATTTTTGGGGTTTGTTTTACAAAATTACTTATTATTTTTCGGAACAAAATTTCTTACTTCTAATATATTTTCCCGCATGCTTTCATCATTCAACATAGCTTGAAAGAAGCAATGGATATTAAGGATGTATTTTTGAACAAGATGGGGATACAAATGAATTCAAAGTTTGAAAAGTATTGGTCGAAATGTAGTGTTATTGCAGTTATTGCAGTTATGTTAGACCTTTGCTTTAAAATTCAATTTGTAGAATGGACTTACTCAAGGTTGTATGGAAATAATTCCTATGAGTTTTGGCATGTGAAAGACACCATTTATTATATTTTTAAGTTATGTGCTCAAAACTTGTGACATCTTGAAGCTTCTAGCAATTCAATAAATGAGGTCCGTGTTTCAAATGATCAAAATGATTTAATTTTCCAAGTACGTAACTTCATTTATATGTCAAAGAAATATGTAAAGTGATTTAAATTTGTAAATATGATTTTTATTTAAGTGTTTTAACTTTATATAAGATTTTGATAATTCTTATCGAGAGAGTTCTTCATCCATAGAAAAAAAATAATGAGTTACATAAGCATTTTGATAAAGAGAAGCTTGGAAGGAAGCATGTTCTAGATATTCTTAGTTGGTGGAAAATTGAGCGATTTCATTATCCTATACTTTATAGTTTGGCTCGTGATGTCTTGTCCATTCCTATTTCTACTGTTTCTTTTGAATTCGCATTTAGCATTGGTGGTAGACTATTTGATTAATACCATAGTTTTTTTTTGTCCAAACAGTTCAAGCTTTACTTTGTAGTTATTATTTAATTTTTGAAAAAATGGGTAATTGTTAATATTCTACAAGACTACAATTCTATAATTACTCTTTTCTTTTCTTTTTTATGATTTTCTTTGTATGCTTAGTATTTGCATTAATTTTGTCTCAGTTATTCTTCATGATAAAGATGGAAATGACTTGGAAGCTCTTGCGGAGGATGTATTCAATTTGCGGATAAATGAATTAGTGCTACTTCCCAATCTTTTACCAATTTTGCATGCTTCCTTTTTTTTATTAGCAACATGCAATTTAATAAAATCTAGATATTTATATCTCTTCTTCTTTATTTTATTTATTCTTCTTTTCCTTATTTTTTCTAAGATCAATATATTTTCTTTTGGCGCCTATTTTAAATTTTTTCCCGCCAACATAAATATAAATTGGCACCATAGTTTTAGTGACAAAAGTTGTGGCCAAATATAGTTTTGTCACCAATATTACACACAAATACTATTTACTTGGTATAATAATTGAATTCGCAACAGAAAAGGCTTTTCAATAGAGAATTTTTATGCCCCACTATAGCATTCACCACTAGTTGTCATTAAGATCTTTTACAGCGATCTTATTTCATAGCAATTGTACCTTATTAATCGCAATTCAAAATTTCGACTACAAATTAATCATGTTTATTGTGGCGAACTTTTTTTTCCCACTATATATCACTTATGGTTAGGGATGTGCACGGGTTTATCAACTAACCTGTAGGAGTGAAACACAGACTGAATCAAGACTGTTGACTTAGAAGGTTTTAATATTATTTTGATAATGACAAAAAGTTAACCATACGTATTTAACATGTATTTTAAAATGTATTTAGCTTAAAATTGATTTAACAAGCTCCATTGGTTTCCTAAAGTATCCCGAGAACTAAAACCGAAACCTTATTAAGTGTATCACCAATCCATGAGATTCTCTCCATCCTCACATGAACTCAAGCTATCATGTATCAAGATGAAAAAGCATTGTGAATTCAAGAAAAGCTCAAAGAATTCCACAATCTCAACAAAATTCAAATGATTCATCAAATATTCAATAGAAATGTTATGGTGTGTAAATATGTCTAGGAATTTATTTTATTAAGTTATAATTATTTGATCTTGAAATAAAACAAAAAAATGCTCTAATTATTTTGATTATATTTTATAAAATCCTCTTTTATACTTTACTTGAGCACATTTTGAGAAAATATGTTATAGATCTCTTTTGTTGAAAAGTTGGCCATTTCAAATTCAAATTTTGAGAAAATATATTATAAGATTTCTTTTGTTGGAAAGTTAGCCATTTCAAATTCAAATTGTGAGAAAATATATTATAATTAAGATTTCTTTTGTTGAAATGTTAGCTATTTCAAATTCAAATTGATTTTGAGATTTTAAAACTTTTCAAAAAGTGGTTACTTTCTTATTCCTACTTAGATCCATGTTCGTTTGAAATGTCTCTAATGGCTATATCTTATTTCAAACGGTCATAAATCTCTAAGAGGCTATTTATACTCCAAAAATATGCCTTCAAAACCATCTCTTGCATTACCTTTCATTCTTTGATTATATACATTGCATGAAGTCAATCTTTGATCAAAAATTTGAGCAATTCAATTTTTTGTCTATTGATTAAATCTTTATAACTCAATAAGTGAGTTCTCATCTTGTAATCTTTGGCAAGCACTTTGATAAAGTTGTATTCTATTGGTGTGAATCACAAAAAATCATTTTACTTCACATTTGAGAGGTTTTTCTCATAATATAGCAAGAGTGAATCTTGTGTTGAGTCTGGTGAGAAAAATCACACTTGTAGAGTGTTGTGAAAAGAATACAAAATAAATCAAGGAAGTAAGTATATTAATCAATTATATGATCAAGTAACAAATATAAATACAAGTAAATAAAGAGCTTGAGTATGGAGAGATTGAACCGAATGAGCTAATGACGTTTTATTTATGTGGTTTGGTTGTTTAGACCATATGTTCGTGCCCGAATAGTGCCCTCGAGAAATTCCACTAAAACTGATTTTCTTTTGGGTGAAAATCAAACATTTACAAGTGTAATATTTCTCGCTAAACTCTACAAGTGTTATTCTATTCACAATACTCTACAAGTGTGATTCTTCTCATCAAATCAACTCAAATCATCCATTCAATTTAATTTTATTCTTATTTATAGATGTTACAGGTATGTGTATATAATTATTGTATGCATATAATATATATACATATAAAGTATGCCGCACGTTTATTTTGTTGTCATTTTTCCCATGAATTGCAATACATATATAGTTAAGGTTATATATATATATAAGAATACAATCTTTTTGTTCTTCCTTAGTTACACTTTATTCATTACTCTATTAAAAGAAGCACATAAGGCAAAAACCACGTCCATTTTCTCCATCCCTTATAAAGATAATTTCATTTAGGCATGTAATATTCGCCACAATTCGCGAGTTCAATTCAATTTGACTCATTCGACACAACTTGTGAAATCAATACAAATTTGAAATGAAGTTAGCTTGTTATGGCCAAGTATATATAGGTTTAAGTCAAAATCAAATTTTACAACCAACCTATTCAATAAAACGTTCATGTTCGGGCTACTAAATTTTGAATGAATAATTCCAAATGTCGTTAAATTTATTATTGTCGTTAAATGTTTACAAGGACGACACACTTTAAACGACATCTACAAGAAAAAAGGCCTTTCTACGAAACACTTTCAACGACATCTACATTAAAATTGTCTCTGAATGAGTACAAAGACGACAATTTTAACATAAATGTTGTGGAAAAATCCTGACCACGGGGAACCCACAAAAATAAATTTTAAGCCAAGATGGAAGGTACTATTCAACGACAAATCACAATTGTTGTTAAACTTTCGACGAAAATTTCTATAAAAATGTTATGGAATTCAATACGACGACAATGTTACTTTGTCGTTGAAATATTTTTTATTAGACGACAGCCAAAAGCATGTTGTCAAATCTAGTGAGTTTTCCTGCGTTTTTTTATGCTATCAATTAATTTTATTGGCCTCTTACCGCGCTTTATTTGAGAATAAAAAAGAAAAAAATATTTGGGGATATTTTCTCTCTCCATCTCACAAAGCGTGATTCCTCTTTCTCCATATCATCCATCACCCCAGCGTATATTTTCTCTCTCTCTTCATCCCATCTTCTTCCTATGTTTCATCTCCAATCTCATTTTCGTAAGTTAGTCCAAGTATCACTTTTCATTCTCTCTCTCCCCAGCGTATATTTTCTCTCTCTTCATCACATCTTCTTCCTATGTTTCATCTCCAATCTCATTTTTGTAAGTTAGTCCAAGTATCACTTTTCATTCTCTCTCTCTCTACATATATATATATCCTTATAGATATACACATCTGTATTTTTGAATGTGAGTGTTATTTGTTTGAATCTTTGGGGGTTATTATTATTTTTTCTATGGTTTGGGGATTAATCTTCAAATTTATACTATTCTAATTCTAGGGTTTTTATTTGTTCTTAGCTTTCATGTGATTATGTATTTTTTATAGAATGTGAGTTGTAATTTGGGTTGAATCTGAAAAATTTAGGGTTTGATACAAGGGTTTATGTGGGTGTGATTGAATCAAATTGTTTTTGATAAATGGGTTAGTTTTTTTGTTTTTTTTTTTTTTTCGGGGGGGGGGGGTGGTGGTGGTGGTTTGGAAGGGGGAGATGGACACCATTAAAAAAAATGCAACTAATCCAATTTTTTTAACACACTAATAATTTTTATTAATTTGTTGAAAATTTGTTGCTAAATTAGCTATGTTTTCTTAGAACTTGTAGTGGGCTACGTCTTTCCCAGCACATACTTCTCCTTGTGATCGCCTCTTTTAGGTACCCCTCGTATTTTCCTCTTGCATTTTAGTATAAATATACTCTCATAGATTAAAATTTAGAAGCTTTTGATAATGGCAAGTAGTTCCTGAGGTCCAGCTTATCATTTGATCTGATGTATAGGAGTAATAATTTAATTCCAAGATTTTGATATGTGATATATATATATTATAAAGTTTATATTAGGGATGGCAATAAAACATACCATGTTATGTTTTTTTACCCAACTTGACCCGAATAGGGCGGGTTCGGGGCAGTTTTTTTTAACATCGAAGCGAGTACGGGTTTGCTCAAAAGTAACCCATTTGACATGTCTTACCCCCAAATATAGCATTTTCTTCCTTAAATACACTTATAATATAATATAATTACCATAGGTCAGGGCGGGTTAAGGCAGGTGGGATGGATGTTAGTTTATACGTATACTATTCTGAGTGGGTTTGGGTTTTAAAAAATAAAGCCCGCATCATGTTGGGTTGGCCTAGTTTATATGCTTCTCAAGTTCGGGTTTGGCCAAACCCGACCCATTACCATCTCTAGTTTATATGAAATTATTCGAATTAGATAATTGTTTCATGATATGTTGGTTGATATGTGTAGTGTTGAATTTGCAATTAATAAGTGAGTTAGATTATACTGTTATCTTAGCGTAATTTTTTTTTCTTTTTTGGATTGGATTTGACCTAACTCCTAAGGTTATTAGTACTCTAGCACTTCTTATTACTTCCATCAGTAAATATATATGGCTTAGACAATACTACTATGTGTATATAACTAAATCAGATAATATATAACTTGTTTATTTCCTTTTCCTTGAAAATACATTTTTAGCTAGCTTTCACACTATTTTTGGAGAAACTTGTATGGGGGATTTTGCTCGGTACTTCATTTTAGTAGGCACTTGTTACTTTGGTTGCTTAATTGATTCGAGTTTTGCTTTGTTGCACAATATTTTTTAGTGTGTTTCTAGGATTAAATTATTGCTAATTTGGGGTAATATTGGCTGATGTTTGAACTCAATTTAGGATATGCTTTAATTCAATTTAGTGCTCTGTTTTTGTTGTATTATTAAGTTGAACTAACGAGATACTTTTAAAGGGAAAATTTGATTTTCTTGCCTGCTTTGTAGGACTATTTTAGTGCTGAATTAGTGAGCTATTTTCATAGGGATGAATTGGTCAGCTTTTGGGATTGGTTGTAGTGCATTTTTTTTAGCATGTTAAGATTTTTTTCTTGCATGTAGATGATGAACATCATTTTATATACTCCATAACCTTTTTTTTTCTTGTTTGCCATCATTGAGTACATGGTATTTGTGAATCATGATGGCTGGGCCGTTAGATTCACCGGAACATGACTTTTCTAAGGAATTCTTAACCTTAATTAATTTTACTTATAGTGATAGAGATATAATAACTAGAATAAATTTCTTAAATTTTGGATAGAGAATATTCTAAGAACTAGATATGGACTTTTTATATTGGTTTTTAAAAAAAGAAGTTGTTAATGCATAAGAAAATTGTTGAAAAAAACAACAAACTAATGCTGGTGGTGCCAATGTAATGGTAGATATATGGAAAGGACATGCTTAAACATTATATGCAGTACCCACTTTTGGTAAAGATAAACTAAAGTAAGGTAATTAAATGTATATGTTTAAATATTTGAATTGAAACCGAAGGCTCTCTTAGTGACTTTATCCTTACTGAAGGGCCATTTGCAAAAGAGAGGGCCTCCATATAAAGAGAGGGCCTCCATAACGTCCTTTTTTGCTAATAAAGAGAATACTTAAAAAAAAGGTAAAAAAAGAAAAAAAAATGGCAGCATAGAATCATATTATTTTAGGCTTGCAATTAAGCCCATAAACTAGATATGCGCTGACATAATTTTTATCTACGTATGCTTAGTTTTAACATTAGTCATGCATAATAGGACCTTGTAACTGTTTCTTATTTTGTGCGTCTTATTTATTAACTAAAAACTTAGAATATTTGATTATAGCCACCCAAGTAATTTCCCTTTTGCAAATAAATATGTATAGGTGTAAATAAGTATGCATTGGTCGAATGGGTAAAACATTTCATTTTGAAAATGAAAATTTTAAATTTACAATCATATAGCGTAATTTAATATAACAATATTCAGTCATAAGCGCATCCCTGTGCAAAAATAATGATCACGTGCCTTCTTCATTTTCTTTTTCTTAAATTTTATGTATTCTCTTTATTTGCGTGGGTAGAATCAAAATATTGAAACCCATTTATGCTGATAAGAGAGCACAAGATCATATTATTTGCTTCCAAGAAAGTGTTGCAAGGCCTAGGTCAAAGGCCTGGTTAGTTTTAACACTAAGTCTGCACAGATAAAAACTAGATCTGCACAAATCTAGTATTTATTTGCGCAAACCTAGTTCTAAAACTAACCAGGCCTCTGAATCGGGCCTTGCAACAATTTCTTGCAGGCAAATTTTGGATTTTGAAACAATAATATATATTATTTATACTTCTCCCACATAACTTTCCCTTTGCTAATAAATAGAATACTTGAAAAAAAGGAAAAAAGAAAAAGGAAAGAAAAGAAGGCGGCATAGTATCATATTATTTTAGGCTTGCAAGCCCATAAACTAGATATAGGCTGACATAATTTTTATCTACGTAGGCTTAGTTTAACATTAGTCATACATAATAGGACCTTGTAACTGCTTTCTTATTTTGCGTGTCTTATTTATCAAGTAAAAAAACCTTAGAATATTTGATTATACCCACCCACGTAATTTCTCTTTTGCAAATAAATATGTGTAGGTGTAAATAAGTATGCATTAGTCGAATGGGTGAAACATTTCATTCTGAAAATGAAAATTTTAAATTTACAATTATATAGCGTAATTTAATATAACGGTATTCAGTCATAAGCGCATCATTGTGCAAAAATAATATGATCATGTGCCTTCTTCATTTTTTTATTTTTTTTATTTTAAGTATTCTCTTTTTGTGCGTCGGTAGAATTAAAAGATTAAAACGCGTTGGTGCAGATTTATGCCGATAAGTGGGCACAAGATCATATTATTTGCTTCCAAGAAAGTGTTGCAAGACCCAGTTCCAAGGCCTGGATAGTTTTAAAACTAGGTCTGCGCAGATAAAAGCTATATCTGTGCAGATCTAGTTTTTATCTGCGCAGACCTAGTTTTAAAAGTAACCAGGCCCTTGAACTGGGCCTTGCAACAATTTTTTGCGGGCAAATTACGGATTTTGAAACAACAATATATATTATTTATACCTCTCCCACATAACTTCCCTCATGCTAATAAGGAGAATACTTAAAAAAAACGAAAAAAGAAAAACGAAAAAAAATAAGGCGGCATAGGATCATTTTATTTTAGGCTTGCAAGCCCATAAACTAGATATACGCCGACATAATTTTTATCTACATAGGCTTAGTTTTAACATTAGCCACGCATAATAGGACATTGCAACTATGCCTTTTTATTTTGCGCGTCATATTTATTAACTAAAAAAAACTTAGAATATTTGATTATACCCACCCACGTAATTTTTCTTTTGCAAATAAATATGTATATGTGTAAATAAGTATGCATTGGTCGAATAGGTAAAACATTTTATTCTGAAAATGAAAATTTTAAATTTACAATCATATAACATAATTTAATATAACGGTATTAAGTCGTGAGCGCATCCATGTGCAAAAATAATATGATCATGTGCCGTTTTTTATTTTTTTATTTTTTTATTTTAAGTATTCTCTTTATGTAAATGGGTATAATCAAAATATCGAAACACGTTGGCGTGGATTTATGCCAAGAAGAGGGCACATGATCATATTATTTGCTTCCAAGAAATTGTTGCAAGGCCCAGATCTAGATTTTATCTACGCAGGTCTAGTTTTAAAACTAACCAGGCCTTTTTAAAAAAATCATATAATCATTAGTTGCGTCTTTCAGCAGCATGAAAAAACAAAAGTAACGAAGTAAAAAAAATGTATGATATTTGATTATAACCACATACATAATATGATCTTGTGCCTGTTTTTTTTAACTATTCTCTATATGTGTAGATAAAAACTATATCTTCGCAGATCTATATTTTATCTACGCATACCTAGTTTTAAAACTAACCAGACCATTAAACTGGGCCTTGCAACAATTTCTTGCGGGCAAATTTTCGAATTTTGAAACAACAATATATATTATTTATATTTGCTTATGAACCTCCAACATAACTTCCTTTTTGCTAATAAAGAGAATATTTAAATTAAAAAAAAGGAAAAGAAAAAAGAAGAAGAAGGCATAGAATCATATTATCTTTAGACTTGAAATACCATATACTAGATATACGCCGACATAGGTTTTATCAACGTAGGTCTAATTTTAACTGTAGCCACTTATAATACGCATAATAGGGCCTTGTAACTATGCCATTTTTTTTTTAAATATTCTCTTTATTAGCTAAAGGAAAGTTATGTGGGTGGGTATAATCAAATATAAATAATATATATTGTTCTTTCAAAATCCAAAAAAATTCCCGGAAGAAATTGTTGGCCCATTTCAATGGCCTAGGTAGTGTTAAAAGTAGGTCGGCGTAGATAAAAAATAAATCTGTGCAAATATAAGTTATGGGCTTCCAATCCCAAAAATATTTAAACGCTTTGGCTATATTCATGCCGATAAGACGCCTAAAACATATCTCACAAGAAACGCATTAGCTAATTTGAATATATTCATAACTTTCTCCATTAAACTTTGATCTTATATATTCGACAAGTTTCATAGGAAATTACATAATTACTTTAAAACATATAAATAATCATTTGACGGATTTTGAAACAACAATAAATATTTTTATATTAATTTATGTTATTATTATCCGGGTGTGAGAAATGAAATTTAAAAAATTGCAATCATGTAACGTAATTATATATAGCAGTATTTGCTAATGAATTTTAGAGAATATTTAAAAAATAAAATGGTATAGGATCATATTTGTTTTGGGCTTGGCATATATATTTTTTATATTAATTTATGTTACTAGTACCTGAGCGTGAGAAATGAAATTTGAAAATTTTTAATTATTTGACGTAATTAGATATAACGGTATTTGAGTTTTAAAGAATACTTAAAAGTAAAAAAAAAGGCATAGGATTCGGATAATATTTGTTATGTGGAAGCCTATAAACTAGGTCTGCAAAGATATAGTTTTTGTCTACACAGATCTACTCGTAAAATTAACCTAACTCTTTACTTGGGCCTTGCAACTATTTTAGTACGTTCAACATTTTACGGATTTTGAAACAATATATATTTTTTATATTAAACTGTGTTATTATAAAATACAATTTAAATGGGTCTTGAAACTATTTTTATCAAATGAACAACCATGTGTATTTTTTATATGAAAGTATGTTATTATAAAATATAATTTAAATGGGCTTGTGATTATTTTTACAGATTTTCAAATAGCAATATATATATATATATATTTATAGTAATGTACGTTCTTAGTATCCGAGCCTTAGAAATAAAAATTTAAAATTTACAATAATTTTACGGATTTTAAAAGAACTGTTGTGCTAAGACACCGCTAGAACAAGCATTAGCACAAGCGTAGGACCGACCGGACAATTATGTGTACAATAATTAAAGAAACAAGTACCACTGGTATTCAAGTAATACGATAAATAAGAGATTAAAAAAGAAAACAACTAACTAAGCACACAAGCAATTAGGTGGTGTCGGCAAAACCGCCACTAATCCACCGGGTGATAGCTATTATTGATGAGACCAATTCTGAGTACAACGCACAAAACAAATTCTAACCGCCAATTAGAGCTCTCAATATTATCTCTCAAATATACTCTCTAATCTAGCTAGCAAATAATATAACACAACTCATGAATAAACCCTATGACAAAGGGTCTATTTATAGAGTATAAATCATATGGTCTAGGATTGCACAAAGCCAAATCCTACTACAAATTGGATAATACAAATCCAATTAGGATTTGGACAATACAAAGCTAATTAAGAATTGGACAATATAAAACCTAATAGGAATATAATTCTTATACAGAGCCAAATCTTCAATTCTCCACCTTGGCGATGTTCCACAAGACCTCAATGCACTCCACCATGATCAAATCATCGAATAAGATACTATCACCCCCGCCGGTCCCTTAAAACCACCGCCCCCCAAGGGGCATCAACACCGAAAGATATTGACCAACATCGAGCAATGCTCAAACTTGACCAACGGGACAACCTTTGTCAACATATCTGCCGGATTATCTTTGGTGCCTATCTTAACCAGATTTACAACAACGTTTTCAATAATTTCCCAAATGAAGTGATATCGGATATCAATATGCTTGGTTCTTCCATGATGAACTTGATTATTCGCCAAGTGAATTGCACTCTGACTGTCACAGTGCACCACCACTTTTTTCGGCTTCAAACCAAGATCACTAACTAAACCATGGAGCCATCTGGCCTTCTTGACCGCCTCCGTTACCGCAATATATTCTACCTCCGTGGTAGACAACGCTACCACACTTTGAATCATCGACCTCCAACTTAACGGACCGCTACCCAATGTAAACACATAACCCGTAGTCGATCTCCGCTTGTTTAGGTCGCTGGCGTAGTTCGAATCCACAAAACTCTCAATAGTTGACTTTTCAGATTTTTCAAATACCAACCCTTTGTCCATCGTACCCCGCATATATCGTAGAACTCACTTAACGGCTTGCCAATGCTGTTTTTCAGGGTTCGCCATATACTTACTAACAATGCTCACGGCTTGAGCAATGTCCGGTCGAGTGCATACCATGGCAAACATCAAACTCCCAACCGCACTTACATAAAGAACTTGAGCCATGTACTCCACCTCTTCCTCGGAGGTAGGAGCCATTGTTGCCGATAGTTTGAAGTGCGGTGCTAATGGGACACTCACCGGCTTTGAGTTTTTCATCCCGAACCGAGCAACCACTTTTTTAAGGTATTGAGTTTGTGTAAGACACAATCGTCCCCTCTTCCTATCTCATACGATCTCCATCCCTAAAATTTTTCGCGCTCCACCCAAATCTTTCATCTCAAACTCGTTGCTTAACTGAGTTTTCAATACGTCGATCTCCACCAAGTTTCGGGAAACAATGAGCATATCGTCAACGTATAAGAGTAAATAGATGAAATTGCCAAATTCAAGCCTTTTGAAGTAAACACAATGATCAAATTCGCTCCGAGTAAACTTCTGCGCGATCATAAACGTGTCAAACCTCTTGTACCATTGACGTGGGGACTGCTTCAATCCGTACAACGACTTTCAAAGTTTGCACACACTATTTTCTTTACCAAAAACTTTGAATCCCTCAGGCTGAGAGATATAAATCTCTTCCTCTAGGTCCCCATGCAAGAACGCAGTTTTGACATCGAGTTGTTCAAGTTTGAGATCAAATTGCCCCACCATAGCCAACAATTCTTGGATCGAGGTGTGCTTTACAACTGGAGAGAACACTTCGTTATAATCCACCCCTTCCTTTTGCATATAATCCTTAGCTACCAACCTTGCCTTGAAATGAACACCGGACCCTAGAGCCCCGTCTTTCTTAGTGAAAACCCACTCGCACCCGATAAGTTTTTACCCCTTCGACAAATCGCATAGTTCCCAAGTTCGATTTTTTCGGAGAGACTCCATCTTATCTTCCATAGCCACTTTCCACTTCGCATTCTCGCTAGAATCCATAACTTCCCGATACAAAGTCGACTCATCCTCGTAACCTACTAAAGCGTATGCCACCATGTCTTCATACCCATATCGAACCGGTGCACGTCGAGCCCTAGGCTCCTTTCCACTAGCCAAAGACGGTATTATTTGTTGTTGATCCAATTCCACTACCGGAATCTCCGAATTCTCACCGGGAGTCGTCTTTTTCTCGTTAGACTCCTCCACCGAATCCGTAATTTGAGTATTAACTGGAGTAGTCACTTCCGTTTCTACCACCATCTCCCTCGCCTTGTTCTCCTTTTCAACCGGAATTGGAGAACCACTGTTTGTCGACAAGGTAGTCTTTAGCATAGACGCCTCGTCAAACGTCACATCCCTACTAAAGTACTAATCACAATCTTCTTGCTTTGAAGACACCACAATTTGTAACCTTTAACCCCATCACAAAAGCCTAAGAATATTGCCCTACGAGTCCTAAGGTCAATTTTCTCATCACGAACATGATAATAAGCCGGACAGCCAAAAATGTGAATGTTGTCGTAACTAGCATGAGATCCGGTCCACACCTCCATATGTGTTTTGTATTCTACTCTTGAGCATGGCAAACGATTAACTAAGAACGTAGCGTAAGATAAGGCTTCAGCCCAAAATCGCTTATCCAATTTAGCGTTAGAAAGCATACACCGCACCTTTTCAAGGAGCGTACGATTCATCCTCTCCGCTATTCCGTTCTGTTGAGGTGTACTCTTAACCGTGAAGTGGCGAATGATACCTTCTCGTTGGCAGAAATCCTTCAAAAGATCACAAGTGTACTCTCTGCCGTTGTCTGACCTGAGCACTTTAACTTTTCTACCAATCTGATTTTCAACCATTGCCTTCCACTTTAAGAACACATCAAAGACCTGGTCCTTATGCTTCATGAAATAGACCCAAGTTCTCCTTGAGTAATCATCAACAAAAGTCACAAAGTAATGATTTTCACCCAAGAATTGAGTCTTTGTCGGCCCCCAAACATCCGTATGCACATAATCAAGTGCTCCTTTTGTGCAATGTACCGCTGTCCCAAACTTTACCCGAGTCTGTTTTCCAAGCACACAATGCTCACAAAACCCTTGTTTACAGCTTTTTGCACCCTTAAGTAGCCCTTGCTTACTCAACACCATCATAGCCTTCTCTCCTGCATGACCCAATCGCATATGCCATAACCTCATTGTGTCAATCTCTTCAGTCATAACCGAAGCAAACCCGTCACTGTGCTTCCTTGAAGAAAATAGAGATTACCCTTATTCTTTCCTCGCATTACAACCATAGCTCCGGAGAGAACTTTTAAGTTTTCATTCTCGAGTATTACACAATACCCATTAGAATCAAGAACCCCTAAAGAGATCAATTTTTTCTTCAGATCAGGAACATACCGGACATCACTAAGAGTACGTACTACCCCGTTATGCATCTTTAGCCGGATCGTACTAATCCCCATCGTTTTACACGCATGGTCATTACCCATCAAAACATTGCTTCCGTCAACCTCGGTGAAGGTATGAAACAATTCCCGATTTGGGCACATGTGATACTAGCACCCACTATCGAAGATCCACTCGCTCGAAGAGCTAACCCGAGAAGTCACAACCAACATACTCTCAAAGTCCTCATGTTTTGGTGTTGTTACTGCATTCGCGTTCTCAACCGCGCCTTTATTCTTTCCACCACCATTGGTTCTATTTGGACACTCTCGACGCACGTGTCCAGGTTTCTTGCACTTGTGACAAATTATCTTACTCTTGTCAGCCGGTCCCCGAGATTTCAATCGCGACTTTCCCCGATTTTCCCGCTTCTTCTCATCACTTCTCCCCCTAATGAATAGCGCATCTGAGTTGGATTCTCCTCTCTCTTTCAAGCGGTTTTCATTAGCCAAGACGACCAACGATACCAAATCGTAGGTCACCTTTTTCTTCCTATGAATAAGTGTGGTGGTTAGATGATCATAGGATTCCGGGAGCGAATTAAGAAGCAAAATCGCCTTGTCCTCATCATCAATCTCGACGTCTAACCCATGCAAATCTGAGATTATATTGTTGAACCTGTCGAGATGATCGTTCATGGATGTACCCCTCGAAAATTCATACCGGAATAGCTTCTTCTTCAAGTACAGACGATTCTCGATACTATTCGTCATATACTGATCCTCGAGCTTCTTCCAAATTACCGAGGCAGATGTTTCACGCATCACATAGTATATCACGTTTGGAGCAAGGTGTAAACGAATTGTACTACATGCCTGCCTATTGTACTCAGCCCAATCGGCGTCGGACCACTCATCGGGCTTAGCTTTATTCCCTAACAATGCTTTGTGCAAACCTTGTTGGACAAGGATGTCGGACATCTGACACTGCCACATCGCAAAGTCCGTCTTCTTCTCGTCAAATCTCTCTATATCGAATTTGACCACAGTCGTCACCTTAGGAGCAAACGCCTCCTTCAAAGATGGTGTATCTGCCGCCTTGGCACCCCCTTCTGATGTACCAACAATAAACATCTCTAACTACGACACAATTATCCCAAGGAATAAACCTTCCTCTGATACGAAATTGTTGTGCTAAAATACCACTAGAACAAGCCTTAGCACAAGCGTAGGACCGACCGAACAATTATGTGTACAATAATTAAAGAAACAAGCACCACTGGTATTCAAGTAATACGATAAACAAGAGATTAAAGAAGAAAACAACTAACCAATCACACAAGCAATTAGGCGGTGTCGGCAAAACCGCCATTAATCCACCGGGTGATAGCTATTATTGATGAGACCAATTCTGAGTACAACGCACAAAACAAACCTTAGCCGTTAATTAGAGTTCTCAATATTATCTCTCAAATATACTCTCTAATCTAGCTAGTAAATAATATTATGACAAGGGGTCTATTTATAGAGTATAAATCCTATGGTCTAAGATTACACAAAGCCAAATCCTACTACAAATTGGATAATACAAATCCAATTAGGATTTAGACAATACAAAGCCAATTAAGAATTGAACAATATAAAACCTAATAGGAATATAATTCCTACACATAGCCAAATCTTCAAGAACAATATATGTTTTTTATATTAAAGTATGTTATTATAAAATACAATTTAATTGGGTCTTGAAACTATTTTATTGGTCAATATTTTATAGATTTTGAAACAACAATGTCTATTTTTTATCTGATTGTGTGTTATTATAAAGCACAATATAAATGTCGCTTGTAAATATTTTTACGAATTTTCCAAAAAATAATATATATTTTTATATTAATGTACATTATTAATATTCGACCCTTAGAATTATTATAAAAAAAATTTATATTAAAATATGTTATCATAAAATAATTTATATTAAATTATTTTATTACAAAATATAATTTAAACTATATCTACGCAGACCTAGTTTAATTCAATTTTCCAAAAATGTCTCTCCTCATGCACACCATCTATTCCTTTTTTTATACATGACTGGATGATATTAGAAATGATAACAGCAGCGACTATTAAATGCAGCGTGCAACCCTCCTTACTCCTCTCTCTATCTCACTCTCTTATCTCACGGTAGCCCTCCCTCCTCCATCTGTCTCACTCTCCTCGAAGCGCAATCTTCTCACAGCAGCCGTCCCTCCCTCTATCTCACTCTCCTCGACAGTGAACCCTCTCTCTTTCCCTGTCTCCTTGACGGTGAGCCCTCTTTGTCTCCTCACAACCTCTCCTCTGCACTCCTCTCTCTGGTACGCCTCACCCCTGCACTCCTTCTCTGTCTCCTTAATTTTTTTTTTGCATTTATGTCGTTAGGGCATTTATAATACCGTAATATTCGTTTGCATTTATGTTTCTAGAATTGCATTTATTATGCTTAATATTCCTTTGCATTAATTATTTTGCTATCACCGGTATTTTTTTTGTATTGTGAAAAAAAATTTGCCCTAATAAGAAACCCTAATTTACTGATGAATTTTTTTTGTTGCTATCAACGTTCACAATAAAAATAAAGACTTTCAGAGAAGCAACAACGCGCCGGAAAAAGTAAACAAAACGCGTCGAAAAAAGTCGATATACATTTGGTGACGCGTTTTCGGGCAGGCAAAGAGTGCCAACAAAGATCCGCCGATAAAAGTAATATGTAGACGTTTACCGATGCAAACTTAAACGTATCAACAAAAGTCATCTTCAGTGGCGCAAAAATGCGCCGAAAAAAAGCAGCGCGCCATTAAAAGTGTATGACATCGTGTCTTGAAAGTGTACTTTTGCCTACGCATTTGGACCTTTTAATGGCGGGTTGGACTCGCCGGTAAAAATAACTTTTAGTGACGCATTCCAAATGTACCGGGAAAGATCAGTTGTGCTGGCACGTTGGAAACGCCGGTTAAGATCACTTTTGATGGCGCATCCATCGTGCAGGCAAAAGTCAAAATCGCAATCGAAAATATGACATTTGCCGACGCTTTGTTAAAAATGCACCATAAAAAATTGTTTTTAGTGGCGTGAAAACGCTCTAGCAAAGGTGCCAATTTTTTTATTTCTTTTAATATAAAACTTAAATATAAATACAAATGCGCGTAAAATGAGCCAGCATAGGTCAACTACTTTTAAAAGAAATGTTTTTTATAATAAATTATGAAATTAAATATATTAATTAATAATCTAGAGTAACATATGTCTTGTTAAAAGCCATCAAAAATATAATTTTTCCCATGCTCATAATAAAACTACTATATCATGCACACCACCAACTCATTTTTTTTGACATGACCGGATGATATTTGAAATTATAACAGCACTGGCTATTAAATGCAGCATGCAACCCTCCCTAGTTGTCTCTCTGTCTCATTCGCTTATCTCACGGTAGCCCTACCTCTTCCCACTGTCTAACTCTCCTCGATGCGCAGTGTTCTCACTGCAGCCGTCTCCCCATCTATCTCACTCTCCTTGACGATGAGCCCTCTCTCTTTCTCTTCGAAGCTCCTCGACGGCGTGCCCTCTCTCTTTCTATCTGTCTCCTCACAGCAGCTCTTCTACACTCCTCTTTCTTGTACGCCTCACCCTTGCACTCCTTTCTTTGTCTCCTCGAATTTTTTTTGCATTTATGTTGTTAGGGGCATTTATAATATCTTAATATCACTTTGCATTGATGTTCCTAGGACTGCATTTATTACGCTTAATATTCCTATGCATTAATTGTTTTGCTGTCACTGATGGATTTTTTTTGGTACTGTGAAAACAATTTGCTCTAAAATGTAACCCTAATTTACTGATAATTTTTTTTTGTTGCTATCACCGTTCACTATAAAAATGAAGACTTTTAGAGATATATCAACCCGCCGGCAAAAGTAAATTAATCGCGTCAGAAAAAGTCGATATACCTTTGGTTACGCGTTTTCGCGCCGGCAAAGAGTGCCAACAATAATTCGCCGATAAAAGTAACATGTAGACGTTTGCCGACGCAAACTTAAACGCGTCAATAAAAGTCATTTTCAGTGGCGCAAAAATGCGCCGAAAAAAAACAGCGCGCCATTAAATGTGTATGACATCGTGTCTTGAAAGTGCACTTTTGCGTACGCATTTGGACCTTTAATGGCGTGTTGGACTCGCCGATAAAAATAACTTTTAGTAACGAGTTCCAGATGTACTGAGAAAGATCAGTTGTGCTGACACGTTGGATGGGCCGGTAAAGATTACTTTTGATGGCGCATCCATCGCGCCGGTAAAAGTCAAAATCGCAATCGAAAATATGACTTTTGCCGACGCTTAGTTAAAAATGCGCCATAAAAAATTCTTTTTAGTGGCATGAAAACGCTCTAGCATAGGTGGCAGATTTTTTATTTCTTTTAATATAAACTTAAATATAAATACAACTGCGCATAAAATGAGCGAGCATACTTTTAAAAGAAATATTTTTTATAATAAATTATGAAATTAAATATATTAATTAAATAATCTAGAGTAACATATGTCTTGTTAAAAGCCATCAAAAATATAATTTTAAAATATAATTTTTCCCATGCTCATAATACAGCTACTATATCATGCACGCCACCTACTCATTTTTTTTGACATAAGCGGATGTTATTTGAAATGATAACACCAGCGGCTATTAAATGCAGCGTTCAGCCCTCCCTACTTGTCTCTCTGTCTCACTCGCTCATCTCACGGTAGCCCTACCTCCTCACCCTGTCTTACTCTCCTCAACGCGTAATCTTCTCACAGCAGCCGTCTCCCCTCTGTCTCACTCTCTTTGATGGTGAGCCCTCTCTCTTTCTCCTCGAAGCTCCTCAACGGCGTGCTCTCCCTCTTTTTGTCTCCTCACAGCAGCTCCTCTGCACTCCTTTCTCTGTCTCCACAATTTTTTTTTTGCATTTATGTTTTTAGGGGCATTTATAATACCTTAATATCCCTTTGCATTTATGTTTCTTGGATTGGATTTATTATGCTTAATATTCCTTTGGATTAATTGTTTTGCTATCTCCGGTGTGTTTTTTTTGTACTGTGAAAAAAATTTTGCCCTAAATTGTAACCCTAACAAAAAACCCTAATGTACTAATGAATTTTTCTTTTGTTGTTATCTCCGTTAACTACAAAAATGAAGATTTTTAGTGACGCATCAACGCGCCGGAAAAAGTAAAGAAAATGCGCTGGCAAAAGTCGATATACCTTTGGTGACGTGTTTTCGCACCGGCAAAGTGCGCAAGCAAAAGTCCGTCGATAAAAGTAACATGTTGACGTTTATCGATGCAAACTTAAACTTATCAACAAAAGTCATCTTCAGCGGCGCTAAAATGCGCCAAAAAAAAGCGGCGCGCCATTAAAACTGTATGACATCGTGTCTTGAAAGTGTACTTTTGCCGACGCATTTTGACCTTTAATGGCGCGTTGGACGCACCGAAAAAGATATTTTTTAGTTACGGGTTTCAGATGCGCAGGGAAAGATCAGTTGTGCTAGCGCGTTGGACGCGACGATAAAGATCACTTTTGCTGGCTCATCCATCACGCCGGCAAAACTCAAAATCGCAATAAAAAATATGACTTTTGCCGACGCTTTGTTAAAAACGCGCCATAAAAAAATCTTTTTAGTGGCATGAAAGCGCTCTAGCATAGGTGGAAGATTTTTTATTTATTTTAATATAAAACTTAAATATAAATACAAACGAGTATAAAATGAGCTAGAATAGGTCAATTACTTTTGAAAGAAATATTTTTTTATAATAAATTATGAAATTAAATATATTAATTAAATAATCTAGAGTAACATATGTCTTTTTTGACATGAGCGGATGATATTTGAAATGATAACAACAGCGGCTATTAAATGCAGCATGCAACCCTCCCTACTCGTCTTTCTGTCTCACTTGCTCATCACACGGTAGCCCTACCACCTCCCTTTGTCTCACTCTCCTCGATGTGCAGTCTTCTCACAGAAGCCGTCCCCCCTCTGTCCCACTCTCCTTGACGGTGGGCCCTCTGTCTTTCTCCTAGAAGCTCCTCGACGGCGTGCCCTCTCTCTCTTTCTCAGTCTCCTCACAGCAGCTCCTTTGCACTCCTCCCTCTTGTACGCCTTACCCCTCCACTCCTCTCTCTATCTCCTCGAATTTTTTTTTGCATTTATGTTGTTAGAGGCATTTATAATACCTTAATATCCCTTTGCATTTATGTTCCTAGGATTGCATTTATTATGCTTAATATTTCTTTGCATTAATTGTTTTGCTGTCACCAGTGGATTTTTTTTTGGTATTGTGAAAAAAAATTTGTCCTAAAATGTAACCCTAATAAGAAACCCTAATTTACTGATATTTTTTTGTTGCTGTCACCGTTCACTATAAAAATGAAGACTTTAAGTGACGAATCAACGTGCCGGCAAAAGTAAACAAAACGTGTCGGCAAAAGTCGATATACCTTTGGTGACGCATTTTCAAGCAGGCAAAGATCGCCAGCAAAAGTCCGCCAATAAAAGTAACCTGTTGGAGTTTACCGACGCAAACTTAAACTCGTTAACAATAGTCATCCTCAGTGGTGCGAAAATGTGCCAAAAAAAGCAGCGCGCCATTAAAAGTGTATGACATCGTGTCTTGAAAGTGTACTTTTGCCGACACATTTGGACCTTTAATGGCGTGTTGGACTCGCCGGGAAAAATAACTTTTAGTGACGCGTTTCAGATGTGCCGGGAAAGATCCGTTGTGCTGGCGCGTTGGACGCGCCGATAAAGATCACTTTTGATGCGCGTCCATTGCGTGGGCAAACGTCAATATTCTTTTTAGTGGCGTGAAAAAGCTCTAGCATAGTTGGAAGATTTTTTATTTCTTTTAATATAAAACATAAATATAAATAAAAATGAGCAAAAAATAAGTCAGCATAGGTCAACTATTTTTAAAACAAATGTTTTTTTATATTAAATTATGAAATTAAATATATTAATTAAATAATTTAAAGTGACATATGTCTTGTTAAAATCCATCAAAAATATAATTTTATAATATAATTTTTCCCATGCTCATAATACAGCTACTATATCATGCACGCAACCAACTTATTTTTTTTGACATGACCGGATGATATTTGAAATGATAAAAGTAGCGGCTATTAAATTCAGCGTGCAGCCCTCCCTACTCGTCTCTCTGTCTCACTCACTCATCTCACGGTAGCTCTACCTCTTCCCTCTGTCTCACTCTCCTCGACGGGCAGTTTTCTCACAGCAGCCGTCCCCTTTCTGTCTCACTCTCCTTGATGATGAGCCCTCTCTCTTTCTCCTCGAAGCTCCTCGACGGTGTGCCCCCTCTCTCTCTCTGTTTTCTCACAGCAGCTCCTCTGCACTCCTCTCTTTTGTATGCCTCACCCCTGCACTCCTCTCTCTGTCTCCTCGAAATTTTTTTTGCATTTATGTTGTTAGGGGCATTTATAATACCTTAATATCACTTTGCATTTATGTTCCTAGGACTGCAATTATTACACTTAATATTCCTTTTCATTAATTGTTTTGCTGTTATCGGTGGATTTTTTTTAGTACTGTGAAAAAAAATTTGCCCCAAAATGTAACCCTAATTTACTGATAATTTTTTTTTGTTACTATCACCGTTCACTACAAAAATGAAGATTTTCAGAGACGCATCAACGCGCCAGCAAAACTAAACTAATCGCGTCGGAAAAAGTCGACCTACCTTTGGTGACGCATTTTCGCGCCGGCAAAGAGTGCCAACAGTTATCCGCCGATAAAAGTAACATATAGACGTTTATCGATGCAAACTTAAATGCGTCAACAAAACTCATCTTCAGTGGCGCAAAAATGCGCCGAAAAAAAGCAGCGGGCCATTAAATGTGTATGACATCGTATCTTGAAAGTGGACTTTTGCCTATGCATTTGAACCTTTAATAGCGTGTTAGACTCACCGATAAAAATAACTTTTAGTGACGCGTTCCAGATGTACCGGGAAAGATCAGTTGTGCTGCACGTTGGACGCACCGGTAAAGATCACTTTTGATGGCGCATCCATTGCGTCGGCAAAAGTCAAAATCGCAATCGAAAATATGACTTTTGTCGATGCTTTGATAAAAATGCGCCATAAAAATTCTTTTTAGTGGCATGAAAACGCTCTAGCATAGGTGGCAGATTTTTTATTTCTTTTAATATAAAACTTAAATATAAATATAAATGCGCGTAAAATGAGCCAGCATAAGTCTACTACTTTTAAAAGAAATATTTTTTTATAATAAATTATGAAATTAAATATATTAATTAAATAATCTAGAGTAACATATGTCTTGTTAAAAGCCATCAAAAATATAATTTCAAAATATAATTTTTCCCATGCTCATAATACAGCTACTATATCATGCACGCCAACTACTCATTTTTTTGACATGAGTTGATGTTATTTGAAATGATAACACCAGTGGCTATTAAATGCAACGTGCAGCCCTACCTACTCATCTCTCTGTCTCACTCGCTCATCTCACGGTAGCCCTACCTCCTCCCTCTGTCTCACTCTCCTCAACGCGAAATCTTCTCACAGCAGTCGTCCTCCATTTGTCTCACTCTTTTTGACGGTGAGCCCTCTCTCTTTCTCCTCGAAGCTCCTAGACGGCGTGCGCTCTGTCTCCTCACAGCAGCTCCTTTGCACTCCTCTCTCTTGTAAGCCTCACCCCTGCTTTCCTCTCTCTGTCTCCTCGAATTTTTTTTTTGCATTTATTTTGTTAGGGACATTTATAATACCTTAATATCACTTTGCATTTATGTTCCTAGGATTGTATTTATTATGCTTAATATTCCTTTGCATTAATTGTTTTGCTATCACCGGTGGGTTTTTTTTCTACTGTGAAAAAAAATTTGCCCTAAAATGTAACCCTAATAGGAAACCTTAATTTATTGATGAATTTTTTTTTATTGTTATCACCGTTAACTACAAAAATGATGTTTTTTTGTGACGCATCAACGTGCCGAAAAAAGTAAACAAAACGCGTTGGCAATAGTTGATATACCTTTGGTGACGCATTTTCGCAACGGCAAAGAGCGCAAGCAAAAGTCCGTCGATAAAAGTAACCTTTTTGTCGTTTGTCGACGCAAACTTAAACACATAAACAAAAGTCATATTCAGTGGCGCGAAAATGCGCCGAAAAAAAGCAGCGCGCCATTAAATGTGTATGACATCATGTCTTGAAAGTGTTCTTTTGTCGACGCATTTGAACCTTTAATGGCGCATTTGACACGTCAAAAAAGATAATTTTTTGTGACGTATTCCAGATGCGCCTGGAAAGATCAGTTGTGCTGGCGCGTTAGATGCGACGGTAAAGACCACTTTTGCTAGCGCGTCCATCGCGCCGGTAAAAGTTAACATCGCAATCGAAAAAATGACTTTTGCGGCCGCTTTGTTAAAAACACGCTATAAAAAATTTATTTTTAGTGGTGTGAAAACGCTCTAGCATAGGTGGAAGATTTTTTATTTCTTTTAATATAAAACTTAAATATAAATACAGATGAGCATAAAATGAGCCCGCATAGGTCAACTACTTTTAAAAGAAATATTTTTTTGTAATAAATTATGAAATTAAATATATTCATTAAATAATCTAGAGTAACATATGTCGCGTTAAAAGCCATCAAAAATATAATTTTTTCCATGCTCATAATACAACTACTATATCATGCACGCTACCAACTCATTTTTTTTGACATGACCGGATGATATTTGAAATGATAACAGCAGTGGCTATTAAATGCAGCATGCAACCCTCCCTACTCGTCTCTCTGTCTCACTCGCTCATCTCACAGTAGCCCTACCTCTTCCCACTGTCTCACTCTCCTCGACGTGCAGTGTTCTCACAGCAGCCGTACCCTCATCTGTCTCCCTCTCCTTGACGATGAGCCCTCTCTCTTTTTGTTCGAAGCTCCTTGACGGCGTGCCCTCTATCTCTTTATCTGTCTCCTTACAGCAGCTTCTCTGCACTCCTCTCTCTTGTATGCCTCAACCCTGCACTCCTCTCTCTGTTTCCTCGAATTTTTTTTGCATTTATGTTGTTAGGGGCATTTATAATACCTTAATATCACTTTGCATTTATGTTCCTAGGACTGCATTTATTACGCTTAATATTCCTTTGCATTAATTGTTTTGCTGTTACCGGTGGATTTTTTTTGGTACTGTGAAAAAAAAATTGCCCCAAAATGTAACCCAAATAAAAAATCCTAATTTTTTGATAATTTTTTTTTTGTTGCTATCACCATTCACTTCAAAAATGAAGACTTTTAGAGACGCATCAACGCGCCAGCAAAAGTAGACTAATCGCGTCGAATAAAGTCGATATACCTTTGGTGACGCGTTTTCGTGCCGGCAAAGAGTGCCAACAATAATCCGCCGATAAAAGTAACCTGTAAACATTTACCGACGCAAACTTAAACGTGTCAACAAAAGTCATCTTCAGTGGCGTAAAAATGCACGGAAAAAAAGTAGAGCCATTAAATGTGTATGACATTGTGTCTTGAAAGTGTACAATTACCTACGGATTTGGACCTTTAATGGCGTATTAGACTCGCCGATAAAAATAACTTATAGTGACGCATTCCAGATGTACCGGAAAAGATCAGTTGTGCTGGCACGTTGGACGCACCGGAAAAGATCACTTTTAATGGCGCATCCATCGCACCGGCAAAAGTCAAAATTGCAATCGAAAATATGACTTTTGCCGACCCTTTGTTAAAAATTCTTTTTAGTGGCGTGAAAACACTCCAGCATAGGTGGCAGATTTTTATTTCTTTTAATATAAAACTTAAATATATATACAAATGGGCGTAAAATGAGCCAGCATAGGTCAACTACTTTTAAAAGAAATGTTTTTTTATAATAAATTATGAAATTAAATATATTAATTAAATAATCTAGAGTAACATATGTCTTGTTAAAAGCCATCAAAAATATAATTTTAAAATATAATTTTTCCCATGCTCACAATACAGCTACTATATCATGCACGCCACATACTCATTTTTTTTGACATGAGCGGATGTTATTTGAAATGATAACACCAGCGGCTATTAAATGCAGTGTGCAATCCTCCCTACTCGTCTCTCTGTCTCACTCGCTTATCTCACGGTAGCCTTACCTCCTCCCTTTGTCTCACTCTCCTTAACGCGCAATCTTCTCACAGCAGTCGTCCCCCGTCTGTCTCACTTTCTTTGACGGTGAGCCATCTCTCTTTCTCCTCGAAGCTCCTCGACGGCGTGCACTCTCTCTCTCTGTCTCCTCACCGTAGCTCCTCTGCATTCCTCTTTCTTGTACGCCTCACCCCTGCACTCCCCTCTCTATCTCCTCGAATTTTTTTTTTTGCATTTATGTTGTTAGAGGCATTTATAATACCTTAATATCTCTTTGCATTTTTTTTTTGCATTTATGTTGTTAGGGGCATTAATTGTTTTGCTATCACCGGTGGGTTTTTTTTTCTACTGTGAAAAAAAATTTGGCCTAAAATGTAACCCTAATACGAAACCCTAATTTACTGATGAATTTTTTATTGTTGTTATCACCGTTAACTACAAAAATTATGTTTTTTGTGACGCGTCAACGTGCCGAAAAAAGTAAACAAAACGCGTTGGCAAAAGTCGATGTACCTTTGGTGACGCGTTTTTGCACCGGCGAAGAGCGCCAGCAAAAGTCCGCCAATAAAAGTAACCTATTGACGTTTGTTGACGCAAACTTAAACGCGTCAACAAAAGTCATCTTCAGTGGCGTGAAAATGCGCCGAAAAAAGGCAGCATGCCATTAAAAGTGTATGACATCGTGTCTTGAAAGTGTACTTTTGCCGACGCATTTGGACCTTTAATGGTGCATTGGACGCGTCGAAAAAGATAAATTTTAGTGACGTGTTCCAGATGCGCCGGAAAAAATCAGTTGTGCTGGCGCGTTGAATACAACAGCAAAGATCACTTTTCCTGGCGTGTCCATCGCGCCAGCAAATGTCAAAATCGCAATCGGAAAAATGAGTTTTGCTGGCGCTTTGTTAAAAACGCGCCATAAAAAATTTATTTTTAGTGGCGTGAAAACGCTCAAGCATAAGTGGAAGATTTTTTATTTCTTTTAATATAAAACTTAAATATATATATATATATATATGTGCATAAAATGAGCCAACATAGGTCAACTACTTTTAAAAGAAATATTTTTTTGTAATAAATTATGAAATTAAATATATTAATTAAATAATCTAGAGTAACATATGTCTTGTTAAAAGCCATCAAAAATATAATTTTAAAATATAATTTCTCCCGTGCTCATAATACAACTACTATATCATGCACGCCACCAATTCATTTTTTTTTGACATGACCGGATGATATTTGAAATGATAACAGCAGTGGCTATTAAATGCATCATGCAACCCTCCCTACTCGTCTCTCTGTCTCACTTGCTCATCTCACGGTAGCCCTACCTCTTCCCACTGTCTCACTCTCCTTGACGCGCAGTGTTCTCACAGCAGCTGTCCCCCCATCTGTCTCACTCTTTTTGACAATGAGCCCACTCTCTTTCTCTTCGAAGCTCCTCGACGGCGTGCCCTCTCTCTCTCTCTATGTGTCTCCTCAATTTTTTTTGCATTTATGATGTCAGGGGCATTTATAATACCTTAATATCCCTTTGCATTATGTTCCTAGGATTGCATTTATTACGCTTAATATTCCTGTGCATTAATTGTTTTGTTGTCACCGGTGGAATTTTTTTTGGTACTGTGAAAAAAAAATTGCCCCAAAATGTAACCTTAATAAGAAACCCTAATTTATTGATAATTTTTTTTGTTGCTATTATCGTTCACTACAAAAATGAAGACTTTTAAAGACGCATCAAAGCGCCGGCAAAAGTAAACAAAATGTGTCAAAAAAAGTCGATATACCTTTGGTGATGCGTTTTCGCGCCGGCAAAGAGTGCTAACAAAATCCGCCAATAAAATTAACCTGTAGACGTTTACCGACTCAAACTTAAACGCGTCAACAAAAGTCATCTTTAGTGGCGCAATAATGCGCCGGAAAAAATCAGCGCGCCATTAAAAGTGTATGATATCGTGTCTTAAAAGTGTACTTTTGCCTACGCATTTGGACCTTTAATGGCGTATTGGACTCGCCGGTAAAAATAACTTATAGTGATGTGTTCTAGATGTACCGAGAAAGGTCAGTTGTACTGGCACGTTGGACGCGACGGTAAAGATCACTTTTGCTGGCGCGCCCATCGCGCCGGCAAAAGTCAAAATCGCAATTGGAAAAATGACTTTTGCCGACGCTTTGTTAAAAACGCGCCATAAAAAATTCTTTTTAGTGGCGTAAAAATGCTCGAGCATAGGTGGAAGATTTTTTATTTCTTGTACTATAAAACTTAAATATAAATACAAATGAGCATAAAATGAGCCAGCATAGGTCAACTACTTTTAAAAGAAATATTTTTTTGTAATAAATTATGAAATTAAATATATTCATTAAATAATCTAGAGTAGCAAATGTCTTGTTAAAAGCCATCAAAAAATATAATTTTTCCCATGCTCATAATACAACTACTATATCATGCTCGCCACCAACTCATTTTTTTTGACATGATCGAATGATATTTGAAATGATAACAGCAGTGACTATTAAATGCAGCATGCAACCCTCCCTACTCGTCTCTCTGTCTCACTCGCTCATCTCACGGTAGCCTCACCTCTTTCCACTGTCTCACTCTCCTCGATGCGCAGTGTTTTCACAGCAGCCGTCCCCCCCCATTTGTCTCACTCTCCATGACGATGAGCCCTCTCTCTTTTTCTTTGAAGCTCCTCGACGGCGTGCCCTCTCTCTCTCTCTCTATCTGTCTCCTCATAGTAGTTCCTTTGCACTCCTCTTTCTTGTACGCCTCACCCCTGCATTCCTCTATCTGTCTCCTCGATTTTTTTTTTGCATTTATGTTGTTAGGGGCATTTATAATATCTTAATATCCCTTTGCATTTATCTTCCTAGGATTGCATTTATTACGCTTAATATTCCTGTGCATTAATAGTTTTGCTGTCAACGGTGGATTTTTTTTGGTACTGTGAAAAAAAATTTGCCCCAAAATGTAACCCTAATAGAAACCCTAATTTACCGATATTTTTTTTTGTTGCTATCATCGTTCACTACAAAAATGAAGACTTTTAGAGACGCATCAACGCGCCAGCAAAAGTAGACTAATCGCGTCGAAAAAAGTCGATATACCTTTGGTGACGCGTTTTCGTGCCCGCAAAGAGTGCCAACAATAATCCGCCGATAAAAGTAACCTGTAGACATTTACCGATGCAAACTTAAACGCGTCAACAAAAGTCATCTTCAGTGGCGCAATAATGCGCCGGAAAAAAGCAGCGCGCCATTAAAAGTGTATGATATCGTGTCTTGAAAGTGTACTTTTGCCTACGCATTTGGACCTTTAATGGCGTGTTGGACTCGTTGGTAAAAATAACTTTTAGTGACGCTTTCTAGATGTACCAGGAAAGATTAGTTGTGCTGGCACGTTGGACGCGACGATAAATATCACTTTTTTCTGGCGCGTCCATCACGCCGTCAAAAGTCAAAATCGCAATCGAAAAAATGACTTTTGCTGACGCTTTGTTAAAAACGCGCCATAAAAAATTCTTTTTAGTGGCGTAAAAATGCTCGAGCATAGATGAAAGATTTTGTATTTCTTGTACTATAAAACTTAAATATAAATACAAATGAGCATAAAATGAGCCAGCATAGGTCAACTATTTTTAAAAGAAATGTTTTTTATAATAAATTATGAAATTAAATATATTAATTAAATAATCTAGAGTAACATATGTCTTGTTAAAAGCCATCAAAAATATAATTTTTCCCATGCTCATAATACAGCTACTACATCATACACGCCACCAACTCATTTTTTTTTGACATGACTGGATGATATTTGAAATGATAACACCAGCAGCTATTAAATGTAGTGTGCAGCCCTCCCTACTCGTCTCTCTGTCTCACTCGCTCATCTCACAGCCGGCGAATGCCAGAGTTAAGAAGTTTTTGTTGACTCTAATGGAAGGTCCTAAAAAAGAATTGGAGTATCCTAAAAAAAAAATTACAAAAACATTATGTAATTTAGTTGTTTTGTTTTTGTAATTTTTTTTATTTTGTATTTATTTTTGAACTTTAATTTTATGTTTAGTTTTAAATTTTATTTTTGTAATATCTTTTGGTTAATCTGCGTTGCTTATTTTTATTAATGCTTTAATATTAAAATATTTTCAAGAATAATAAATACATCTATTTTAAGAAGGGATAATTTTAATTGAACTCATCAAATTTCACACACTATTACAAGTTTTTTTACTTTTATTTTACGTCAACTGGTTTTCAAATACGACATCCTTCCTTTTGTTGAGTCAATTCTACATTTATTGAGTAAGATCAATTTTGCAATCCTTTTTCTTTCTCGATTTCAAAATAAAATAAAATTATCCAAGTTAAATATCTTTGAAAAGTTTAAAAATTAACTATATAACAGGTAAAAGAATCTAAATCAAAATAAAAATGAAATGTAAGATAAACATTTATTTATTTAGCGTAAATATATAAACCCATAATCTTTCCAAAATTATATTTAATTTTTTTTTTATCATTTTTTCACCTTTTAAAAATTTAAAATCCACTTGTAGATACAACTAAATAATGAATGGACATCATTTTGGTAGGTTTTGTAATAACTAGAATAATGAATGGACAAATACATGGCTGAGTTAAATTGGTGGTTTGGTCAGCGTGCACAGTGCAGCAGCCATCGGTGCCGCACTGATGCAGCGTACATTTGATTTATGAGTGGTTTCGGGTTGAAATTGTTTATT
The DNA here is from genome assembly GCA_021464415.1 of Lonicera japonica. Taxonomy (NCBI): domain Eukaryota; kingdom Viridiplantae; phylum Streptophyta; class Magnoliopsida; order Dipsacales; family Caprifoliaceae; genus Lonicera; species Lonicera japonica. The sequence continues at coordinate 52,084,776 of CM038466.1, forward strand.
TACTAATAAGTGGTTTCAAATACAGATTATAATGGACCCATGAACTATAATAGTTTTTTTCCTTACCTTTTTAACGGTAATAATAGTGGTTGCGATGGTTATCTACAGCTCTTTTGCAAAGTTGTTAGAGAACCCCCCTCCCCGCGTAACTCACTGGTTACAGGCCCGAAAACTCCAGGTATTTCTTATTTCCTATATATTTATTATTTGTTTGTTTGTGTATGTTTGTATGTGTGTGTGTGGATGTGGTTTTTTGAGATCTTCCTCGTACCATCTTTCATGCAAGCCCCATCATTAATCTCTCCATCTTGACATTTTTGCTAATAGTTTTGTAAAAAACTGGACAACCCTATTTCTTCCAATTTTATATTTTTACAAAATTGGTTAATAAAAATGTCCTGGTTAATTATTCAAGCTTTAAACACCTTTTCACATTACCACAAAATTGATCAGCTGTTGGATTTAGAGGGCATTATTTATATATATTTAGGATATGAATAACTTATAAAGTATGATTTCTGATTTGAGGAATTGAAATTGTTTATGCTTTTGATTGTGTTATTGTGTAAATTTGGGCTCTGGATGATGAGTTGTTACTGTAATTATGAATTTAATTTATTTGTTGTAAGGTTTAGTAGTGGTAGCCATGAACTCTATCCTTCAGACTAGTTGGCAACTTTGTTAGATAAATTATTTTATATTTTTACTGATAAATTTTATTTGTTTTGTAGAGGAGTTTACCGCTGACAGGCCTTGCGCCCCTCTATTCTTCCTAAACAGTGACATGAAGTTGGAGGTGAATAACTAGTGAGAAGTTCGGGGTGGGGGTGGGGGTGGGGGTAAGGGTGGGTTTTATGAAGATGCTAATTTTTGAGTTGTTATTTACTTTCTTTTATTTTTTTGGGTTTATTGTAGATAAGATGTAGAAAGTAAAAGCACTCTTTTATTTTTTGTTTGACTAGCTTCTCACTCTATTTATTTATAGCTAAGCTTAAAAACCAACCCTCTTCTATTGTGGAACTATGCACAATCTAGTTGGTGGGGATGTATGAATATTTTTTTTTTGAACATTGTGGGGATGTATGAATGAATATTGTTAATATGTAGAAATGTTTTGTTTTCATGGATTAATTTTTAACATTTTTAAAAATAGATATTCATGCGCATTTAAAAAGTCTTTCAAAGTGACAACACACAATATTTCATCTAACATTGTGGAGATGTATGAATGAATATTGTTAATATGTAGAAATGTTTTGTTTTCATGGATTAATTTTTAACATTTTTAAAAATAGATATTCATGCGCATTTAAAAAGTCTTTCAAAGTGGCAACACACAATATTTCATCTAAGTAGCAACACAAATAATGGGTTAACAAAGAGTAAAATTAAAATTGCAATTAATTGATAATTTATGAACATTTATTATTAGCTATATAATGCAACAATAGTTGCATATAAAAATGAGTATAAAATGATATAAAAATGATCTTACTACGTTAACTTATTTTTAACTTTTTCATACAAATTAATAGGTTTAGCTATTAGTTTTTAAATCATATATTAACATTTAGAGAGAGAGAGAGAAATAAGTGACATTGGAGGAAGAAGAAGATACCCAATGCAGAGAGAGAGAGAGAGAGTCGACCGTTTGGTTCGAAAAGAATTGAAGTATGTGGGAGATTGCATGAGTTATGCCAAGGATTAAGTTTATTTTGAAAAAAGAAGGAAAGTGCAATTCGTCAGAATACCATCTCTACTCCTTGGAGAATGTGTTGCGCTGAGAATTAAGTTTATTTTGAAAAAGAAGAAAGCTCGCCAAAGATCGTAACTGGAAAGGCGTCATCATCGAATCGGACTCTGAAGATGCCCTCGACCTCATCGAATGTGGTGATATTGAAAACCATCCTGATAGAATAATTATCGAAGATTGCCGTAAGATGGTAGAAGAATTAGAGGCAGTTATGAAGCACGCGCTTCGTGAGGGGACCTACTTGCCAAGATGGGAATAAATCAAGGTGAGAATGATGTCAGGGTTATAACCCCATCTGCAGAAATAATGAAAGTCCTCACTGAAGATTGGAATGGCAATGGCGTGTTCCGTGGCTGCTAGTTTTCTTTAGCTTTCCTGACGTACCAAAAAAAAAAGATGGAAAGTACAATTCGTTAGAATACCATCTCTACTCCTTGGAGAATGTCAAACGCTGAATTAAAGCCTAATTTAAAATTTAAATCTCTTTGGATAATTTTTTTCCTAACTCTAAATAATTGAGTACGTATCAAATATGGAAAAATCTTGACTTATGCATGATGTGGCTTGCAATTTTGTGCATATACGTTCAGTTTGTTTAATCACATACGTCCAGTTTGCTAGCCACGTTTAGTGCGCCTCTATGCATGCTAGCAGATAAGTTAACGCCACGTAAGCCTCGAAAAATTACTTGTATCAAAATACATATAATATTTATTCCGTGAATTTCATTAAATTTGTATCAAAATATTCTTCATTTTAAGATGTAGTTTTATCTGAATCCTCTAGATTAACGGTGTTTGGCCAAAAATGCTTTTATTATTTTTTTATCGGTACTTAAAAAATAAAAAATATTATATTTTATAATAACCCATCGGATCATGATCAAATATGATTTTGGGGAAACCCAGGAACTATTTCAGCGTAGATATAGATTGTCCAAATCCATTTTCGTTTCATTTGTATATATTTTCGGTTCGAGTTTCTGCCATCTCTCTGCATTGGGTTTTAAAGATTCAATTCTAATATTCTCAATAAAAAAATTAACAAAATAAATATATTGAAAACAATTATGAAACTTTTACCTTTTCGGTAAAACCCTAGATAATTGATGTGTTTTTAAAACAATATTAAACTTTTTAAGTTATTATCTACACAAACTTACATTTAATTTTTTTTGCAATTTTTTCGCATTTTAAAAATTTTAAATCCACTCGTAGAGTTTTAGAAAAAATTTTAAAAAATAAATATGATTGTTATTTTTAGGAAAACCCATCAGATCATGATCAAATTCAATTCGAGGGAAGCTCACAAACTACTTCTGTGTAGATGTATCATTTTTCTCGAGACTATCAATTAAATATTGGAAAATTAGCAACTTCTAGTGCACTAAAAAATAGAGTATTTATATTAGTTTTTTTTTTTGTTTTTAGAAGTAAATTTGTGCATGATGTGCTAGCAACTTGTTGTGTATATACAATGTTCACATGATATTGCTAGCAACATCCAGTGAAATGTATCTCTCTAATTTTTCTCATATTCAAGTGTTGAATCCGATTTCTCAAGAACACTGAATATGTTAAAATTACTTCTAAAAACAAAAAATCTAATAGAAATTCCCTATTTTTTCATGAATGATAAAACTAATCCAAATACTCTCAAGAACACTAAATATATAGGTGATGGATATGTGTACTGATGATGTTACATGTAACACCTATACATATTGGGAGAACAAAAGTTGAAATGGCTGTTTCTCTATACCATGCTTCCCCTGCAAAATTTTCCTCTTGTATATATATGCGTGGTATTGAGAAATAGCCATTTCAACTTCCTGACTATATTGCTGCTACAGGAATTGAGAAGATTAGACAAGCTTACATTGAAAAGAGGACAACAAGAAGCTTAAATAGAAGCAACGTGAGAAGATGCAGCCAAAATTGGGGGAAATGGATATTGATTACCAGGTTCTTCATGATGCTTTATTTAAATACCAAACTAAATCAAAGTTGACCTCACATGGTGATCTGCATCCTGAAGGAAAAGAGTTTGAGGTAAAGCTAAGGGAAATAAAGCCAGGGATGTTATCACAAGAACTAAAAGAAGCTCTTGGTATGCCAAAAGGCGCTCCTCCCCCATGGCTCATCAATATACAAAGATATGGTCCACCACCTTCCTATCCACATTTGAAAATAACGGGACTGAATGCTCATATTCCATCTGGAGCGAAGTTTGGTTATCATCTTGGAGGCTGGGGCAAACCACCTGTTGATGATTTTAGGCGCCCCTTGTATGGAGACGTTTTCGGTCAGCAAGAAGAACAACCCAACTACAAGGAAGAACCAGAGGATAAGACTAAGCATTGGGGTGACTTGGAGGAAGAAGAGGAAGTAGAAGAATCGGATTAGGAAGAGGAACTGGAAAACAGCATTCAATCAGTTGATAGTCATTCCAGCCTGGTATTGAGAAGAATTGGACCGGAACTATAACTCATGGACAATGTTTTATCTACCAAGTACAAGAATTACAACCAGTTTGAGAAGCCTCTGTACCAAGTGCTTGAAGAAAAAGAAGAAAAGATTGCTCCAGGGACTTCACTTGGAAACGAGTCACACCTGTGTTATCAGTAGTGAGGCACAAGAGAAGCCAGGGGCTAAAAGGGTTGACTTGCTTAGAGGTCAGAAATCAAATAGGGTGGAAGTATCGTTACAACCAGAAGAATTGGAACTCATGTACAATGTTTTGTCTACCAAGTACAAGGAAGCCTGTGAAGAAAAGAAGATGCATAGTCAGCGGTAGGACTACAGTAATTTCAAGTTTTAGAATATTTTGGTTTGTTGTATTACTACGAATAGCAGCATAGCATCATCACCATTCGCTAATTGAGTTAATGGATGGGGCCTTATTGTGTCTTTGCACCTTCCTTTTAACAAATCTGTACTAGTTTGTTCACCACATATACCGTCTGTCTCTTTTTCCACAACATATATTGAGTTGTGACTTAAGAATTCTAGTACCGGGAGGACAAATCTTGTTTTATGCATGGTGTCGCTAGCAATTTGATGCATCTACAGCGATATGCAGAGATATGCATCTACATATATTGAGTTGTGACTTAAGAATTCTAGTACCGCGACGTATGCAAAGATATGGTCCACCACCTTCCTATCCACATCTAAAAATTTCGGGGACTGAATGCTCCTATTCCATTTAGAGCGAAGTTTGGTTATCATCCTGGAGGCTGGGGCAACCCACTTGTTGATGAATTTGGGCGCTCCTTGTATGGAGGGACTTTACTTGGAACGAATCACACCTATGTTATTAGTGGTGAGGCACAATCATATAAAAAAAATATACATTGTTGTTTCAAAATCCGTAAAATATCACCCGATATAAATAGTTTCAAGACCCATTTAAATTGTATTTTGTAATAACATAATAACATATTTTAATATAAAAAACATATATTGTTCTTTCAAAATCCGTAAAATGATTGTAAATTTTAAATTTTCATTTCTAAGGCTCGGATACTAAGAACGTACATTAATATAAAAAATATACATATTATCTTGCAGATATGTTGTTGTTTTCCCTGTGACTTTGTGCAGAGGATTTAAGAAAAGTCGATGTGCACGTTCGCGTCTAAAAAGTCGCCTGTTTATGTTGGAAAGGCGCCTGTTTATGTTCCATCAATTTTCATTTTCAGCTCGACATTGGACAGTCGCCTATTTATATTGGAAAGGCACCTGTTTATGGTCTATCAGTTTGCATTTTCAGCTCAGCATTGGACAGTCGCCTGTTTTACACTGGGCAGGCGCCTGTTTATGGTACATCAGTTTGCATTTCAGCTCGGCATTGGACAGTCGCCTGTTGGTCTATTTTGTCCAAAATTCTTCTGTTTTGCTAGGAAAGCTCTTATAAGACCAAAAAGAGATTAGTTGCACATGATAACATGTAAAATTAGTGATAGATAATAGGAAAGCTCAGTATTACGAGTGGATTTAAAATTTTTAAAAGGCGAAAAAATTGTAAAAGGGAAGGGTTTAAAGAGAAGGGTGGAGATGGTAATGGTGGAGGCAGCAAGAAGGGTTGGCGGTTAGAGATGGTGGCTGGAGGTAGTGGCCGGATGAAGATCACGGGGAAGAAGATGTTGCCTTTTCCATTTTAATTTTTCTATTTTTTTCATTATAAGACTGCAATCCACGTGGCTGCTTCGTTGGCAATTTCAAATGCCAAATGGCATGCCACGTTATCTTATTTGACACTGTTAAAAAGCACAGTTAACAGGTCTCTCAATCGCAAACAAACAGGAAGAACATTGTTATATTTGTGTTGTAGTTGTCTTACAATAAAATGTGTGCTGGTGTTAAATGTAACACCTACACATTCTTATTGGCAAAACAGAAATTACGGAGGTGGGTATAATCAAGTATTATATGTTTTTTAGTTCAGAAGGCTGATACATACCATGAAATGTGTTACCCTTCCACACATGCATACTTTTTTTGCACCTTATATGTGTGCTGATGTTACATGTAACACCTACACATACTTATTGGCTGAAAAAATGTATATTGTTATTTTAAAATCCCGAAAATAATTGTAAATTTTAAAATTTTATTTCTAAGGCTCGGATATTAATAACATATATATTGTTATTTGAAAATTCATAAAAATAGTTACAAGCCCCACCTCAAATGTATTTTACAATAACATACTTTCATATAAAAAATATACATTGTTGTTTTAAAATCCGTAAAATGTCGCCCAATAAAAATAGTTTCAAGGTCCATTTAAATTTTACTTTATAATAATATACTTTAATATAAAAAATATATAATAATTCTTTCAAAATCCGTAAAATGATTGTAAATTTTAAAATTTTAATTCTAAGGCTCGGATACTACAAATATATATTATTATTTGAAAATCTGTAAAAATAGTTACAAGCCCCACTTAAATTGTATTTTATAATAACATACAATCATATAAAAAAATAGACATTGTTGTCTCAAAATCCGTAAAATATCGTCCAATAAAAATAGTTTCAAGGTCCATTTAAATTGTATTTTATAATAACACAGTTTAATCTAAAAAATATATGTTATTTCAAAATCCGTAAAATGTTGTATGCAAAAAAAAGTCGCAAGGCCCAATTCAAGAGCTAGTTTAATTTTACAAGTAGATCTGCATAGATAAAAACTATATCTTCGCAGGCCTAGTTTATGGGCTTCCAACCCCAAAACAAATATTATCCGGATCCTATGCCTTTTTTCAACTTTTAAGTATTCTCTAAAACTCAAATACCGCTATATCTAATTACGTCAAATGATTACAAATCGCTCAGGTACTAATAGCATAACTTAATATAAAAAATATATATTGTTGTTTCAAAATCCGTAAAATGTTGCTCGTAAGAAATTATTGCAAGGCCTAGTGCAACTGTTGGGTTAGTTTTAAAACTAGGTCTGCGTAGATGATGACTATAGCTGCGCAGACCTAGTTTAAGGGTTGCCAAACCCAAAACAAATATGATCCTATGCCTTTTTTTTTAATATTCTATAAAATTCTTTAGCGAATAGCACTATATATAATTACGTTACATGATTGCAAATTTTCAAATTTCATTTCTCACGCCCGGAATAAATAGTTGCAAGACCCAATAATGCATGGATAATGTTAAAACTAGTAAGCACTTCTTGAGTGCGTCTTAAGCCTAAAAGGACAAATATCTCCACCGTCCCCTTTTTATGAATTGAGATACTATGGTGCTGTCAAAACACATATCTTAACTATATAAATTACCTTTGGTATATAACATATATTAAATATTAAACAATATATATTTTTTCGGTTCTCATTAAATGGATGCTCAGAGAGATTTGGGATATATCTGAATAAACAAAAAAAAGGTTCAAAAATGATTGAGAACACTGCAAAATTTATGAACAATTGATTGAGAATGATTGAGAACAAAGTTCGAAAATGATTGAGAATGAAATGTGTTACCCTTCCACTGCTCCATACGTTTTTACACCTTAAATAGTTTTTTTTTTTTTTTTTTTTTTTTTTTTTTTTTTTTTAAATTAAGGGAGGTCTAAGTCTCTCCCTTAATCCTACAAATAAAGAAAAACCCTCCCCTCCCACCCCATGAGTCGAACCCTTGACCTCAAGGCAAGGGTGGAGGTCATCCAAAAGTGGTGGAGCCTGCTGCATGTAAAATTTTCTGTACTGGTGTCACTCGTAAATCAAATAGACTGAATGAGAACTTTTATTTTTTTCTATTTTCTTTATTTCTTCTATGTGCTGCCTTACTTCCTCAACTTTTTTTCAGAAAAAATGCGTTTAAATTGAAATATTATAGTGTTTTTACCAACACCTTTAACTTATTTGTAATCATGTAATGACCAGCACGGTCAATAAAATATAAATTAACAAGAATATATTAAATTGATTTATTTGTCATCATATATTGACGAGTACGATTAAAAATACATTCAAATAAATGACACACTTTTATAATAAAAGACAAGAGTAACATTTTAAAATTAAAATTAGAAAAGTTAAATTATTTTTTGTTATACCAACTTTACCCCTAATTAATGATAATTACAAAACAAATAAAATATAAATTAACAATTAATTCAAGTGATAAAATAAAATTCAAAAACTAAAATGGTCCCAAACTATAAATTCGGTCAAAGTGAAATTCAAAAGAAAAGATTCCATTTCGTTCCTGGTAGCGACGGCCGACGAGCGCTTCTTCATTCTCGTTCCATTATATATAGCGCCTCTTCATTCCCGGTGACCGGCGGTCGGCAACATCTATTGGGGAAAGTCTATCGGTACAACATTCCATTTCGTTCCATTATATATATGAAATTGTCCATTATACTATCAATATAGGCTAAGATACCTTCTATTTTAGTACTGCAGGTATCCGGGCTAGCTTTCGCACACCTCGCCTAATTTCTGTTTGCGGAACAGTGCTAGGCTATCTATACACCTTGCTAAAATGTAAGAAAGTCCTGATCTAAGTTTGTGCATTTTTCTGATAGTAGTGCCAGGCCAGCCCACACCTTATAGTGCTGTCAAAGTAGGATTACCAATTCTAACTAATAGTCCTACAGTTTCAAATGTTATCCGTTCCACTAATTATTTTTTTGATGCCCCAAATTAGTATATGCTTAAAAAAATGTGATGTCGACTATCTGCATTTTCTCTCTTCGAAGAATGATATTCCAAGTTGCTTTGGTGTTTTAGAAATAAAAGTATACTCTCAATCTAGGACATCCAGGATTCTCCTTTTATTCACGTATCATTAATGAGGAAGACACACTTTCCAGTTAACTTCATACAAAATCATTTATGGTTCTTTATTGTATTTATATGTGATCATGTTTATTGATTTGGAGTTGTAGCTTTGGCGATTTGGAGTTGATTTATTTGTTGCTGGGAAAATTTTGAGAAAGGTATAATCATAATTCTCATTTTCCGTTTCAGTTATAGTTTGCACAAGGGAGATTTACGAGTACTCATCAATTTAGCGATCAATATTACATGCTTATGCGGAGTTGTAGCCCTTTCTCTAATTATTTGTCTTTAGTTTCAAATAGAACAAACTGAATTATCTAACAGATCGATGTGAATTCAGCCCCATGCACACAACTATAACTCTACCACCAAATAGATAAAACAGAAGAAGGGCAAAAACCAATACTCTGCACAGCTAATTTATTTTTAATTTCTTTTGAATATATTTCCAGTTAATTTCATACAAAATCATTTATGGTTCTTTATTGTATTTATATGTGATCATGTTTATTGATTTGGAATTGTAGCTTTGGCAATTTGGAGTTGATTTATTTGTTGCTGAGAAATTTTTGAGAAAGGTATAATCATAATTCTCATTTTCCATTTCAGTTATAGTTTGCACTAGAAAGAGTTACGAGTACTCATCAATTTTGCGATCAATATTACATGCTTATGTGGAGTTGTAGCCCTTTCTCTAATTATTTGTCTTTAGTTTCAAATAGAACAAATTGAATTCTCTAATAGACGGATGTGATTTCAGCCCCATGCGCACTACTATAACTCTACCACCAAATAGATAAAATAGAAGAAGGACAAAGACTTTTAGGCCAAAAGATATAATTAGATTATGGCACTTAGTTTCCTGTAGTATGACGAAACTTTTTTTCTTTTTTTTGGTTTTCAACCTGGTCTCATTGGTAAATCCTTGTGTTTATTTGGAAAGTGGTGTTTTTTGAAATTTTGACCTCACTTACAGGTTTGCTGCATTAATTTCAAGGCTGTGATGAAGACTGTAAGTTGCTAGTTCTCCTACATGTTCATTATTGTTGTGTTCTCATTTGTTTCATGAACTTACTTCGATTTGGACACTTACAGGTAGCATCAGTGAAAGACCACACACAAAACCCTATATTGTGGAAACCAGATGACAGGGTTCTAGCTATGTTAGAAGGAACCTGTTTTCACCAATATGCAAACCTCTTCTCCCATAGATTTAGACACCATGTTCCCATGATTGCAGCCGTGGCAAACTGCTAGGACCCTAAAAGGGGGGTTTTTAATTTTGGTCCAGAGAAAGTATTCTTCAACTTGGAGGATGTTGTATATATTACAGGTTTGCCAGTAGATGGTAAGGATGTCACTGGTTTTGAAGGCGATCATACGACTATAAGTGAAAAATTGCTAGGTAAAAATGGTAGAATTAAAGAAAAATCTAAAGGAAAGTTAAAAGAAAGAGGTGCTGTAAAGCTTACATGGCTTAGGGAAAACTTCACTGCGGTCCTTAAAAACATAGATGAGGAGAAATTGATGTATTATGTCAGAGCATACGTGCTCTACATCATCGGGTCAGTTGTTTGTCCCAACAAATCTACAACTGTTCCTTTGATGTTTCTTCATTTGTTGAGGAAGAAGGAGGAGTTCAATAGGTACTCGTGGGGGGCTGCCATGTTGGCACACCTCCATACGCGTTTAAAGGAGTGGTACAAATGGGGTACTACATGTCTTGCAGGGCATACATTATCCTTGATGGTAAGCAAATGCCTTTCTTAAAATCTTTCACTTTTATATTTTGGTTGGTTTTATAATTCCTTTTTTTTGTAGTTTTTTGCGATAGAGCGCGTCCCTCATCTTGGAATCCACATAATGGGGATCTATAACCCTACTAAGGAGCAGTTACAGGACTATCTTAAGAACCGTCCAACAAACTTCCCCTTAACGTAAGGTTGGGCTACAAAGCTTCATATTGACTCCAATAATAATCATAGTGGGAGAGACTCGAAGGATATTTATGGCATCTTGAAGAGGCTCCAGCCTGATGACGTGAGTTTTTTTTTGTTTTTTTTAATGAACTTTGAAAGTTTTATGCTAACTTTTAAATTGACCCCCTGCTTGTGGATTGTTTGGGAACCGTACAAAAGACTGGACAAGGATTTCCTTCCTGAGCATTTGGCGGGGTAGTAGTGCATGGGATTGTCGCACACAATCCTATTGTGCTTTGAGCGGGCAGTATATCACTGTCCCGAGTTGTGCCCAAAACAATTTGGATTGCTCTCGGCTTCGAGAAGAGATCATTGGAGAGATGATTATAAGGTGAGGAACTATAAGAGGGGGGGTGCTCCTACTGACTGGAGTAAATACCGACAGATGGCAAGGTGGAAGAAAATGTGGGATCAAAGGGAAATTTTTTTTTATTGTCGATGGTGACAAACTGAGGAAGGGATGTAAGTACCACTTCTAGTATAATTCTTAGTTTTTTGTTTCTAGGTGTTTTAACAGCATTGCCCTATATTTTCCATATCTACATGTACACTGATTCCTCTTCTGTTCTAATGTCTGGTTTTGCAGCTAGGAAAAGAAAGGTCTGTGAGGATAAGCAGGGGAAAAGAAAGGTTAAGGGCAAGTGGAAAAGAAAGGTTAGAATAAAAGTTTACTTTAAATGTTGCGCTTTTAGTATATGTGAGCTTTTGATCTTATCAATGGGATTGTGCAGGAAAGTGAGTTCCGCACGAAGGGAACTGAGAACTCTGAGTTCGTGGATAAGACTTCAGTGACACAGGCTGTTGACGCGAGCAATAGCGGCCAAAAAGAAGATTCTTTTAACACAACAAAACTAGTGGATGAGGAGGGACCTGAGCTTATAGAGACAACAAAACTAGCTGAAAAAGCAGATGACAGGTAACAAAAACATTTTTCTACTCTTTTAACACAATAGATCTTGTTAAAATATTATTCTTTCTTCTTTCTTTTTTCCACACATCATGAATGTTTCCTCTTTCTTTTTCCCTTTGACTGCTTTCATCATTATGTCTCTTTCTATGCTCTTCTAGTCTTGTATATATATATGGCTGATATCCTTGTAATGGTAGAACACACAGATATATATAGAATATATATTCTTTCTCTCTTCCTCTACATTTGTAATTTCTCTACATTTATCATGGTATCAGAGGGGTTTAAATTATAATCCATCCATCGCATCTCCACTGCCCAAATCAATCATCCAAGCCACCCAACCTGCCCAAACTCTAACCAAATCCTTTCTCAATCCTCACTAAAAAAAAAACTCTCGAAAAACTACTCAAATCGCCTCCAAAACACCGAACTCCACCACCATTGCCATCGTCCCGAAGAGACGATTCCAGCACCATTAAAATTACCTCGAAATTCGTTCCCGTGCGCCTCACGCGCTTTCCCACTCGCACAGTCTCACGCGCTTTTAACGGCGGTAACTGACGCCGTCACCTTTAATGGCAGAAATCTAACGCCGTTACGTTACTATTCCAAAAAAAAATATACTTGTTTCCTTGTTTTGTCAGCCTTCCGGACTCAACCGCAGCCTCTGGTTTAACCAATTCCGTCTCTAAATATCGGTATCAGGTTCCTTCTCTTATTATTATTATTATTATTATTTCTCTTTTCTCCTTTTCTCTTCTCACCTTTTTATTCATTCAAATTCTTCACCATGTCTTCCAACTTTGACATTCCTATTACCATTAAACTTGATGGGAACAATTATAGTCATTAGTCAATGCTGTTTCGCAATTTTTTGAAAGGTATAGGTCTTTGGACTTATTTTTCTGGCAAAGAAAAATGTCCTGCTGAAACGGATTCCAAGTTTACCGAATGGGATATTAATAATAATAAGATCCTGACCTGGATTGCCAATACCGTTATACCATCCATCATAGTTGTTAGAATCGTCCGATTCACGATTCGAATCGTACGATTCGGTTCGATTCATGATGAAATAGATATAGAATCGTGGACTGAATCGAAATTGCTCATGAATCGGTTAGAATCGGTTGGTTCGGTGAATCGAATCGGTGAATCGGTAGAATCGAGATTCATAAACGATTCACAAAATATAGGGTGTGGGTCGGGTATATTGGATCCGTTGACAAATAAAGCCTTTTTAAACCTTTTTTTTTTTACTTTTCCACGTAAACTTTTAACGTAGCTTATATTGGAAACCAAACGACTTCCCAAAAGCCAAAACCAATCATCAAAAACCCTCCTCACTCCTCAGTCGACGATCAAGAAGCCTAACCCTCGTTCCACCCTTCAGTCGATGATCAAAAAGACAGAGCTTTTTCATCTCTTCACGCCACAAACAATCAGAACTTCAGGTATATAATATCCGTATAGCACAGTGGCCAGTGGGTCCTCTACTCCTCTGGTTAGTTTCATCTCCTTCCTCTTTTCTCTTCACCTTTCTTCCTATCTTATCTTTCATTCCATTCCAGTCCAGAATTCAATCACCATTCTAAGATTCCAGTCACAGATTGGTTTAGATGCATGCCAATAGAGTTTTATTTTCTAGTTATGTTTGATATTTACTCAATAGAGTTTTATATACATTAATTAGTTATTTAAGTCTTTTCTAAAAGTTTTGCACTGAATCTTACGATACGATTCTCGATACGATTCGCGATACGCGATTCCTAGGTTTTCGATTCGCGATACGATTCACGATTTGACAACTATGCCATCCATTAGCATACAACTCGGAAAATGTGATACTACACAAAAAGCTTGGAATTTTTTGGCAAACCGATATGTTCAAACCAATTTTGCCAAAAAGTATAAACTTGAATAGGATATACGGGCCCTACAACAACAAGCAGGACAATATGTTTCTGATTTTCATTCTAGTATGTCTCTTATCTGGGATCAGTTGGAACTCATGGAACCACAGTGGACTACTGATATGGAATTATGGGAAACCTTTCGTGAGGAGACTCGACTTGTCCAATTTCTCATGGCTCTCAGAGAAGAATTTGAACCGCTATGAGCTTTCATGCTCCACCGTAAACCTCTGCCTACCGTTAAAGTGGCTTTAACTGAATTAATTACTGAAGAAACTCGCTGAGGTATCTCTTCAACTCTGTCTTCAGTATTCATTGCGACCCCTCGCCCTCAGCAACACTCTTACCGACCTCCCACAAATCACCATACTCCACGCCCTCCCCAGACCTCAACATATTCCCACCAAACTTCCCCTAGGCCACCCCGAGGTTTATCACAAGTCCAATGTAACTACTGCAAGGATTTTGGCCATACGGTTAAGTACTACCCATCTCCTACTTCTCGTTACATGCGAGGCCTCCAAAAATCCTCCCAATCTGCTACTGCCTTCACAACATCTGATCCATCTGGTATCCGCTATATGCCCCCACCTGGTTTCTGTCCGCCCACCATTCTTAAGGACCCCACCAACCCTTCCCAGCTCAGTCATAATGTTATATCTGCCTTCTCTGCTTCTCCTGGCACATCCACTTCGCCATAGTTCCTTGATTTTAGAGCTTCAAACCACATGACATTTGACTTTACCCACTTTTTCACTTCTAGTCCGATTCACTCATCTCCCCCGATTCATACAGCTAATGGGTTCACCATCTCTGCTAGCCACATTGGTTCCATCAATACCACCAACGGTTTGTCTGTTCTTGATGTTCTTCTTGTCCCTCAACTATCTATGCAACTTTTATCTGTTGGCCAATTATGTGACCTTGGGCTAATTATTTCATTTGATTCTTCAGGTTTTCTTGTACAAGACCGTTCGACGGGGATATCAGTTGGGACATGCCATAGAGTTGGACGCCTATATGTGACAGACATATTATAAATTCCTTCTCCAAGTGGTTCCTCCTTCGTGACATTTACCCCCAATCCCTCCTCATTCATTTTCCAGCATTCTAGATTAGGTCGTGTTTCTTTTTTTCGTCTTCATTTTATGGTTACTAAAGGGTTGTTAGGATCAGCTACATTAGACAGAGATCCCTCTTATATTGCTTGTAAACTGGCTAAACAACCATCTCTTCCTTTTAATAATAGTACTACTATTTCCAACTCTCCCTTTGATCTTGTGCATTTTGATGTCTGGGATAAAGCCCCAGTTACCTCTATGGGTGGGGCCTTATATTATATTGTGTTCATTGATGATTACTCCCGTTATACCTGTACTTATTTACTTCGTTCCTGTTCGAATTTTTTAAAAATTTACATTGAATTTGCCACTATGATTAAAACTCAATTTTCAAAAACCATTAAAACTTTTCGATCAGACTTTGGAGGTGAATATCTGTCTAAATCCTTTCTTGATTTTCTTAAATCTCAAGGGACCCTTCCTCAACTTTCTTGCCCCGACACCCCTCAACAAAATAGGGTTGCTGAACGCAAACACCGTCATCTTGTTGAAACAGCCCGAACTTTACTTGTCTCGTCCTCTGTCCCTTCCGTTTTCTGGGGTGAAGCCATTCATACATCTGCCTTCCTCATTAATCGCATTTCTTCCTTGGTTATCGGTAGTATATCTCATTTTGAATGTCTCTTTGGTACCAGACCTGATTATTCCTATCTTCGTGTTTTTGGAGCCACCTGTTTTATGCTTCTTCCAAAACGAGAACGCACAAAACTCACACCAAAAACGGCTATGTGCGTCTTCTTAGGGTATGGCGTTCAACAAAAGGGCTATCGTTGTTATGATCCTATCACAAAAAGACTCCGTATTTCTCGACATGCCACCTTCTGGGAAAATACTCCATACTACACCCTGTTTAAGGATTTCGCGTCTTCCACTGACCCCTCCCTACCGGTTGATCCATTTTTTGACTTTTCTACCACTGATTCCCCTTCCCCTCAACCCACTCCTCTCCCTATTCCTGATCCTGCACCCTTCCATACTCCTACCACTGATATTGTATCTGGATGTCCACCTGCTGATGACTCTACGTCCTGCCCTGACTCTATCTATCCCATCGACGGTTCTGTGCCACGAACGAACGACTCGTGATCGTCGCTCGCTAGCCAAGCTCTCCAATTATCACTGTTTTCTCTCTGCCATGTTGTCTCACCATGAACCAACCTCCTACCGCACTGCTTCTTCAGATCCTCTCTGGCAACAGGCTATGACTGAGGAACTTACTGCTCTCCAACAAACCAATACATAGGATATTACCACCTTACCTGCCGGTCACCCTGTTGTTGGTTGTAAATGGATTTACAAAATTAAAACTAAGGCTGACGGTTCTATTGATCGATACAAAGCTCGTCTTGTTGCCAAGGGCTTTACTCAAGAATATGGCATTGATTATGAGGAAACTTTTGCTCCTGTCGCTCGTATAACTACTGTTCGCACTCTACTTTCAGTTGCCTCTATCCGACAATGGACGATTCATCAAATGGATGTCAAAAACGCCTTTCTTCATGGTGACCTCTCTGAAGTGGTTTATATGCAACCTCCTCCCGGCCTTCCTCATTCCTCCGGGCAAGTATGCAAACTCCGGCGTGCTCTATATGGTCTCAAACAAGCACCCCGAGCCTGGTTTGAAAAATTCTCCACCGCTGTCCTTGATCATGGATTCTCTCAGAGTGCACATGACTCGGCTATGTTCACATTTTCCTCATCACAGGGCATTATTATTCTTCTGATATATGTTGATGATATGATTATTACTGGGGACGATTTGGACGGTATATCTCGACTCAAAACTTATCTGTGTTAATGTTTCGAAATGAAAGATATGGGTACTCTTCGCTACTTCTTGGGCATTAAGGTTGATCATTCATCTACGGGATACTTCCTTTCTCAGGTGAAATATGCTTCTGATATTGTTGACCGTGCTGGCCTGACAGATAACAAAGTTGCAGATACTCCGCTTGAAATGAATGTCAAGTTTTCTTCTTCTGATGATACTCCTCTAATTACTCCTACATTATACCGACAGCTTGTGGGTAGTCTCAACTATCTCACTATCACCAGGCCAGATATCAGTTATGATGTCCACATTGTGAGTCAGTTCATGTCTGCACCTCGCTCTGTTCACTTTGCTGATGTTCTTCGTACATCCGCTACATAAAAGGGACCATATACCAAGGCCTACATTTCTCGTCGGCCTCTAGTCTTACGCTACAAGGGTATTCTGATTCTGACTGGGCAGGTGATATTACTGATCGGAGATCCACCACCGGCTTCTGCATTTTTCTTGACAACTCTCTCATTTCATGAAAAAGCAAGAAGCAAACTGTTGTTGCTCGATCGAGTGCTGAGGCTGAATATCGTGCTCTTGCTCACACTACCGCCGAAATTGTTTGGCTCCGCTGGCTCCTCCAAGATATGGGCATCTCTATTACGGATCCCACACCACTCTTTTGTGACAATCGAAGTGCTATTCAAATAGCCCATAATGATGTTTTTCATGAGCGCACCAAGCATATTGAAGTGGACTGTCACTTTACTCGTCATCATCTCTCCCAAGGACTTATTCAGTTACCACACATCTCTTCCGTTCTTCAACCAGCTGATCTCTTCACCAAATCACATGTGACCGCTTGCTTCCAATTTCTAGTGTCCAAGCTCCGCACGCTTTCCAAGCCATCTTGAGCTTGAGGGGGGGTGTTAAAATATTATTCTTTCTTTTTTCCACACATCATGAATGTTTTCTCTTTCTTTTTCCCTTTGACTACTTTATGTTTCCTCTTTCTTTTTCCCTTTGACTGCTTTCATCATTATGTCTCTTTCTATGCTCTTCTAGTCTTGTATATATATATGGCTGATATCCTTGTAATGGTAGAACACACATATATATATATAGAATAGATATTCTTTCTCTCTTCCTCTACATTTGTAATTTCTCTACATTTATCAGATCTCACCTGCTGATATCTGGTAAATTTCAAATGAGCTTTTTTTATTGTTTCCATCTTTTTCAGTTTGAAAGATATTACTATCTACCATCCATCAAGGTATATACCTTTAATCTTTCACCTATAAGTGGACATCATTTAATTTCCTTTAACGCAAATCTCTGTACGATATAAACTGCACGTATTTAAGGTATGTTTGAAACAAGGACAATCCAGAATCTTTTGAAATTATTAATTCAGACTTGGAATGTCTTGTTCCTGAAGCGTATCTGTCATCAACAATTATGAATTTTTATATGTGGTAATTATTTAAGTTTCATACAGGTGATTGATACTTTACTCGACATGCCAAACGAAGCCTTGATGTTAAAGCAATAAGAAATTGAGCATTTTTAGTTCTTAATTATTGTTTGGCAGGAAGGACAACTATAAAAACATTACTTCATTTTGTAGAATATATATATATCTTCAGCAGAAAATTCCTCATACTTTTATCTCCTTACTCCTTATTGAGATCTTAAGAAAGTATGCACACGGTTTATGAGATTGTAATTTTTATTGGCCTCATGGTTTGTTTTGGCTTAGATATCTGCAACAGCCAACGTCTCCTAGGGGAAGGCCAAGCTGTGATTATCATTTTTTCAGTACATACTTCTATCCGAAGCTGAAAGAGGCTGTACTTAACAAGGTATCTTTCTGCCGTTTCTCTATCTGATGCAAACAAGAAAGGAAACTTGATTCCATTCAGTCAAGGGAATTTTCCGCAGGATTCTCTTATGCATAAGCAAGTGGCGCCTTCATTTTCCCTTTCTTTCTCTTAGTATAATAATGTTTTATTCAACTTTTTTCTAGACTAATAAATTATTTATTCACATCAAATCCTGACGCCAGAGATTTTGTCATTTAGACTGCTAGTCCTCGAACTGTATCGTGAATATTTTCTATATCCTCTTCTTTTTACTGATGGCTTGTAGTGGGGTGACAAAGAAAATTCATTTGTGAAGATTAGAGGGTGGTGGAAAGGTGTCAACATATTTGAGAAACCATATATACTTCTTCCAATACATGAAAAGTACCATTGGAGCTTGGTGATTATTTGTATGCCGGACAAGGAAGAGGAATTAGGACCTATTATACTCCATTTGGATTCTCTAGGACTTCACGATAGTACATCCATTTTCGTCAACATTAAAAGGTAAGAAAAATGCCCACTGTACCAACTGATTTTTAAGATTTATCCATCATAAC
Source organism: Lonicera japonica (assembly GCA_021464415.1). Lineage (NCBI taxonomy): Eukaryota > Viridiplantae > Streptophyta > Magnoliopsida > Dipsacales > Caprifoliaceae > Lonicera > Lonicera japonica. Next base: position 52,103,953 of record CM038466.1, read on the forward strand.
AAAAAAAGATTTCTAACACAGAAATAATTGTTATTCTAGGTTTTTAAAAGAAGAGTGGAACTATCTTAAAGGAGAAGCCCCTTCAGAACTCCCAATTGCAGACAGAATTTGGAAAAATCTTCCTCGTAGAATTGGTGAGAAGATAATAGAGGTAAAATATTATTTACTCTGCCATTGATTAGGGTGGACTTGTGTCTTTCCTTTAAAAGTGTGATCCTCTTATTGGGGGCTCTAGTTCCAGGGATGTAATAAGCATTTTGAAATGCAAGAGAGGACTGACAAATTTTCTCTGTGGAAATAAACTGAGGTTCTTTTGAGAGGAATATAGGTTTTATTATTTCTGGTACATTTTAAATTACTGGAACTGATATAGTTATGCTTGAGGATTTGGAGCTTCTGTGGGAAAATATTATTTGAGTCAGTTTTTCTTACACTCTAACTCATCTTTAGCTTCTGGGCTAATTTCAGTGATTTGGTTGATTTTCCTTTTCCCCATCAGGTTCCACAACAGACGAACGAATATGACTATGGCCTCTTTGTTCTTTCCTTTATGGAACGCTTCATTGAAGAGGCTCCTGAAAGGCTGAAAAAGAAAGATTATACAATTATTTCTTTAATTTCTTTCACCTTTAGTTTTATCATATTATTACTCTCTCGGCCTATATTTTGTGAGTTTGATACTGAAATATTTCCTTGGTGGTTTATATTCTGATTTCTCAGTTCGGCAGGCAATGGTTTAGGCCTCAAGAAGCCTCTGACTTGAGACAGAAAATTCGATCATTACTCGTCAAGGAATTCAAAAGAGAGCCTCATAGTAACGCAAGCTGTTTTTAAATTGAGTTGTATTTTTACTTTTATTTACTTTTAATATATATATATTCTTTGTATTTTGCAGATGCAAATATGGAACACCAAATATGCACATATGTGAGGAAGAGAAAAAGGCTTCATGGGGTTGTAGGTGCTGAGGAGGATGCTCAGGTGGGGACTGCTGAGGTTGATGCTCAGGTGGAGGCTGCTCAGGTGGATGCTGCTGAGGAGGCTGTTGATGATCGGGAAACAAACCCGAACGACTTCTGTGAAGGTGCGACCATGGGATGTATTCTTGAAGTGTATAAGAACTGAAAGTGCCTAAAGCGAAGCAGGGTAAGAAAACCAGAAAACGCCTGAACCAAAACGTGCTGCCACCGGATACCGTGAACTCACTGCCTGAAGCAACTTTAATGGAATCTGCAGAACAGCAAAACAAAAGGAAGTTGCGAAGCAGCATAAAGGGATCAAATTGCCAGAGATATAAACTTCCAGATTTAAGGAAGAAAGTTGGGGAAGAAGAAATTTTTAGCTTATCAAATAATAAAATAAAAGGAATTTCAATAAACATTTTTAGGTTGGATGACGAATTTGTTTTAGTCGGTCAAGTGGACAAGGGGAAAATTTTCGGAGTGATTTGAATTAGGTATATGTATATTGTTTTAGATTCTTTTTTTTCTTTTTTTTTCTTTTTCTGGTTTTCTGATTTTGTACACTGGTGGTGGAGATGTCAAAGTGGAGGATGGATAAAAGTGAGGCAAAGGGGTGGAAGCGTTGGTGCTGCGCAGGACCATAAAATTGAGGGTGTGTTAGGGTGTTCTTTTATGTTTTTCTTTTTTTGATGCTTTTTTTTACTTATCTGTAATGGTAGAATTTTTCTGTTAAGTGAATGAACTTGTTTGTTTGTTAAATTTAATTTAGATCAAGGAATCCGACATTCACATCTGGCCCAAAGTGATGCAATCCTCTTAACTTTACACCACACCTCATCTACATCTATTTGCTTATCCTTGAACACACTAGCGTTCTTTTCCTGCCATATCAACCATGCCAATGCCATAGAGCAACATCTCCATAATTGTTTGGCCTTCCTTTTGTTGCCTTTGAATAGCCAATCGATGCATAAAAACTCATGCCATCTTTACCACATATTAACTCTTGTAACCAAATCGGTGGATGGGTAACACATTTTATTGTAAGTCCAATACAATACATACATATTATCTTGCAGATATGTTGTTGTTTTCTTTGTGACTTTGTGCAGAGGATTTATGAAAAGTTGCTGTGCACATTCGCAGTTAAATAGTCGACTATTTATATGTAACAGGCGCCTGTTTATGGTCCATTAGTTTGTATTTCAGCTCAGCATTTGACAATCGCCTGTTTATATGGGACAGTTGCATGTTTATGGTCCACTAGTTTGCATTTCAGCTCGGCATTGGAAAGTCGCCTGTTGTCCACTGGACAAGCGCCTGTCAAGTGTATAACAGGCGACTGTCCAATGCCGAGCTGAAATGCAAACTGATGGACCATAAAAAAGGCACCTGTCCCTAAGAAACATGCGATTGTTGATCGTCTACACAGTGACTTTTTGTGTTCCTCTTTCCCCAGACCTATTTATATACACACATTACTACTCACATACACTCCGTCATTCCCTCTCCTCTCTCTACAACATTCCCTCTCCTCTCTCTACACCTATTTCGCTGAATCCCTCTAAAATCTCTTCAAAATCATGTCTACGCTTGCGGAAAAAAAACTCAACGCAAAGATTCTTCTTCCGAACCTCCGGTGGATCCTGAATTTTGGGATTTGGCTTCGCAACAATTTTTCAACACGAAGCTCAAAACCCGTGGAGTCATCAATGGGCGGGTATTTGATTCTCAAACCTTCGGCACTCACATTGTTTAATTTTTCTCCATTGTCAAATAACTTATTTTTTCTTTCTATCAGAAATATAATTGTCACATATATACTTGAGGGATGCTTTTCACGAAGAAAATTTTCGGTCTAAAATTTCCGTATGACTTAGGTTTAGGGAGGACTTGAAAATTTTCGTACAGGCCGGACATGTCTTTATATAATACGGAAATTTTCAAGTGCGGATTGGTCCGAACCGAAAACGGACTCACATACATATATATATATATATATATATAGAGAGAGAGAGAGAAGTCAGTGATACGGGCCAAATTCAAATTGTTAGCCATGAGGATGTGAGGCCTTTGCAACTGATGGAATCAAATTCGGTATTTAAACTGGATATTAATCCACCAACAGGTTTTATCTTTTCGGAAGGAAAACAGTGGGTCGAAATAAAATCCACGACATGTTGGAAACGCACTTCAGTGAAAATAATGACGATTCTGAAGAGGAACTCTCTTACAGTTCAGATGAAAATGAGAACTTTACGATGTCACATAAAAGGCAGAAGGTCTCGAGCTTGGGAAAAAAGGTTCCTCAAAAAAATAAACAAAAGCCTGAGATCCTCAAATGACTACTCTCTAGAAAAACTCTCACCAGCTTCTGCAAGTTACAGGTATTTTCCGTTATGTATTTACTTGTTTAGTTATGATTTGGTTATTGATTTAGTTTGAAATTGCATTTTTCTGCAGCTAAATTCAATGGCACATGCAATGGCACATAAAAATGCAATGATAGTAATTCTGTGCCATTTCTATGTGAATTATTTCAAAAAATTTAATAAGTTTTTGATAGTAATTCTACCAATTAAATTTTATGGCAGTTTCTAAGCATTGTCATAGTTCTTATTACCTAGTGTAATTTAAGTGAGAAATAGGACAGCCAATTTTATTTCTCTTAGTATAGATTTTTATCATATATTTTATAAATTAATAATATTATACTAATTAAATGTGTTAGTTTCTTAGCATGGTCATGCTTGCTATTACCTAGTGTAATTTAAGTGAGAATATGAAGGTTATTATTTGAATTTGATAAAATGGGCTGCCCTTAAAAATCGAATACCCACTTCCAGTTCTATTAGTATAGATAGGGTATGTTTTTCTTAAAAGACAAACACGTATCAAACATACACATAGACTATACAAGATGAAAAGGCAATTGAGCCAAAATATTTTATGCACATAAGCCCTTTCAAAACAAAAGCAAACAAAAATACAAAATGGCATAGCTTGTGAAGCACGGATTCTTCCAAAGGGTCGCCGAGTCTAGTTGGGTGCGGCTCCAATTCGCACTCAAGAAGAATTGGAATTAATTAGTTAATTTTAATTTCCGATTCGGCAAGGATTCTTCAGGGATTCGTTTGGGACTCAAGAGGGATTCGAAAAAGAGTCCAATTTCCCTGTTTTTTAAAATTTAAATTGACTTTTTTTTGTTAAGAAAAAAATGGAGTGTTAACTTTTAACATATATATATGAAGACAATAGCCCACATAATCTTTCACATTACTTTGAAAGTCCAAAGTTTCTTGCATATGACTCAAGCTTCCCGACCAAACACCAAACACGATCCTTACAAATGGTTTTATGACCTCTAATTTAACTTATTCTTTGCAATTGTGGTTGTACTCTTGGCTCTTGCTTTACTCTGTTATATTGTTGCAACTCGGTGTGGATTCTGGCCCAACAATTCAACGTACACAATAAAAAATTTCAATTCCTCAATTCTACCACACAATGCATGAAAGGTGTTTGATAAAATATTTGAATAAAATTCTCACGAGGTTTGGTCATTAGGTGCTCTTGCTAGAAATACTATAATATTTATTTGCCTAGCTATATGGGTCATGGCAATTTAATTAACTATTATACTGAATTTAAGTAGAGAATGAGCATTAATGAAAATTTATCAATGGTCGAAATTTGAAATTTGTGTTTGTGTTATAATAGGAGCTACTTAACCATTGAACCATTGACCACCTCTTCCAGTCCGAGAGTATTTGTGTAGACCTTTTTTTGTCTCTTTTTCTATTGAATTGCTACCAACTATATCTATCTGTGTAGACCTTACTTTTCCCCATTTTGGGGCATTTTGTTTTTTGTTTAATTATATATGTAAACAATTTGCCTGACATATTTTTAATTTCAAAGTAAATTATATTTTTAATTTTCACATTATTTTTTTTTGTTTTACTGAAACGACACATTTCAAACGAATTCCAAGTCGGTGCAATATATATTATTTTTTCTGTTTTGCGGAGACGACACATTTCAAAAGAATTCCAAGTCGGTGCAATATCTCACCGTCCTTTATTCTGTCTGGGAATAAGTAGTGTTAGATTGAAGCCTCTAGCTAGGTCGAACCCAGTGGCTTGAATGTAGTGCATCAGTTAGCCTAAAATACGCTCTAAATGTTTAAAAACTGAGTTGCTACCAAAATTTTGAAGATTTAGAAATAGGTTGCTATGAACACGCCTTGAGTCATGGACTCACTAAGATGTTAGAACTCCCGAAAGAATTATTCATGTATCGAGGAAGTTTATTAGGGAAATCAAAAATACACTCTAAATGTTTAGAAAATGAGTTGCTACCAAAATTTCGAAGACTTATTCATATATGTATGTATGTATGTATGTATGTATGTATATACATACATACATACATATATATGTACATTATTTTTATGTTCTACGGAGACGACACCTTTCAAACGAATTCTAAGTCAGTGCAATATTCCACCGTCCCTTATTCCATCTGGGAACAAGCAGTGTTAGATTGAAACCTCTAGCTAGGTCGAACCTAGTGGCTTGAATGTAGTGCATCAGTTAGCCTAAAATTCTCTCTAAATGTTTAAAAACTGAGTTGTTACCAAAATTTCAAAGAATTGGAAATAGGTTGCCGTGAACACGCATTGAGTCCTGGACTCACTAGGCTGTTAGAAATCCCGAAAGACTTATTCATGTATCGAGGAAGTCTATTAAGGGAATCCAAAATATACTGTAAATGTTTAGAAACTGAGTTGCTACCATCACTCCACCATCAGTGTTTTTGCCGCTGTAAAAACTCCGTCATCAAAATCTCCTACCTTATTATGTTCTCCTCCCTCTCTTTCATCACCATCTCCTTTATGCTCCAGTCTAACGAGCCACTAAAAATTTGTATCCCCCACATTTCAAAATTACTCATCATACAACCTAAGTCAAAATAATATTTTGCGTCAAACTCATATCAAATAAAAAATTTAAGTAAATTTAAAAAAATCAAATATGCGCTTGAGAGGGGGTTTGAGATCTCAATGCAAGGGATAGTTTTGGAAGATAATCCCGAATACCACCTTATAGTAGACTGTAATGCACTGTCAGTTGACATTGAGAATGAAATTATGATTATAAAAAACTTAATCCTTGACAAGTATCGATTCAAATTTTTGGAACTCGAATCTCTTGATATTTCTTACCTCATATGCAAATGAACTCAATATCCAGTTGTATCCCCAACACTTTTTGAAAGAGTTTTAGTTGTGTCCGTTAGTGTATAAAAATACTTAGAGCATTGGGACTCACACAGACAGCTTCTTGGATTCCCCGTCTGGTGAGTCTTTAGTTTCCATAAGCTATATTGTATATCTAGTGAACGAATGAGAATATATGAAAGATCTTCTTAAAAGTAGTGAATAATTTGAGTTTGAGATAGGAAATGGGGTAGTCATTTATGTTCTTGAAGCAGTTGTTACGCAGATATCTGATGACAAGGTCATATATTGTTTTCAAGTCTCCTTTCTCACGAAGGTAGCTTCCTAGTAGGAACAAAAACAATGATAACTTTCCCATTTTTGGCATGTTAGACAATTGAGATGTATGCCGGCTAAAGATTGAATTACAAGCCAGCATACACCTCAATTGTCTATCATGCCAAAAATGGGAAATCTGCTATTCATTTTTGTTCCAACTAGGAAGCTACATTCATGACAAAGGAGACTTGAAAACAATATCTGACATTGTTGTCAGACATTTGCGTAACAACTGCTAATGTTAAGAACTTCAGCTCCTCTTTGAACCCTAATTTCAGTTTCAGTTACGGCCTGAAAAGTTCCTATTGGGATTGAAGATTAGAGGTTCGATATGACGATTACGTTGATGAAGAAACAAAATTAGCATCAAGGAAAGTTCATATCGAACTCTAATCTTGAATTATGCAGGATGTGGCTAGCAACTGCATGCATATATATAATGTTCTTATCTTCTTGTGCAATGTATCTCTCCAACCTACTGGGAGCAAGAGAAAAAAAACTACTGCACCCATACCCCTTGTAACTTAAATAGAAGAATTCTTATTTCTTACTTCGTGCTTTTTTCTGGAGGCCTGGCTTTTCAAAATTATTAGAGTCATAACGCGGGTTTTTTTTTCCTGATCCTACCTGCAAAGCCAGGCATTGAAAGAGGAGAAATCAAATATTTATATGGAAAATAGATGGCAATACTGTTAAAACACTTAGCAAGACATTAACAGAGAATTATTCACATAACAATTTGTTCAAAGAATGAAGAGGGTGATGGGTCAGCTTGATGTTGCTCTATCTTAAAGTGGCACATGGAATTACTTGAGGCCTTGCAACATATCTTCAACAACTTGTCAGCACCTTATTCACATGATTTTGGGTACATTAATTTCCACACTTGTCCTGAAAAGTTTCTTCTAAGAACATTATAACTAGTAACTTTTATCCAAAACATTTTCTTTTTGCTAAGAGCCCCAACATTTATTGCGATTGCTCATTATAAGTTTCATTTATATTGATTGTACCAGTGTTGCCTAATTCATGGACCCCCCATGCATATTGTGAATTCAGTGCGCCGACCCTAAACAGGGTACATTTGCCGCCAAAATGCCAATCCTAGCTACCCCGTATTTTGACTTGCACAGACAGTCAAAAACAAACATAATTTTTGTTTGTCCATCACATACAAAATACATATATCACAAATATCAAGTATTCCATCATATTATACTTATATGTGTGTGTGTATTTTTATATAGAAAAGATGATTAATTGTGTGTACGCAACCTGAAATCGTGTTTGACCAAGCCTAGCCCCCATTGACCCGTACAGGCTAGGTACCGTACCACGTACCAAAGTGTCCCATGAATTATGTAACATTGGATTGCACATCCTTCAAGAGAGTGCATCAAAGTACCATAAAGTTCAACATTTTGTAAGGAGTTTGTATCCTACAATATCCTCTGTTGTTGTGGTTTGATCTCTATCACATAAGGTTTTATCTCATGAACAAGGCTCCAGATACATGGTAGGGTTTGCGGATATGGGAAGGTTAAGTTGGTATAAAGTTAAATATGAATACGATGGGATATATCCTCACAATATTTAAAGAAGGACGTCGCATATACAGAATAGAAGGCTAATGTCTGTTGAACGCAATAGATAAATAAATTACTTGATAAAAGATGAATTAAAACCCCAATATTTCTATTTACATGAACCATACTTTTACTAGGAAAAACTTCTAATGTTTCGATTTCAAGATTCTGGCGCTAGGTTCATGTAAAAGATAGTCACGAGCATGATATTGTGAAGTTTTTTAGTATAATTAGTTGGTGAATGTGCAGTGGTCCGGGAGCAATTTCTGTTGTAAAGAAATTGTTTGAAAAAATAGGAGTAGCAAAGGTTGTAGCAACAGCTGTGGTTCCAGGTGATATGCCTCAAATTAATGACATTCTATGGAGATAGGAGTGACATTGGCAAGATGTATTTGATTCTTACCCTTGGTAAGGTTCTCGAATCTTAGAGTTTAGTTTACTTGCGAAGTTCTAAAAGGTGCGCATGGTGTAGAGCGGGAGGCCGCCTAGGGGCTAGATGGTCCTTTTCTATGTATATAATATGCGAAACACCTCTCTGAAGGCATCCTTGTTTTTAACTGATGAACTTTTTGAAGGGGTAAATGGTTGAAATTTTCTTTTCATGAAATTTGGTGGAGATGATCTATTTATAGAAAAATTCATTGGGAAGTAGGTGAGAAGAAAAACTAATATAAGCATGCACTTCCGGTCATTGAATATTTTTATGGTTATCTCACCCACTTTCCAAATGCATTTTTTGATGAAGCTTTGTAGAGATGAACTATCGATCATGGAGATTATCTCCACTAAATGTTATAAAAAAAAATCAACCATTTACCCCCTCAAAAGACAATGGTCTAAAAGGCGCTAGGTGGACCAAGGGCCGTCGTAGAGCGCCTATATAGGGCCTACGCACATGGGTGCTATGTGGTCACTTTTAATTTTTTTTTTTTTGGTTTTTAAATATATATATATTTATAGGAAAAATTTCAATTAATGACCTTATTTACGGACCGGGTCATTTGGTATGCTTCCCGATGGACTTTGTTGATGAAATTTGATAGGGATGTTCTTCATCATGTGTCGAACATCTCCACCAAATTTCATCAAAAAATTCAACCACGAAGTAGGTTAACTACGGGATTGAAAAATATTGGTTCATAAATAGATATATAAAATCCAATATTTTTTCAATCATGTAGTTAACTCACTTCCTGGTTAAATTTTTTTGATGAAATTTGGTAGAGATGTTATACACATGATGAAGCACATCTCCACCAAATTTCATCAAAAAAATTCATTGGGAAGCGTGCCAAATGGCTCGGTCCGTAAATAAAGTCCTTAAATTAAGGTCCTTATTTGAAATGTACCCATTATATACATGCATAAATACTATAATGCAAAAACAAATTAAACATAGTCATTAGGTCCAATGTACATCAATATGAAACTATGAATTTATTTCAAGTGACCATAAAAAAGATGATGAAGAAAAACAAGCAACAACAAAAATAAAAGAGGAAGAAGTTTCGAGATAAAGACATAAGGTTGAAGAAAGAATGTAGAAGGTAAATGGTGAGTTGGTAATTAGTTAAAGTGAGATCTTCCCCTTCCTTTCTAGTTGCGGTACAATGGTTAATACTTGATAGGTTTTCTTAAGGGTCGTTTGATTAAGCCACGTGGTGAGATGTCTTTTTGCTTTGTAACTTTTTCCATGAAGAAATTTTCTTTGGTAGTTTAAGAAGAAAAAATTTTCACAAAAAATAATGAAGGATTGAATACATCTACTCATAAAAATGAGTATGAAATGGAAAGTATTTTATCATATGCCTCCACTTATTTTCCATCTTCTTACTAAAATCAAGTGTTTTTATTTTCCTTTTCCACGTTGTTATCAAATGGAACCTTAGTAACTATTTTATTTTAACAAAAAAGATAAATAACTACAGAATTTCAACTGTTTATGCAATGAAAAAGCAAAAAACTCCATTTATTTGCCTAATCAACCTCCCCCCCCCCCCCTCCCCCCACCCCCACCCCCACCCCCACATCAAAAGAAAAAAAAATGAAGAAGAAGCCCAACCCAGCCTATGCTCCCACCCAAGCACTACCCAACCCGATTATGCGGGTGCCTAAATCCCACCTAATTCATGCACCGATTAACGCTTAGGCTGCACCTTTCATGGTTACTCTCTGAGGTAGTGACAAAAAGAATGTCAATGACTGAATTGTCACTAATTCTGGTGTAATTCTTATATTTTGTAAGTATAAAAATTAAATTGAATAATTTTATTTTATATATTTAAATATGTTTTATTTTGAGGATATGGATTATCCATGACGGATACCTGGATATCCATATTTTTTTATATTTAAAAATAGTATCTAAATTTGCTAAATAATTATTCAGATGTTGTGGGAATAATTTTACTCAACCCTTCATTAGATGAACCATTTAAATAGGGTATAAATACAATAGTAAATAGGGTTAACAAGAAAGCCCAATATGGCTCATAATGTATAATTTACAAAATAAAATCCCTAATACATATTCTATCTATACGATAGCACACTACGTGTAATTTCTTTCAACACTTCCCCTTGTGCTGAGTTGGAGATAGAATGGTACATGCCTTGTTGCCTCATTAAAACTTTGTCAAGTAAAAACCCTGTGGGAAAAATAACCTTGATCAAAGGAAAAAGAGTACAACATTATGATAATTATGTTAAACTTCATTCATTGAGTCTATATTTCTATTTGATTATTACTTCGATCAATAGAGTTTGCACGTATCGTTACCTCGTTAAAAACCTTACCAAGTAATAAAACCCAGTGGGAAAATGAACATTGGTTCAAGGAAAATAGTATAACGTAATGTCATGTTAATGATAGACTCCCCCTCAAGTCTACACATTACCCTGATGTTTGCATTAATCAAGGAATTTGAAAAACTTATGCATAAATCGTTGCCTCGTTAAAAACCTTACCAAGTAACAAAACCCTGTGGGAAAAATAACCTTGGTTGAAGGAAAAGAGTACAATGCATGTTAGACTTCTTCTCAAGTCTATACTCCCCCTAATCTTTACATCGATCAAGGGAGTTTGAAAAGCCTACGCATTCCTATGCTTTTCACATATTTTTCAAATATAACCTTAGGCAAAGATTTGGTAAACAAATCTGCCACATTCTCCTCAGATCTGACTTGATTCACTTGAATATTAAAGATAGCATGTTGTTGTTGATTATAGAAAATTTTTGGAGATATATGTTTTGTATTATAACCCTTGATGTAACATAACTTTATATGTTCGATGCAAGCTGCATTGTCTTCATATATGCAAGTGGGCTCTTCAGTGGTAGAACTCAAACCACTAGTTCCTCGAATATGTGTAATGATTGCCCTTAACCATATACATTCACGAACCGCTTCATGTAAAGCAATAATCTCAGAGTGGTTCGAGGAAGTAGCCACAAGAGTTTGCTTTGTTGATCTCCAAGATATTGATGTATTCCCAATAGTGAATACATAACCAGTTTGGGAACGACCTTTATGTGGGCCAGAGAGGAACCTGCATCAGCAAAACCAACCAAAATATCATTTGGGGTTTTAATATAGGGGCTAGCCTTTTCGACATCAACATTTACTTTATAAATTGTCGTCTCATCTGCAATTCTTTTTGCCTCTCTGTAGGAAAAGAACAGTCCCAAGTCAATGATTCCTTTTAGATATCGAAAAATATTCTTGATACCATTCCAGTGACGCTGCGTTGACGCTGAGCTAAATCTAGCTAACAAATTCACTGAGAATGCTATGTCTGGTTGAGTGCATTGAGCCAAGTACAATAATGTGCCTATTGCACTTATATAAGGAACTTCAGCTCCCAACACCTCTTTGTCATCTTTCTTTGGACGGAATGGATCCTTTCTTGGATCCAAACTTCGACTGATCATGGGAGTGCTAGTAGGATGCGTTTTGTCCATGTTGAATCGCCTGAGCATCTTTTAGACATACGCAGACTGGTTGATTAATATTCCACAAGCTCGATGTTCTAGTTCAAGACCTAGATAGAATCAAGTTTTCCCAAGATCTTTCATCTCAAATTCGGATTTCAGGTAACTAGTGGTTTCTCTTATTTCATCAAAAGTACCTATAATGTTCACGTCATCAACATATACAACTACAATTGCGAATCCGGAACTTGTTTTCTTTATAAATACGCAGGGACATAATTCGTTGTTCTTATATCCCTTCCCAGTCAAGTAATCACTTAGACGGGTATACCATATCCGTCCAGATTGTTTTAATCCGTAAAGTGAACGTTTTAACCTAATTGCAAACGCACTCCGTGATTTAGAGTCACTTGACTTGGGTAATGTAAGGCCATCAGGCACTTTCATATATATCTCTGAATCAAGATCCCCATAGAGATATGCAGTAACCACATTCATAAGTTGTATTTTCAGTCCTTCAAAAACTACTAAGTTAATTAAGTAGCGGAATGTTATAACACCTATTATGAGATAGTATGTCTCCTCGTAGTCAATTCCAGGGCATTGTAAGAAACCTTGCACCACAAAGTGAGCCTTATACCTTAGAACTTCATTCTTCTCATTACGCTTTCTGACAAATACCCATTTATGTCCTACAGGCTTTACATTTTGTGGGGTTAGTACTACCGGACCAAATACCTATCTTTTTGCCAGAGAATCTAGTTCTACCTGAATTGCTTCTTTCTATTTAGGCCAATCTGCTCTTTGTTGACATTTTGCAACAAAGCGAGGTTCGACATCATCGTGCTCTATGATTTCTTGAGCAATAGTGTATGCAAATATATCATCAATATATATGGAAGATCTTTCCATCAACTCATATGCCTTCTCATAATCCATTGAGATTTCTTTGTTCTCTAGAATCATTTTAAACATCGAAGCGTCCTCCAGTACTGATTCATGAACATAAATATAATCAAAGATAATCTCATAAGAAGGGTTCTTTTTATTAATGATTAATAAATCGATTTGTGCCTTACTCTCCCTTTTCTTCCTTGGGTGAGTGTCAGTCGAACCGAGTGGTCTCCCCCTTTTCCTTTGGGAAGCCACAGCCCTAATCACATCTCCATTAAGTGTGGTTGCAGTATCTCTATCTGCAACACCGTGCCCCTTGTCGGGGACTTCTAACCTTGCAGGCACATTTGCAGCTAGTATATGTGATCTCGTCACTTTTGCGATATCAGTAAACGCATCAGACATCGAATCTATTAAGTTCTGAAGATCGAATATTCTTTTCACTTCACTTTCACATTGTGAAGTGCGGGGATCAAAATGAGACAGGGTGAGAACAAACCACGACAATAAGGTCTTAATCTTATTTTGATACAGGGGGAGATTATTGACCTAAGGTCTTAATCTTATTTTGATAATAACAATAAATCAATCATGTGTAATTTAAAATGTTTCTTAATATAAGTATACAGTTCATTTACCTGAAAAATTCAAGAAAAACATGACAAGAATCACTCTTTCACTATTCGGTCATTGGACAAGACAAGGAAGATCAAATCTCTCAATGCAAATTATGAAGCACAAAGGATCAAAAGATTATATGAAAATCTTCAAGAAAAAAGCTCCAAATAAATATCAATCCGAAGAAACAAATCAAAGCATTCGAAAACTCGTTAATTCAGTAATTGAGTGAGTGCTTAAGATTTATGTAAAGTTACTTTATTGATCAAATCCCTATAGCTCAAATGTATTCATGCATATTTTATAGATTGATTCAAACAAGCCTGAAATTGAATTTATTTGAAAAATATCATTTTACAAAGACCAATTTTTAAAATAAATTCATATTAATTTTAAATAATCATATTTTAAGCTCTAATAAAAATAGGTATCTTAGAAACATATCTTTGAGGTTCAAAAATCATTAGAATTTTATTTGGAACTAAATTATTAAATTGCAAAAATATTTTTATTTTACATTTAAAATTCGCACAATCTTCACACAGTTTTGATCTAACGGTAAGATGGAGGTCTTTCCGGACTCCGATCATTTTGAAATTTTTACAGTAGTTAGACAACATCTCCTGGCACTTTTGACTAAACTTTTAGCATGATCCAACGGTCAAATTGGGAGAAATTAACAAAACAAATTTGAATTTTTTTGTCAAAACTAGTTGTTGGAAAGTTTGAAAATGTATACTTTGGAGCCAAAACCTTTCTTAATCATCCCCAACGGCCATATGATTTTGCAAGCTATAAATATGAGGTCCTAGACATGTTTTAACATAACTTGAATCATTCTAATACTCTATTATTCATATATTCAAATATACAAAGATTCAAGAACACATTTTGATCAATCTTTCATCTTTTGAGCTATATATTTTTTTGATCAATCTTGATAACTCTAGTGTGAGCTTTATTTTTAATCTTCAAATAAACTTGAGAGTTATTGTATTGCTGTGTATCACCACAAATAATTCATTCTTCATTTCAAAAGAGAGTTTGTCTCTTTGTAGAGTAAGAGAGCATATCTTGTGAGAAGTGTAGTGTGTATAGCTACATTATGAGTGTTGTGTGCATAATGACATTTGTATTAAGGTTTGATCTTCACCCGAAGAAGATTGAATAGTGAAAATTCTCGGAGAACTAACCGAGCGCGAACGTATGGTTGAAGAAACCGAACAGTGAGGACAAAAAGTCTCGAGCTTCAAATTGGTTCAATTTTTCTAAACTCAAGCTCTCTTTTTACTGCTATATTATTGCTTGTATTTTGAGATTGCTTATTTGCTTGTCTTGAGATTGATCACTTAAAATTTATTATTTCCTTGATATTATTGCTTAACTAAGTTGCTTTACTTAAATATTTTAAAAAACGTTTTAATTCCGCATTTAGTTTTTAAAACCCTATTCACCCCCCCCCCCTCTAGGGTTGTTTTTCGACCAACAATTGGTATCAGAGGTTGTAGTTTTATTTTGATTTAACAATCTTAGAGTTTACGATCATGTCTATATATCACGGAACCAATTTTTTTAAAGGTCTCTCCACCCATAGACCACCTCTATTTGACGGTAAAAATTATAGCTATTGAAAAAGTATAATGAGTATATTTTTACAATCTAGTGATTTTGAACAATGGAGAGTTGTACTTGAAGGACCCTATGAAATTACCAAAAAAGATGATAGTGCAAAAATTGTTCTTAAGAAAATGTCCGAGTATGATGAAAATGATATTAAAAAAATTTAATATAATGCTAAAGCCTTAAATGCTTTAAATTGTGCATTAAGCATGGATGAATATAAAAAAAATTCTAGTTGCTAAACGGCTAAAGAAATTTGGGATAAACTTGAGGTTTCCTACGAAGGAACCACTCAAGTTAAAGACGATAACATAAATATGCTTGTTCATGATTATGAATTATTTAAAATGGAGCCTAATGAATCTCTTACTTTCTTGTATAGTAGATTTTCTATTATTACTAATGATTTCGATCTTCTTGGAAAAGTTTATTCTAATGAAGATAAGATAAGAAAAATTCTTAGGATTCTTCCAAAGAAGTGGCGTCCAAATGTGACGGCGATTCAAGAAGCAAAGAATCTCAAAACACTCAGTATGGACGAGCTTTTGGGATCTCTAAAAACTCATGAGAATGAACTTCAAAGAGAAGAAGAAGCGGATACAAAATCAAAGAAAATTTTAGCTCTCAAAACTATCCAACATGAAGATAATGATGTATTAATGGATGGTGATGAAGACATGGCACTTCTATCTAGAAAATTTATAAAATTTCTAGCTAAGAAGAAAAATTCTCAAGGAAAAGATAACAAATATCCATCATTCTCTAGAAAAAACAACGATCGATCAAATCAACAAATAGGAGAAAATAAATAAATCAAAAAGTGATATCATTGTCATGAACCCGGTCATATCAAGCCAAATTGTCTCGTTAGAAAGAATGAGAAAAGGGATAAACTAGATAAAGTATTCAAACAAGTGAAGTATGCACTAAAAGGAACATAGAGCGATTCCAAAGAAGGAGAATCGGATGCCGATTCTAGCGATGAAGAAACGGCCAATCTTTGTCTTATGGCAAATGAAGATGAGGTAAATTCTAACTATAGCTCATTTAGTGATAATTTTGATGATAATGAAAGTGTGCATAATGAATATGATGAACTATTTACCATGTTTAAAGAATTACATATTAAATTTGAAATTCTCTCAAAAAGATATACAAGTCTCAAGAAAGAAAATTCCATTACTTCTACCAAATGTGAAACTTTAGAAAAAGAAAACATTGACTTTAAAAAGGAAATCAATTATTTGAAAAAGGGAAAAGAAAATGAGACTTCAAACTTACTTGCACTAGAAAATGAGGATTTAAAAGAAAAATTAAATTATTTAACTAATAGTCTAACCAAGTTCACAAATAGAAAAGATAACTTGGATAAACTATTGGGAGTACAAAGGTGTGTCTTTGATAAAGCCGGTTTGGGTTATAATCAAATCCATAACCAAAAGGATTACAAAAATTTCTTCAAAACATACACGCCGCATAATCCTACTAATCTTTGTTCATTTTGTGGAAGAAACACTCATAATGCACATTCTTGTTATTACAAAGAAAAGAATTTTGCTAAGAACAAACTTGCTTGGATTCCTAAAGGAACCACTATATACACTAACCCCAAAGGACCCAACTTATTTTGGGTACCAAAAGAGAAGTTACTTAAGATTTTGGTGTAGGTTTGCATGAGAGCAAAAGCTAGCAAAACAAAGTGGTTCTTGGATAGTGGATGCTCGAAACACATGACGGGAGAAAAGAGAAATTTCTTGAGTCTCACTCCTAAACAAGGAGGCAACGTTACATTTGGAGACAATGCCAAAGGTAAAATCATTGGTATAGGTAAAGTTGGTAATAAATCTTCTTATATTGATAATGTTTTACTTGTTAATGGTTTAAAACATAACTTGCTTAGTATTAATCAATTGTGTGATAAAGGTTATGAAGTTATTTTTAAATCCGAATGTTGCATTGTTAAAAATATTAGTGATAATTCTATCTTTTTGTTGTTTATAGATCTAATAACGTATATACTCTTGAACTTGATGATTTGTCTCAACAAGATGTTAAATGTTTATCTGTGTTAAATGATGTTTCTTGGTTATGGCATAAAAAAAAATTAGGTCATGCTAATATGGATTTAATTCACAAGTTATCTAAAAATGAATTAGTTAAATGATTGCCCAAAATTAAATTTGTTAAAAATAAAATTTGTGATGCTTGTCAACTTAGTAAACAACACAAGTCTTCATTTTGCATGTTATTATAAACTAACAATAACTTTGCAGTCTAAAAATCATTATATGTTATTCAAAAAAAAGAAGGGAAAAGAATCTGAAGATCATCAGCATCAAAATTCAAAACAACATCGAGACTAGAAGAAGAATAATCAACAAAATTATGCTCCATATCTAATAGAGCTGTCCAATCAGGACCCATTGGCTCGGCAACCTCCGCAACAGTACCACTTTGAGAAAATTGCGATGAATGGCCTTCCAAAGCAGCTTGGTAATCTGACAGAGTCGGATATGCCGGCAAACCCACATTAGTTAGAAAATCACTATGGTCTGAAAGATTCCCGGTAGTCGGAAGAATTTCAGGTGCAACATTTTTCGCTAACGATAAGAGCCCTGTAGAACTTCTAGGATGAGCAAAAGAAAAGCATTGGTTAGCGCTAGAAGACTCATAATCGAGCATCTAATGTTGTCACTCGTGACTGCAAAGCCTTTAACGCCGTCACCTGTGATTGTAACTCTTGTACCTTATGATCAAGAGAAACAATGAGCGCAGTACAACCTTTACTGGGATTCTCGACTTTTGTCTTAGCTTCAAAAAAAAATGAATTGAGAGTCTCAAGATATTGATGTTCGAGAATATTTTGTAAAATATTTGCAACACTCTTTATCCTGAAAACGGTGAAAATTGTGCAATAATCTTGACGACTAATCACATCAAGAAAAATTTGTGCATATTCACACCATGGCTGACATCTCTTACATCTATAAATGTAAGCAGCACAAGAAGAACCTATACAGTGGAAGGTATTCGGCATACTTGTGATTTGCATTCCCTTACTCATGGGTACCCCATATAAAAGTTATAAGAAGAAAATGGATCTCGAGGGAGACAACAAGAAAGAGGGGACAAGAGGCATCTAGCACTGAAAGAATCCCGAAAATGAAAAGTTGTCATCCTAAAAAGTCAAAAATATAGCGCCCCCTGCGTGCATTTAGAATCCACCGCCCTCGCACAGTTTAGATCCCTTTTTAATGTTGACATAAGGGGAGAAAATATGTGCGGTAAGAATTTTTACTGTGGAAAGATTTTTTATACTGACTTTAAATACTGTGGTAAGATTTTAAATGCTTTTTTACATTCACACTTTTGAAAGGTTTATTTATAATATATATATATATATATATATTAGTTTTGGTTTTAAAACTATCTCAAATATTTGCAATATTTTTTAATTGTCATTTTTGCATAAATTGAGATGGAGCATATTATTTATTTACATTTATATGCTGTTTATACTTGTTATTATAAACACAGATTAATTTATTATCATCATAAAAAAGGGAGAGATTGTTGACCTAAGGTCTTAATCTTATTTTGATAATAACAATAAATCAATCATGTGTAATTTAACATGTTTCTTAATATAAGTATACAGTTCATTTACCTGGAAAATTCAAGAAAAACATGACAAGGATCACTCTTTCACTATTCGATCATTGGACAAAACAAAGAAGATCAAATCTCTCAATACAAATCATGAAGCACAAAGGATCAAAAGATTATATGAAAAGCTTCAAGGAAAAAGCTCCAAATAAATATCAATCAGAAGAAACAAATCAAAGCATTCGAAAACTCGTTAATTCAGTAATTGAGTGAGTGCTTAAGATTTATGTAAAGTTACTTTATTGATCAAATCCCTATAGCTCAAATGTATTCATGCATATTTTATAGATTGATTCAAACAAGCCTGAAATTGAATTTATTTGAAAAACATCATTTTACAAAGACCAATTTTTAAAATAAATTCATATTAATTTTAAATAATCATATTTTAAGCTCTAATAAAAATAGGTATCTTAGAAACATATCTTTGAGGTTCAAAAATCATTAGAATTTTATTTGGAACTAAATTATTAAATTGCAAAAATATTTTTATTTTACATTTAAAATTCGCACAATCTTCACACAGTTTTGATCTAACGGTAAGATGGAGGTCTTTCCGGACTCCGATCATTTTGAAATTTTTACAGTAGTTAGACAACATCTCCTGGCACTTTTGACTAAAATTTGAGCATGATCCAACGATCAAATTGGGAGAAATTAACAAAACAAATTTGAATTTTTTTTGTCAAAACTAGTTGTTGGAAAGTTTGAAAATGTATACCTTTGAGCCAAAACCTTTTTTAATCATCCCCAACGGCCATATGATTTTGCAAGCTATAAATATGAGGTCCTAGACATGTTTTAACATAACTTGAATCATTCTAATACTCTATTATTCATATATTCAAATATACAAAGATTCAAGAACACATTTTGATCAATCTTTCATCTTTTGAGCTATATATTTTTTTGATCAATTTTGATAACTCTAGTGTGAGCTTTATTTGTAATCTTCAAATAGACTTGAGAGTTATTGTATTGCTGTGTATCACCACAAATAATTCATTCTTCATTTCAAAAGAGAGTTTGTCTCTTTGTAGAGTAAGAGAGCATATTTTGTGAGAAGTGTAGTGTGTATAGCTACATTGTGAGTGTTGTGTGCATAACGACATTTGTATTGAGGTTTGATCTTCACCCGAAGAAGATTGAATAGTGAAAATTCTCGGAGAACTAACCGAGCGCGGACGTATGGTTGAAGAAATCGAACCGTGAGGACAAAAGTCTCGAGCTTCAAATTGGTTCAATCTTTCTAAACTCAAGCTCTCTTTTTATTGCTATATTATTGCTTGTATTTTGAGATTATTTATTTGCTTGTCTTGAGATTGATCACTTAAAATTTATTATTTCCTTGATATTGTTGCTTAGTTAAGTTGCTTTACTTAAATATTTTAAAAAACGTTTTAATTCCGTATTTAGTTTTTAAAACCCTATTCACCCCCCTCTAGGGTTGTTTTCCTACCAACACCACCGATGGTACTCAAGTCCTTCTGAGTCTAAAATGTCAAATTCGGGTCGAGTTGGGTCGGCCATCTTAATAAAAAAAATAGATAAAATATTACACAGTTATGAGTACATCCATGTTAATTATTTTTTAAGAATATAAATTAGATTTCAAAACCAAGATTTGTAATGGTCACATTTTCGATGCTACATGAAAATACTTTATCATAGTGATTATAATGCACATGAACTTTCATTATCATGGAAACTTTCAATTTATAACATACTAATTAAAATAATTAACAATATAAATAATTGTGAGTAAAACAATTATATAACTAATATTTAAATTTTCTTTAGCATGCTGATTTAAGTAAAACATAAATTTAATTAAAATAAAAACTGTTTTTAAGTAAAACAAAAATTTCATTAAAAGAAAAAAAAATTGAACAAATCATAGAAAAGTAGCATGAATATGTTAAAAAAAATGAAAATCGAAACAAATCATATTCAGAGGTCACAAGTATCAAGATTAATTCAAGCTCGCCAACAGAGAATTTAATACCACTAGCAAGTAATTTTGGTCTTATATTATTAACCCATTAAAAAAAATTTAAAACCAAAATTAGTATGGATTAAAAAAAAATTATTGATATTAGTACATATAAATAACCAATATGTCTTATTCCTTAACCGATAAATTAATGATCAGATCTTAAGAAATCTAGTTATTGGATCACATACACATTCATTAAAAAAATTCACACCATATCTTAAGAAATTCAGTTACTGGAAAAGCCTCCAAAGATATTGCCATTAAAATCACACTGTATATATATATATATATATATTAACGTGTACGTATATAACATAAACTATATATATTAATGTATATATATATATTAACGTATGTATATAACATAAACTATATGTATATTAATTAATAACAATGTATAAGCCTATGATTTAAATCTAATTTTTCACGCAAGTATAGGCAGATTGAACAAGAGATCAGAGTAGCAATAGACTAATTAAAGGGAACTCTTAATTATATACGTAAATCTCAATTTTTAATTTTGAATTCCAAGAGAGAAAGGAACCTGAATATATATGATCAGCCGAATGGAGAGGTACTTCGGCCTTATCCGTGGGATAATTATAGTAGCAAGGAAGATGATCGGATCTTGAAGGTTGAGCAACAAGAGAGAAGGCAAGCGGTGACAGTGGCTAGCGGCTAGGGTTTTCTTAGAGTTAGGGTTATTAGCTCTGAGCGTGCTGATAACTTGTTGTGGGAATAATTCTACTCAACCCTTCATTAGATGAGCCATTTAAATAGGGTACAAATACAATAGTAAATAGGGTTAACAAGAAAGCTCAATATGGCCCATAATATATAATTTACACAATAAAATCCCTAATACATATTATATCTATACGATAGCACACTACATGTAATTTCCTTCAACACTAATTTACGATGAAAATATTCAAAAATTTAAATTTAAATGAAGTTTTGATATGGATTTTTGAATATTCATTATAGCTCTAAAGCATTGGACAATCAAGTGTCAGGGTAATGTTTACATGACTTACTAGAACATCGGATTTGTGTTCAAATTTGATCCATTTACTTGGATATGAATTGAGATTTCTTGTCTCAATATGATTCATTTACGATGTGATTCAATGCGACACATATATACCCAATTTATCATTATTTATATTTGCCACCTAATTATTTGTATACTTCGGAAATAATAACCATTACCATAAAAACTATTAAATCAGTTTCTTTCACAAATTTTTGTTGCTATGAAGCTTAACTTTTTTATTATATTAATTTCATTATTTTTAATATATTTGCAAAATAGCTATTACGTAAAATTTAGTCATAATAGATATGATCTGGTCCGAATTTAATCTTAACAAATTTGGATTGTGTTAGTGTTTTAGTGATCTGGGATATGATCCTAATTCAAATTTGATCTAATAATATTTTAATAAATGAATTTAGATTTACCATATTCCGATTCAACTCGAATACGTTGATAGGCCCAATGTTTACATCAAATCTCTTATGTAATATATTCCAAGGCATTAATCAAGTGTTGGGTTATGTTCACAAATCTGGACCAAGTAGCAAGGTGCAACGGTGACCCATTATGTTGTTGTTGTTGCCTTCTTTTTCTTTTCTTTTCCTTTTTAAATTTTTTTTTAACACAATAATCCATTACACTACATTATTCTTGGGCGGAAAAGATGCTGCTAAATGCAATTGGTGTGACTCGAACCCGGCTCCCACGAATCAACATGTTAACTATTTTACATCCGTGAGATAAAGCTTTTAGATTTGAGTACGTTATTATTTATCACTATTACAATTTATTTGCTTGGATACTTTATGTATCTCATTTATTATATTTAGGTTTTCTATATTTATAGTAATCATTGTATCTCATACCAATGTGAAATATGCGAGTTGCATATAGAGAATGCTGCCCTATTATGTAAATGAAGAATGCTACATTGCATCTGGCGCGTCTCAAACTTGTAATCTCTAGGTTGGGGAGAAAGGTTGTTTGCACCAGAATAACTCTTTGTTTTTAATCAAAACTCTAATTTTAAATATAATTAATGACTTGAAGATAAATATACTTCTATTTAAAAATATGATAGAATAATTATATTCTAGAAAAATATGAGTTTGTATCAAAAGTAACACAATAGAAATAAGGGTGGCAATTAGTGTTTTTAGTTCGTAATTGGGTTTGACACGACACAAACTTGGTTTTTTCTGGTTTTTATTTTATTTATTTATTTATTTTTATTTTTCTTTTGATGAAACACAAATACCGTACGATGGACAATTGCAATTTTGACTCCCAACAAACACACTATAATACAAGTAGAAACAATAATTTCTTTAATTTAAAAACAAGACCAATTGACACGATAAGACACAATTAACACAATATACTTCCAAGTTCGTGCAATCTCATTTTAACGTTCAATACCAGCATGACACAACATTAGGTTTAAATTTTTCAGATGCAAATACAATATGGACGCTGTGAGAATCCGCAAATGCGACCCCCGGGTCTCAATCCCGTGTTTAAGAGGTCTAAAACGTCGGAACGGATTTCATCGTTTCATTTGCTTCAAAATATAGGGGTCTGTCCTATTTTCTATTTCTAAATACAATTGGATTTGTTCAGAGTTGCCAGCATATTTTACAAGAAAACGTACAAAAATCTACGTAAGGGTAAAGGCCAAAATAGGCCTTATTCCTACGCGTTTAGTCTACGAAACCGGGATTACTATAGGGTTCGGGAATTATATTACGATTTGGGAAGGTGTTAGGCACCCATTCCACCCTTTCGATCTCTAGTGGCTTATATGTTTATTCTAAAATTGGAAAACTTGGATGCATTTATTGATACTCTATCGTTTTTGGAAATAACTCATGAAAAACCTAAGTTTTGAAAGAAAATGGAAAAAAAAGGGTAAAAACTTTGTATTCCTTGATCCGATTTTCTTTGGTCTTATTGAAATGTTTAATTTACTAATGGCGGAAGTTTATCTTGTCTATTTTTTAAAGGAGAAAGATTTAGTATTGTTTCCTCATATAACAATATCAATTATCTCATTTTTTGTGCAGTTTAGAAAAAATCAAATTTTGTAGGAATTAATTTGATATGGAGTTGAACTCTTGAGGAGAGTGTATCAGATTTATCACAGTTTATGCAGAAGACAGAACATATTTGAGTTTTAACTCCTAAGTAAATATCATCGGTCCGAGTTTTGGAAAAGTTGGTTTTATTCAGGCGATGATGACTTTACTTTTTCTAGTTTTAAAAGTGATTTTATCGGTTTATTTTGGAAATAAAATATCGATAACCTTGACAATAAGTTTATCCAGCTAGAAGGTGGACAGAACAACAGATATGACAAGTCTACAAAACAATTCAAAATGGAAGTAAATGCTTTCGGTTTATGTTGGCCCAAGTAAGCCAATTCCCTACTCACTTATGGTACTCCCGAAAATAACTAGTACGTATATATGATAAACTTAAATAAGATTTTAAAAAAGTCTATAAAAACAATAAAGTAAGTATACAAAAATAATCTTAATTACTAGAAGGAATCTTAGTTACCTTCCCAACGATAAATAAGAATATGAGAGAGAAAATATGACCGAAGATAATCCGGAGGATATAGGCTTTTCTTCTCCAGATATAGTCGAGAATTCGACTTTAATGTTAGAGACGTCGAGTGTCAGAACTCGGAGATTCCTTAAATACTTCTTTAGAAAATCAGATTTTCAGATAATAACCCCTCCTTTTTTTTAGACTACCCAGAAAAGTTCCTCCTTCTCCTCTTGAGGTGTTGGCCTATTTATACTGTTCGGGGGAGATTGTCGCGCGATATTCCCTTCGAAAGGGCAAGTGTCGCGCGACATATAGGACAGTGTTACACAACAAACGGCTGAAGTGATATCCCTGACAGACTGATGTGTCAGGGAGTGAATGGTCTTAGTCAAAGGGATTTGTCGTGTGACACCTGAAGGTTTGTCGTGCGACAATCTAGTTTGTCGCGCGACATACCAAAAAAGGTAGATTTGTCGCACGAAAAATCCCTCTGGGAAAGGGTTTGTTGGGTTACAAACTTTCCGGAGCAGTTTCTAGTACTTTTGAGTAAGTAACAGACTTCAACAACGGTACTAGCGAGCGTTCCTTAGGGTTCTTGCGGGGGTCACGAATTGAGGTATCTACAGAAGCCCATCCTCCAGTCAATTTTGTGCAATTTTATCCCGGTGATGCATTATGTATTATGTTAAGCTACACATTATCAAAATAATCATATCTTAGCTAGATCATACTTCTAAAGTTGTACGTTATTTTATCAATAAATATAATTACTTTAATAATAAGTTTAAGGATAATAATGTTAGTATTTTACAAAACGTATTTTAACACTCTAAAATTATTTTTAGTGACAAAAAGTATTCCAAAATCTAAATAATATCTATAAAATATAATTAAAGATGATTTTAACATGTTATAATATTTTCATAAAATATTATTTGAAATTTGATTATTTTGTCGCGTCATTTATAAAATTATTGTTTGTAAAATTATTACTGATGTAGTACTTGTTTTTTACTTTTTAATGTATGACAATACTAGTCATATTAATTTATGTGAAAGTAGGCCAAACAAAAAACATTGCTTTTACTTGCAGAATAATAGCTTCTGTCACTCAGCTCCTCGATTCCTTACGTGCGGTCTAACTCAGAGTGATTTTGATTTTTGACAGCCAACTAAAATTACCATATTACCCTTTACCATAACCCATTAATTATTGGGTAAAATTTTCCATCCACAAAAATATATACTCAGGCAGACATTGTGTAATCCTGTTAATGGGTTGGTTATATGACGAGTTTTATTTTTATCCGAACATAATTTAATAAGTTATTGGATAATTTTTTAAAATTTATATATGATTTAATTTATTATCGTATAACTCGATAAGATGAATGATTAAAACTTTTTGTATTTAATTTTTACTAGAATAAGATGAATGAATAATTAAAACTACTAAAAAAGTAGGGATAAACATGAAACGTCCACAAATACTAAAATCAATACAAATCATTGTTTAATTAAATAAATATTGGTTTTATAAAAAGAATTAAAAACCTGATAGCCACCATAATTCGTTAAGAGGGTTCACTAATTAACTTAGAGCATCTCTAATGGTTGTGTATATTTTTTTTGTGTAAAATCCTATGTGTAAAGGAGTTTTAGACATAAATTATACACAAATCCATTTTGTGCTCCAATGGTACTCATGTATAAAATTGAAATGGACCAATGAAAATTACACTAATGGATTATATCATTATATGTAATATTCAATAATTTTGTATGAAATTTTTTTTATACATAATTTCATAATCACAATGTATCTTATTATTTAGCTTTTGATGAGTAAATTTCAAATATATATAAATTCTATTAAAAAATAGATTTTAGATTTTGAATTATATCATTTTAAAGTTTTTGTAAAAAGTTAAGGGGAAAGAAAGATGATGAGAATGCGTAAATTGAATTTGTATTTTATACAACCTTTTTATATACCAAAAAAATTATGCATAAGAAAATAATAAATTTACTTTTATTTTAAGAATGTCTTTTATTACTACCACTAGAGCCTCAGAGTGGTCATAAGCAATAGTAACGGAAATGATTATGTCGTCAAAGAAATAAAATTGTTTGACAAGAATAAAATTGACATTAAAATGCCCTTATACTACAAAGAAGTATTTGAGTCCTAACCACCCCCTTCATCTAATATACGAAATTTACTTAATTTTTTGGGATGTCTCAATTAAAAGCCTCATTTCAAAGTTACCGTATAAATTTAATGTGATTTTACCTTCAACTAAGCCTTTTATTCCACAGCTTAAGGGGTAAAACTAAGGCCATTGGCTCTCTCCCTTCCTCGAGAAGGGTTATTACAAAGCTAGTGAGTTCAATAGTCACAAAGTTGTGTTATGTTTTTAAATTATCAATTTTATCCCCACATTTTTTTTTTTGAAGATCACCTATTGTGAGCTATTGTGAGTCATGATTGATGAGTGTTGGCGCATACTTGAATTTTTTGATGGGATCTTGCAACATATGTGGAGGGAAGGAAATGCTTGGGCGGATATACTTGTAAATGTATGAGGGTTATAAAATGAGGGTCTTGTTATTCTCGAGAATTCTCTTGATTGTGTTAAGAATTTTCTTTATGCGGACATGACCAGGGTGTGATATTCGGACATGGCTTCTCTTCATTATCATTCGGTTTAATTTTGTTCAATGAGATTTAATTTAAGAGCTAAACAGATGAATTTTTTTATGAAAATTAATAGAGATGATCTTACTTTCATCAGAAGATTCAATCTAGAAGTAGGTGAAATAATCATCTAAAATTTTAATAATAGAAAATGAATTTATTATCAATTTTTTATTATATTAACTTTCGCTTTGAATTTCTTTATGAAATTTTATAAAGATGGTCTACTTATTATAAAAATCATCTCTATAATTTTCATAAAAAATATTATTCATTTAATTTTGAAATTAAATCTCATTAAATAAAATTACACCGAATGGATAATGCAAAGATTCTACTTTCTACTTATTAACTTTCTGTTTACCCCAAAAAAAGAAAAGAAAATTGAAAGTCCATTTTCACTAAATATAATTATAAAAATATATTAATATTGCCCATGTGATAGATAGAGATGATGATAAATGGTATCTGGAAAATGTGCAGGAGAGAATCTAATGTCTCGTCATCAAAATAGACTTGAGGTTAAATTTTGTTTTTTTCTCCCTTTTTCACTTTTATGAGTTGTTACGTGTCTAGAATTTTAACGAATGTACACTGCCTGAGTGGTCCATTTTTGTGGAAGCAAAATTATTCCATAGGTTTAGGTAAAGGGTGGGGCTATTGCCACACCCCATATGTCTCTGTAACACTCCCTACATTTGACTCGGTATATTTGGGCCGAGTATATAATCATCTACTCGGTGTAATAGAACCGAATTACTGTTAAAAATAAAAAAAATACATTGACTCGGTCCGATAGCACCGAATAATGTGTACATATTCGGCCCTATTGCACCGAATCAATGTACACATGCTCGGTCCTATTGCACCAAATCAGAGCGGGAGTGTTACAGAGAGTTATGGTGGGTGGCAATAGCCCCACCCTTAGGTAAAAGGTAACTCAAGAATTGGCCCAATGGTTGATAATAAGTTGTAAGTGTTTGCACTTTGAGCACGTAGCATTTATAGTTATTAATTTGGACTATTTTTTTTATCTTGTAATTAGGTTTTGCAATGTATCGTGTACAAGTCGATTTTGTGTCGGGTAAAAAGTATCTCGACCCATATACAACCTGTTTAATAAACGAGTAAAAAATTCTAATGCATACATGACCTATTTAATTAACGAATAACACGACCCGATTTGTTTTAACTTATTTAAGATAAATGATTCAATTCAGATTGTATACGAATAACATTTCGTGATCCGCTAATAATCAATCAACTATTAAAATATACACACTCAATAATTTATACATATGTAACAACAATAACTAAAAATCATTGTATATTATAATTGTGTTGGAACAGAAGAAAAGGAAAGGTCATGATGGAATGCAAAAGATATAATACAAAATTTAAAAGTTTTTAAAAAAAATTTAGGTAAATATATATTTATCATATATGTGTTACACGGGTTATTAACGGGTTTACAAGACCCGAAATTAACTCATATTTTTACCGGGCTAAACGGATTTTATTCGAGTCTCGCGAATTTACATGAAATTGAATAATTTAATAAACGAGCTTCCGCACTCGTTAAGGATTCACCAAAACTTTGTAAATTTGTGTCAATTTGCAATATTAGGATCTCCTAGAATTGAAAGGATTAATTGAGATATGCGAAAGTTGACTTAGACATGGTAAGGTTTAAACAAAAAATAAAAAAATTAAGTTTGGGTAAAGGGTAAAATGGTAATTGTGGTTGGTTGTCAAAATCACTCTGAGTTAGACCAAACTTAAGGAGCTGAGTGGCAGAAGTTAATAATTCTAACATTAAATGTTTTTGGTTGGCCTACTTTCACATAAATAAATACCCCTACCGTTGTCGTACATTAAATAGCGCGCGAAAGTTGTGTTGAGTTTTTAGTTATGGGTGGAGGAGGCTCCAGAGATTTTATTGTCTTTTTTTTAATTGGATTCTTTTTTCTTTTTTTTTTTGTTTTAGTTTTTCACGGGATTTAGATTAACTTTTGCGCACCTCGATTAATTTTTGTTTGTCTAAATTCGACTTTGGAAACTTTAAATCGACTTAAAGTTGTCCAAGTGGTAACCTTATACCACTGGATCAATAGACTTAATTATTTTTCTTTATTTTTCTTAATGTATTTTGTTATGGTTGCTTTCAAAAAAAAACCAAAATTGTAATACGTCGATAACAATTTAATAAACAATAATTTCAAAAAGGGCGATTTGTACATACCCAAACCCAAAAATTTAGCATAATTTGATCTTAGTACCCATTTCTTATTTTTTTCATATTGGTATTTTGTACCCATTTTCAGTTTAATAGATACTTTGATGTTATTTGGTTGAGTTTTTTTAACAAATAACTTGGGCTTTAAAAAAAGAAACGTGTGGGTTCACCAATTTTAAAAACTCCAATCAAGTAAAAAAAATTATCTTTTAAAAACTTTAATAAATGAATAAAAAACAAATATTATATTTTTTGTAAAATTTTAAAAATAGGGCACCATGTACAAATCGAATTAAAGTATAATTTTAATAAATTTTAAATTAAACATTTTAAAAATAAAACTAGACTCTACAAATAAACGCACAACTACAAGTTAATATAATGCTTCTCATGAGCCCCTTTTCTCTTCTTTTCCAATTATTATCGGAACAAAACTAAATGAATTTTACATGGTCCCGAGCCCCACTAAAGGGCATTATTATTATTATTATTATTATTATTATTATTATTATTATTATTATTATTATTATTATTATCATTTTTTTGCGGTGACACTAATTACATACACAATTTTACTCGATAATGCTGTTACTCATTTACTAAGTCCTATTACACCAAGTATATATACATTAGCTCAATACAATAGGGCTGAGTTATTGTTGAGAATAAAAAAAAATGCACTGGTTTAACCCTATATAACCAAGGAAATATGCATATATACTCGGTGTTATAGGATTCGGTTCTATAGAATTGAGCCAATGTTGGAGTTTCATAAAATGTTTTGGTGTGTAATTAGCACTGCCCTTCTTTTGAGGGCGATTTGTAGTTGGGTTCCAAAGTTTTATTATAATTAAATGTTGGTACTATTTTTTTTATATATTAGTATCTTGGTACCTATTTCCACTTTAATAAGTAATGTGGTACCCATCTTTGATGTTTTCGTTAATTAACCATGAAATACATTGTAAAATAAAAAAATGTTGTTTTGACTATTGGAACACATTGTTCTTCTTACAATTGTAACGTTAGAAGGTCCACCAAAACTTATAACACCAAAAACTTCATTAAATTAAAACTTATAACACAAATTCAATCGAAGTTGAAGCTTATGCTATGTTACTTCAATTTATGGGAAAATACATTAAATCCCCTATGATTTGTCGGGTTAATGGATCTATCCCTTAAACTATTTTACTCAACACTAAACCCCCTGTATTATTATTGTCTTTCAATTTATCCCGACCCAGTTAAAAATCGTCAGAGTTTCAAACAAAGGGATTTTCTTGACATTATTAATAATAAAATAACAATAATGCAATTATTTAAGATAAAATAGGAGCCCACTTGCAATGAATTAAAATATTTATTTTTAAACAATAATGCAATATTATTAATAATAAAATCACAATATTCTAACAATTAAGACTATATCAAAGACAGGATAACACAATGTAACATATTGAAAATGCAAAAACGTTATTTTAATAGTATTTCATGGAAGAGAATAAAGTAAAAAAAAATTATTTATTTTTAATAGGTTTTGATTATATTTGAAAATTTTAAATGATGTTAAATGAGACACACCGAAATATAAATTGTAAAAATTTATTTGAGATGGACAAACTAAAACTTCGATTTAAAGTATGATTAAATGACAATTTTCTAGTATTCCATATAAATTTGCAATGACACTTACACCGTGTGATAACTTTGGTTATTACTCTATCTTGGCAAAAAATTAATTGATTAAAAGATGTTGAGTAATCCAATGGTAATGTATTTTATGTTTTAAGTTCATTTTATTTAATAAAAATATAAGGACAAAATTTAATGGGCAAAAATGAAATAAATATCAAACTTTTTGAAAATTTGACTAAACGGATCAGGGTAAACTAAAAGGTGGCAATAGTATAAGAGAGTTTAGTGTGAAGTAAAATAGTTTAGGGAATTGCCTGTTAGCCCGACAAACCACAAGAAGATTTAATGTATGTTCCCCTTTGGTTCAAAATCAAGATAATTACCTCTGCTGCAATCTTTATATACTTCTCATCTTCTTCAATTACTCTTCTTCTTTTTTTTCAATTAACAAATTCTTTAATTATTCACTAGTGGGTATTGTGGGTTTCATTAAAATTTCCACATGTTCTCTTACCTTAACTCTAAGCACATGCAAGCAACCAACAAGTCTTCAATACTCATACAAAGAGCAGGGAAAAAATATTGGTATCCTTCAGGACTAACAAATGTGCATATAACCTGTTTATTAAAATGCCTCAGATAATATTCATATTTGTTTTGTGTGAGCTCCAAATAGCTCATATGTAAACCGAAGAATATTGGGTGTTATTTGGAACAAAGGTTTTTTTTTTTTTAACTTCACGGATTAAGTTGGTCAACTAATAGAACTGTTAAAAATAGGTACCAAAATATTTATTAAACTGAAAATGGTTATCAAAATATCAATATGTTAAAATAGATACTAAGAGAATCTGAAGTATGTGTGGTAAATTAACAAATTTATCATACTCACTGCTATGGTGGATAGAATTTAGAGCACAAATTAGTGCTATACGGTAGTGAGAAAGCAAACTTACTGTATGCTTAAATTTTACTCATACGGTTGTGCCTTACTTGTATAAGCCATATCAGTATCTTTTACTTGTACAAAAAATTAATGTTTCATACGGTTGAGCCACAACGGTATAGGGCTTTTCTATTTATTTATTTTTACTCATCTGGTTGAGCAACAACCGTATAAATATTTTTATTTATTTTTTTAATGCTAAAATATCCTTGCGAAAGAGTTAAAAAAAATCATACGACTGTGCTTCACTTGTACGAAGTTTTTTACTTTTATTTTTTTAAGCTAAAAATTCATATGAGATTGATATAACCGTATAACTATTTTTCATATAGTATATCAGGTGTAGCCGCTTAAAAAACAGTGTCAAATTTATGGGTAAATTTTACCTACACACTATAAATGCTCTAAGATACAAATATGCTAAAACTTTGAGTACCTAAATACAAATTACCCTTTCTAAAATTATTGTTTATAAAATTATTACCCACATAGTACTCTTTTGGTTTTTTTCAAAAGCAACCAGAACAAAATGCATTAAGAGCAACTCCAACCCAAAATACAATTTTGGTATTGATTTAGCACAAAAATGGTGTCATTTTTACAATATATTTTTTTTCAACTCGAACCACCACGTTAAATATAATACCAAAAAGTATATTCTCTCCAAAAATAGAATATTCTCTTTATTATTCTATTATTTTATCAAATCATACATAAATTTAATTAGAATAAATTAAATTTTTTAATAAAACAAATTATTAATATTGCTAATTAAAAAAATAATCTAAAAAATTTAAATCAGAAGAATAAAAATGACCTAATTGATATTTATAAGTAAATAACAATAAAAATAAAAATTGAAAAAAAAAAGAAAAAAAAGGGTGATGCCGTGAATGAACAGTGTCACACCAAATATGGTGTGGCACTATAGACAGCACCAAAAATAGTGCCAAGTTTGGTGCATGGTTGGAGCAAAATTGTGTCAAATTTATACCAAATTTGGTATTTTGGTACATGGTTGGAGTTGGCCTAAGAAAAAAGAAGGGCTATATTATTTATGCTCTTCATATTTGTAACAAACACACATTTGTCACAAATATCTTTTGAAAATAAATTTATTATCACTAACTCCCAACTCCAGAGTTTGTCTAATAAGAAGTGAGCGTACTTAAATACATTCGACTCATTTAAAGAAAATTTGTTGGTAGGAATTCATCTACTATTAAATAATAAAATATTTGAATATTTTTTAAATAAAATTCACCTAATAAAAAAGTGAGTCCACTCATATAAACTTATGCGGAAAAAAAAATCCAACGGGAGAGAGGCCAATAAAATGTATCCACAACTAGAAACCGTACACAACTTTCGCTCACTATTTAATGTATGATAACACTAGGCCTATATATTTATGTGAAAATAGGCCAACCAAAAACATTGCTTAATGTTATAATTATTAGCTTCTGCCACTCCAGCTCCTGGATTCCTTACGTTTGGTTTAACTGACAGTGATTTTGACTACCAACTACAATTACCATTTTACCCTTTACCTAAACCCATTAATTATTGGGAATAATTTTGCTTCCACAAAAATGTACAACTCAGGCTGCGTACATTCGTGCAGTTGCTAGAGAACGCGTTAAAATTGTAGACATATATTGTTTGGTTGAAGTTTTTGAATTAAATTTTTTTTATTTTTTTTTTAAGTTGGAGATTTTATAAATTGTTTTTAAATTTGATTTTTGTTTGATATACTATTTACAAAAAAAATTACCAACAAATGATTTAGTGATAACACACTGTGATCATCGCTGAATTCGACTAGGAGTTCTTCAGGTTGAATCCCAGTATAAACAAAAATTAGTCAAGATCCTGTGGTACTATAAAGTATCTAGATAAAAAAAAATCCCCATAAAACTATTTAATTACGAAGGATTTGGTTTTTTCCTCTTCTCTTTTTCAAACACAGTAGCTGGCTTTTTTTTTTCATTGGGATCTTTTGAAAATGTGTTACAAAAGCATTTGCTTTATTTTATTAATTTTTCTTTATTTTTTTTATTAAATTTGAAGATTTTTTTTTTACAGTTTTCTTTAAATACAAAGAAAAAATTAAAGGAAATTCATTGAAATACATATTTTAGTACATGGGAGTTCAAATTATATAGTCAATTTTAATTTATTGTGTTGTTTTTAAAATTACCACTTTTACAAAAGTTTAAATGCGAGACTGTAGAAAATGGCTTTTAGGATTTTAAACCAATACTCTAATATAAAAATCCGCGTTAATGTATTAATGTGTATAATGTCATTTAAGATAGTTTTAGAGTTTTATAGTATGTGTTATGCTAATACACTCTTAAAGTCGAAATCAAGATTAGGGATACGGATATTTACAAGAAGTTAATTTATGCATAAATATTAATATAAAATTATGTAATTAATTGGATGATAAATATATATTTAGGTTTTGTTTGGTTCGCGGATTTAAGAACTCTTTTTTGGTAAGTACGAATTCTGGAAATACTTTCTTGACAGAAGGGAAAGTATGAAGTAAAATCATTCCTTTCAAAACTCATGAGATTAATTTTTTCTTATGATTTCTTAACATTTATTACAAAAATTTTGGACAACAACACTCTTATTTAAATATTTTTCATGTTTTACCAAAAAACAAGAAATGACACTTGATAGGAATTTTAGTTTCTCACCCCCATAGAAAAGACAAGAAAATTAATTTCCTTTCCGTAAACTAAACGAAATCTTAATTCAAGAATATTACTCTCTTTTGTCTTCTTTTTATCTTCACCTTTTTTTCCAAAAATCAATTTTACTTTTACCCATTGCCAGCCGCGGCTAGCCATATGGCACCACCACAATTGGACCACTCCCTGACTACCACCAAAACTTCAGGTTGGTCACAAACAATAGTGGTGAAGACGATTAGGTCGTCAAAGAAATAGAAAAATGTTTAACAAGAGTAAAATTGACATTTACACGCACATCAAAAAACCAAGAAGAAAAAGTGTCGATCTTAAACATTGTAAAATGTCCATATAGTTTACTTGGTTTTTTTTGGACGTCTCAAATTTTAAGTCCCATTTTAAAGATTGGCGGACAAATTTGACGTGATGTTTCCTCAACTAATGAGTAAACTAAAGTCCCATTCCTCAGCTTAATGCGTAAAGTAACGCAATTCACTCTCTCTTCCTTGAGAAAAAAGGTCACGAGCGCGGGGTGCGTGGCCATGTGCATTTTAATGGGATCCAATGACCGCACCTAAAATTTAAGATAAACAGTTAAATAAGATTAATTTTAGATAGATTTAGGTTGGTATATACAATTGACACTACTTAAATTTAGAAAAAGTAGTTAGTAGCGGGGTCTAATTATAACTATATATATATATATATGAAAAGTTTGGCTCAAAATATTTTTCATAAAAAATGCTATTTAGCCAAAAAAAAATGTTTAAAAATTATATCCTAAATGCATTTTGACCAGAAATATGCATTTCGATATCAAAGCGTGCATGAAAGTTATGAGTGATAGGAGATTCATTTAGTTATTGGATTGTGCTTTTTTGGGTCAAGTACCATTGCTCATTTTTGTTATTTTCGATTGATAATTTAATCATTATAATTAGTGTGAGATTTGGCGATTCATTATTTAATGATTCCACTAATCATATATATTTCGATTCATAATTTAATGACCCTACTAACAATATTTCCTGGTTATGCCACTGAGAAGGGTTATTATAAAACTAGCCAGTTCATCAGTCACAGAATTGTATTTCATTTTTCAATTGTCAATTTTATCCTTGCAGTTTATATTTTTCAAGAAATATGCTTTTAAGAAGATTAAGACATTCACTTTCAAACAAGTTAAACATGTATTGAACAATTTGGCAACTTATTACTTCTGTTGTAGTCTTTTATTCAAATTAGATATATATATATAAAGTGCGCTGGTTTTTGCTAGTGTAAGGTAAATTAGTCTCTTAATATGGTTGACCATCAACATAGGACTTAATGTTAAATTTACTCTCCGGTTCGAATTCCACTAGTTTATTTTAGTGTCGCGATTACTAGATCATATTTGGTGATTTATATAGATCTATCCATGTTGTTGTTATTCCATATAAAGTATTGTTCACGAGGTGCTAGGAAGGTGGTGTGGAATGCTAATTCGGCATTACTCTCCTAAATCCCCATTCCTCACGGAATTGGAGATGTTTTCTACTTATGAACCTTCTTACACCTCTCTCTTCAGGATAACAATTCCCAAGACAAAGTATAATAAGCCCATTAAAAAAAGGGTAGTGGTCCCAAAATATGAACTAAGATTCAATATTTATTAAATAAATATGAAATAAGATAAAATACGAACTAAAATTCAATATTTACAAAAATAATCATATAAAATTATGTAATTGATTGGATTATAAATTTATATTTTATTTAAATATTTATTTTTTCCATACTTAAAATACCCTTTTTTTATCTTCATTTTCAGTTCAAAAATCAATAAATTTTAACTATCTCAAACGGACGATGTTATATACACTCCTAATTTATAACTGTAACACCATTGTAGCTCCAACACCACATTTTATAATGTTAATGATCAATACCACTTCAAAAAACATTCAAAATTTAAACAGGTGGCTCTTTGCTTTATTCGGTAACGTTCCACCGATTTGACCTAAATAGCAATCTTTAGCGAATTTTTACTTTTAACTCGGTAAATTGTAACTGAATGTAAACCTTCAAATCGGTAACTCATCACCGACTTATATTTTATAGAATTGGATAACAAACACCTAATTTTACGGTCACAACAACAAATAATTTTATAATATTTTAACTACAAACTAAGGGTGTATATAATATAACCCATCCTAAACTGTAGCTAGCCATCGCCGCCACAGTTGGACCACTGTCTGACTACCACCAAAGCTTCGTGGAGGTCATAAATAATAGTGGTGGCAACGATTGGATCATCAAAGAAATAAAAAATGTTTTACCAATAGTAAAATTGGCCTTTATAAAAAAAAATGTCTATGGATACATAAACATTGTAACATGTCCCTAAACAAAATTGTAACAAAAAGACGTTTGATAAGGGGCCACAATTTTTTTAATCTTCCCACTTTATATATTATATTTAAATACAATTAAATTTATACACGCAATTTATATGTTATTAAAATATATATAATTTAAAGAAAAAAATATGTAACGTAGTAATTAAGAGTGTTATTATTCTCACAAAGCGCAAGTGTATTGGTGACGAGGATAAAAGTAACGATTTTGAAATTTTAAAAATGTATAAAAAAAAAGAATTATGTTATTGAGATTTAAAATAATTTTTTAATAATTAATAGTACTTTTAACACGAATTAGACTTAATTTATATAATAAGGAGTCTTTGGCTCTAAAAGTTAACATATTTTTAAATGATTGATGGTATTTTTGGCATTGATTACTGATTACGATTAAGTATATTAATATTGCTCATGAAATGGATAGAGATGATGACAAATGGTATCTGGGAAAGTTACAAGAGGGAATCTGATGATCAACTGGAAGAATCTTACTCCTTTTTACTGTTGCGAATAATTCATACTCTATAAATTTAGGCACAACTAAAAGTCTACAAATGCTTCTCGTGAACTCCTTTTTATTTTCCAATGTTCATCTAAACTGCAAAACTAATGTATTGCACAAGCCCGGGCCCCGGGAAAGGGGTATGAAAATGGATAGAAGCCCTAGTTCTCCCAACACTTGAATACACGATGTGTATGTAGTTGGTGAGAGTCGAACTTAAAATTTTTAAATTTGATTATGTGACTTGAACGAAATGCAAGATGTATGTATTTATAATTTGTTATACAAATCGATGATCACATAACATAATTTTCTTGTAATCTACGACCACCGTAATAAAAGATGGACATACAATTACCACAATAAAAGTTGATCTAATAAATAATTCTTCAAGCACATTTATGTAAATGGAATCAATAATCTTTTTGTTACGAGGATAAGAAAGATGCTAACAGACTACAAGATTGTTGACAAATGTTCATAATTTTTGAGTCACCGCAAATTATGGATAAAATGATTTGAGGCTACAATAATGCATTTCCTATGCATTTATTAATATTTTTTTTCTTTTTGATACAAATGATATCCTACCTATCTATTGACAACGAGATATATATTTCAAGCTAGCAAGCACCTATGGTGAGTGGGCAAGTGGCATCAACAAATCGAGACTTTTATACCTAACTAGCTCTTGTGCACGTATCTTTAGTGTTTGACAAATGTTATTAGTCATAGAAATAAATATGTAAAAAGAATTGGTAAAAAAAAAAAAGAAGTTCTATCCCAAGCAAAAGCTTGATAAATATATAACTAATAAACCGAAAATAATAATATCAAGTGTATAATGTAATTTAAAATTGTAAGAGAATGATATAATCAATTAGGTGTATTAAAATTGTTGCGCCAAATTTTTATGGGTGGCCAAGCATAAACCTGTATTGGAGTATATTATATAATTAGTACATTTATTATTAGTTTAATTAATTATATTTTTTATTTAACCAATAGACAAGGAAATTAATTAAATTTAAAGTATACGCAACCAATAATAATAAAAAACACTAACCAATAAAAACACTATTGTCGAGCATTAACAAATAAAAAAAACAATAACCAATAAAATAGTAAAAAAATGCATTTATGCAGAGAGATAACCATTGTTGACCATAAAAAAATTATAAAAACACTAACAAATATCAATTGTTATGTTGAACTATAGTAAAAGAATACTATTGTGAATTTCATTTTGAGTAGAAGACAAAAAATACATAACTTTATTTTTAGTACAACGTAATTTTCAATTTGAGTAGGAGACTTTAATTTTAGAATAAAAGAGTATATTTGTCCATAAAAAAAAAACACTTAAAGTTATTTACACTTTTATGTATAGTATAGATTATTTTAATGCTTCACTTGATCACAAACCTAAGTTATTGAGTTCTACTATTGACAATGAGTTTTTAATAATTATACTTATGTGAGTCGAATTCTATTTATGTAAATCTAACTCAACACCTCATTATATAAAATTTACTCCTAAATCACATTAATGTTTCAATGTCCCGCGTTCAGTAACCCGTTTATGCACCCCCAAGAAATTCCCAATTTGGATTTTATCTTTCACCACTTCCCTCTCTCTCTCTCTCTCACACACACACACACATTCAAGTGAGAGAAGACAACTTTCTCTCTATAAACAACTAAACAATCCACCACTCTACCTTCATTCTTTATTTGTTAATTCTACTCTCTCTTTCCTTTCACTCTTCACATTTCCTTTACTCCAAGCTCAAAAACACCCCCTTTAAGAGAGAAAACGAGACCAAAATCAAAGTGGGTTTTAAACCAAAATGCAAAGTCCACAGCCATATCTGAGTGGAAAAAAGGGATCAAAGAGATGGGGCAATACTAACAATGGAGATGCAAATTCAGGGCAAATGCAGTTAGGGCTAAGAAACATATGTGGTGGTGAAAATAATAATGGGGGATTCGTGATGGGGAAGAAGAGGGTAATGGTGGTGGTGGATCAGTCTTCACATTCAAAGCAAGCTATGATGTGGGCACTCACTCATGTGACTAATAAGGGTGATTTGCTCACTCTTCTTCACATTTTACCTCCTAATTCAAAATCAGAAGGGGGATCTGAGTTTGATTCTTCTGGCTTGGCTAGCTCACTTGGGTCCCTCTGCAAGGCTTCTAAGCCTGAGGTATATATATACATATATATATATATATATATATTTATTTTATTTACTTCAAGAACTTGTATGAACAATGCTGTATAGCTCAAGAAAAAAGGATACGGCTATTAGCACTATAAATGAGTACTCTTTTTAATGCATAAAAAGTGTCCAAATGATACTTATAAAGTGTGATAAAGATAATTTTAGAGTGCTAAAGTAGTCGTTCAAGTGTTATCATACCAAAGCAAATCTCGAACGCAAGACTAAATACATCTCAACCACTGATCACTTTCTATATCCCAGATTTCATGTAGATATGTGATTCAGATTCATTTGGATTACAGATTTTGGGATGATTTTTGGATTTTTGGGTTAGTTAACATTTCTCAACTTTTATACATCATCCACATACAGAGAGATATATAGGCTAGGCCTATTAGGCAAACCAATTAGACTTTTTATTAGAAAAAAAGGAAAAGGAACAAGTCTTTTCTTTCTTTTAACTGCAAGTAAAAGAATTGATAAAGGGGAAATTGATTGAACTCACAATCTCATGTCTTAGCTACTTAAGCTAAAGCTCTTTAGCACTGAAGCATTAGGATCTAACTAGAACATAGTAATGTTATGAAAAATTGTAATGTACCATATATATATATATACAGGCAGTTGTACCATATATATATGTTTTTCATTTGGGTGTAGATTAAAGCCAAAGAAAAAGGCTATAATGGGTCTTTTGTATTTTTGGCATTTGTGTGTATGAGACACAGAGATGTCTGTTTCTGAGAGATCTCCTTTTGATGGGTTTCCATTTCCAGCTCTGTGCTATTTTCCCTTCTTCTTTGGACCACACCACCCAAAAACTTTTGAATTCTAGGGAGAAAATTTTAACAAAAAATGTTTTCTTGTAACAATAATTGCTTTTTAGAGAATTTAAGTGCTCGTTTAGTTCAAGTTTTAATTTGTTCTTGGAATTTTAAAATCGTAAATTCATAGGTCTCTTATCATTTTGAGTTCAAGTAGCGAAAGGTTACTTCTCAAACACAAAACAGAATTCAAAGATAAATTTACTTCTGTCCTTATTAAATTTGTTGTGGTTTAGGTTATTCTTGTTTGCTTATGGTATTTAAAATTGTAATTAATTACAATCAATTGGTTTGTTGATGAAGGTGGAAGTGGAAGCATTAGTGATACAAGGACCAAAGTTAGCCACAGTGATGAGCCAAGTTAAGAAGTTAGAGGTGTCTGTTCTTGTCTTGGGTCAAAGCAAGCCCTCTCCACTCCTCAGTTGGTAATAATACAACCCACACCTTTAATTCTCTCTCTTCTTCTTTTTTTCCTTTTTTCTTTTCCCAACAAACTGCATTTATGGTTTTGTCAAGAAATTGTACTTTCCTTTAAATCTCTTTTATTTCCTTTCTCCTACAAACTTTATGATTTGCTCAAGAAATAGTGTTTTTGTAAAAAGTAGTACCATATGCTTTTATAATTGTATATTATTTTGACAATATAACTAGTGTGCTATGGCAATAGCGACATGCTTATATTTACCGTATGCGACGTCTATTGGTAGAGCACAATAGCTTTCCTAGAGCATGGTACTGTTACAGGTAGTACTGTAGAGTATAGTATTAGCATTCCAAATGATTCTACTCAAACTCAAACTATATTTAGTAACGCTTTATATGCATGTTTGTTGCACTCTTTTCGGAGTGCTAATAGCTATACCTTGGGGTACCCAAATTGCCAAAGTGTGTTACTTTTTTGAGAAGTTTTTATGTATGCTTCTAATGTTGTACATTATTTTGGCAATAACCATAATTGCTCTGGCCATAGCGCCACCCATACCTTAAATTTGCTGATGGTGTTTAATTGATTATAATAAATTGTATTAATACTTTTGGCAGCTTGTGTGGGACCAATAACAACAGCAAGGAGAAATTTGTGGAGAAGTGCATAAACAATGTAGAGTGCTTGACATTAGGGGTGAGGAAGCAGAGCCATGGCATTGGTGGGTACCTTATCAGCACTAGGTGGAAGAAGAACTTCTGGCTCTTGGCCTAGTTTAGCCTCTACTTTTTTCCCTTGATTTAGCATATGATTCTCACATGCAATAATTAGTGTGTAGCAAACTTTATAAATGTCATTCAGCATCTATTAACACCCCCCACCCACCCCATCCCATCCCCCTTCCCAAAAAGTACTAGTCTAATTATCTATTCCCACCTTCTTAACTAGTGTATCAATGCAATGGAAATCATCTCTCATGTGTTTGCAAATTAGAGTAATGCTGCATATCTCAAAATTAACAACGCGGGTTCATTGGTTAGTTGTCCCGTATCATTTGAATTTCAAATGTTTTGCGTACAAAGAGCTATTGAAAAATCAACGTTGTTAGTTTGAGATGTGTATCATCTTTGATTAGTACATGCTAATCCATTGACGTTGGTACTCTCAAGAATACATAGAATATTCGGAGTATCATGTAACAGTACTTTCAAGTTAATAATGATCTTTCAAACAAGCAATCATTGCATAAGCGTCTCATATAAAATTTATTCATTGATTTTGGTGTACCCCGTAACTTGCTGCGCGAAAAGTTAGAATAGTTGAAGAAATCTAAGGGCTGTTTCAAAATTGGGTCAATCCTCCATAATGGTGCCTATTTTTTTGAACCACGAAGGATATGATGAGACCAGCACTTTTTATTTTATCGGGTACATGAGGGAAAGAAGTAAACTAATAGCAAGGTTCCAAAACCCACCACAAAGTGTACAAAATACAAACTAGTGCGAATATTGTAGTGTTTTTTATTGTTACTGTTCTCGATCTCGAAATGCGTAAAGATCAAACATAAGACTACTGACAAATGCAGACATTTCACTAAATTTTGTTGGATCTAATGAGTTTTTTTACATAAACGGTACACCGAACACTCTCAAGTTAAGTTTGATAGCAACATGAAAAAGAAAAATAAAAATAATTGATTTTTGTGAAAAATTGGAAAATAGGTTGAGACATGTGATGAGATCTCTTCTTATTTTGTGATTTTTTTCATGAAGAAAAAAATTTCACAAAAAATTATGAAAGATGGAAGAGATCTACTCATAAAATGAGTATGAAATGGAAAT
This sequence comes from Lonicera japonica, assembly GCA_021464415.1. Taxonomy (NCBI): domain Eukaryota; kingdom Viridiplantae; phylum Streptophyta; class Magnoliopsida; order Dipsacales; family Caprifoliaceae; genus Lonicera; species Lonicera japonica. Next base: position 52,146,820 of record CM038466.1, read on the forward strand.
CATGACTCAACTTATTTTTCAACTTTTTACCAAATTAAGTGTTTTTATTTTTTCTTTTTTATATTGTTATCAAACGGAGTTTTAATAATTAATTACGAGAGAAGCGAGACAGAGAAAAAGAAATAGAGTTCTCGTAGTTAAAACTTAGACAACTATTCTAGCATCCTAGGTGTTGAATCCGTGGAGTTTTAATATAAGAGATAATTTACTATATTAAGTATGGATCCAATACTCTCCGACAACTATAGAGGGTGCACACTTTTGCTTACCCTTTATCAGTACCCCCATAAAAAAAGAGAGAGAAAAGCCAAATGATAGTATCCACTTTATTCTTCCAAATATTTTAAATTGATTGCTCTCTACCCTTTTTTGTGGAATGTTTTTGAGATTGATAATCTTATTTTTCTTTTGCGATTATCAAATATACCAATTTTACAATAGAAAATAAATTATAATTTTGAGATAAAGAGAGTATTAGTCTCTAGAGCAATAAATATTGTGTTTAAAACTGCACAAAAACACATGTATATACGTAGAATAAAATATGTCAATAAAATCAGACTTTGGTACTTCAAAGAAATATTGTCATGGCTCTCTAATTTATTATTACGAGATGTGGCACATTAATTGATATCTTAGAGAAAAAAAAAATTCAAATTTCAACTTTTGCACAATCTTCTACATATATTGGGCCAAACCTAGGAAAGAAAGACTATTGATTTGAGGCGAAAAAGTGCTAGTAGTTCATTGATTTGGATAAAAACCGTAACAAAAGTATTATTGCAAATAAAAAACTTGGGGGACGATATGATGTTATTTTACATGAGAAATAGGAAAATTAAGCTACACCAAGTTGTACCAAGAAAATTACTAAACAAAAAATTATGGAGTCAAACACCATTAAAAGTGAAAAAATATAATTTTTTGAGAAGTTTCAAAATAAAATAACTGATACCCAAAAGCCAAAATAGCATGAACAACAGAGTTCTTTAGTTCAAAGTCCATGATAACTCAGACTCATGAACCAAACAGAATGAATAACAAACAGAGTTCTCACATTCAAAAATATAGCAAAATACATTAACAGAAGGGTTCAAAATTAATCAGGAAATTGTAAATCAGGAAATGTTAAGTAATTTTTCAAGACCCCTCAAAAAAAAGCTAAAAAAAATAAATAAATAAATAAGAGAAAACCCCCAAATATAAATGTGTAAATAATCTATTAGCTTACAACAAAGATGCAAGAGATTGTCTTTCACTTCTATATGTACTTTTCATCTTGCTAGTATATATATATTTCCCCAGCTGCCATGGAAATGAAATGGGCAACCATTCATGAGAGTCTTTATGAAGAATATCAAACCTTATTGTCTAGCTTTTCGTTTACAAGAGGCACTAGCTCCATTCGATTCCGAGGCGTTCGAGGAGTTCCTGGCCCTTGTTGGGCGAGCATTTGTCTCACGTATCCATAAAATGTACACCCCACTAACGTTATTGTGCATCCGAGCGCGTTCATAGCTGAGATCGGATTTTGGAATATTAGCCACGATGATGTAACAGCGACTGCAACCTGTGGAGATAGAAACAAGGCACGAAATGAAGAGGTTGTACGCGTTTGACTGGCAATGTTTTCCATGAAAAACTTGGAAAATATATACTTTTTCCATGTTTTGGAAGTTTTTCATTGCTTGACTTTCTAGGCGATTCTGATTACAGTTAATCCCATGGTACAGATGATGCATAATTCTAGGAATCGGAGGTCTAGATGAAAAAGTCAGGCAATGACAAACTACCATGGGATTAGCTGGAAAGGAGTTCAAGATGAGATGGAAAAGAGCTCAAAGGCAAAAGGTTCTATTTTAGGTAAAAATAAAGCAGTCAACCAAAAGTTGGAAAATGTGTCATCGTTGCATGGACACAGTGCAAATTCTCCAGACAGAAAATAAATACAATCAAACACTTAAATGCTTTTCTATGGAATTTATTGATAATTCAGTATTATTTATTTTAGTTATTTATGTTATTTTATTTGTGGGTAGAATCCCACCTTGATAGGGACTCTAGGTTGATTAGGAGTTGTGTTTATTTCCTATATAAGGTGCGTTGTTCTCTTTGTTTAATAATGGAATAAGAATAATAGTTCTCTCTAAATTCTATATGGTATCAGAGGTAGGTTAGGAACTCCATATGCCGCCTAGGTACAACTAAAACCCTAGGTCCGATTAAAACCCTACCAACGCCTAAAACCCTAGCTGCCGCCACTGTTTTTGCTCACTGCCGTGCGTAATAGGTGAGACTTCCCGGAATCAACCACGCAGGAGTGGTCGGAATAACCAGACGAGCCGAACCCCGAAAGCCACGCCGGAAACCGAAGGCTCACGCGCCCTCACGCGCCACCGTCCCTCTGCGCGTGGATCTCACGCGCCGTCAGTCTCCGCCGCGCGTGGAGGCGCGTGAATGCTCCGATTGCTGCCAAATTTTCCAGGTTCAATCGTCCCACTGTTCCGCTGCTTATTATGGTACTGTTTTGGTCCTGTGGTACTGTTTTGTCATAGTTTTGTGGTACTGTTCCGGTTTGGTACTATTCACTTGGTATAAGGACTGTTCAATTGGTAGTGTTTTTGGTACTATTCAGATGATTGGTTGGTTTGGCTAGTGTTTTAGTGTTAGTTGCACCAGATTTAGTGTAACGGGCTAGTTTGATTTCTTGCGGTGTTCTTGTTCAGATTTGGTTTTATTTAGTCCTGAGTTTGTTTAGTTGTGGATCCTCTGGCAATATGCATTATAAACTTGCTATGGTGGGTGAGAATCCGGTAGCGAATATCAGTCACAAGTTGAACGGAAGAAACTATCTCGCATGGGCACAATCAATGAGGTTGTTTATTTACGGCAAAAGAAAATTAGGTTATGTGAATGATAGTGCCCGTCACAAGAAGAAGGTTCAGCGATTTCGTGTGTTGGTCTTCTTGGCTGGACTAAACAAGGACCTAGACAAAGTTTGGGGTCGCATTTTAGGCAGTATACCCTTGCCCACTATCAGAGAGGTATTTTCTGAGGTATATGCTGATTCAGAGCAACAGTCTTTCTCAGAACCACTTCCATTCACAAAGGAACAAATAGAGCATCTGTGTAAAATGGTTCAAAATCATTCCTTAGGAAACTCTGACTCCTCATGTTCCATAGCTCAGTCAGGTAATACGTTTACAGCTACGATTGCCTGCATCAAATCCCATAGCAACTGGATATTAGATTCAGGGGCTACTGACCACATGACTGGTAATTCGGAATTTTTTTCTTCATATACTCCGTGTGCAGGGAATCAAAAGGTTAAAATTGCTGATGGTTCTTTTGCTGCGGTTGCTGGCAAAGGAACCATAATCGTCTCACCGTCTCTCACTCTTAAAGATGTCTTACATGTCCCTAATCTATCGTATAATCTTATATCTGTCAGCAAATTAGCTCTTGATCTCAATTGTCAAGTTAACTTTCGGTCTTCTCATTGTGAATTTCAGGATTCAAATTCAGGGAAGACAATTGGGGTTGCTAAACAGGATGGGGGTCTTTACTTCCTCAATAATGGGTCTACCTCTGGAAGGCAAGACCGACAAACTTGTTTTAATTCTATTTCTGTTTCTAGTGATAGTCAGATTTTGTTATGGCATTATAGGTTAGGACATCCAAACTTTCAGTATTTAAAGCATTTGCTTCCCAAGTTATTTATGAATAAAAATTTGCTTAAATTTCGATGTGAATCTTGTGAATTAGCAAAACATCAACGAACGGTTTTTCCGTCTCAACCATATAAGAAATCGCAACCTTTCACCTTGATTCACAGTGATGTTTGGGGTCCCTCTAGAGTGCCCACTTGGTCTGGCAAACGTTGGTTTGTGACTTTCATTGATGACCACACTAGAGTATGTTGGGTCTTTCTTTTAAAAGAAAAATCCGAAGTTGGGAGTGTGTTTCAAAACTTTTACACCATGATACACACACAGTTTCAAACCAAAATTCAAATTTTTCGGAGTGATAATGGGAAGGAATTTTTTAATAAGATGTTAGGGGATTTTTTTGTCAAAAATGGGATAATTCATCAAAGTTCTTGTAATTATACTCCTCAACAGAATGGAGTTGCCGAAAGGAAAAATAGACATCTACTTGAAGTTGCTCGTGCTTTAATTTTTCAAACTAAAGTTCCAAAATACCTTTGGGGAGATGCTATTTTGACTGCTATTTACCTTATTAATCGGCTTCCAACACGAACTTTGAAATTTAAAGCCCCTATCAAATTGCTTTCTGATCTATTTCCCAACACTCGGTTATTAGGGGATATTCCCTTAAAAATATTTGGAAGTGTTGCCTTTGTTCATAATCATGACCCCAAAAATTCTAAACTTGATCCAAAGGCACACAAATGTATTTTTGTAGGCTATCCTACAACACAAAAAGGGTATAAATGTTTTGATCCGATTTCCAAGAAATTATACATTTCAATGGATGTTACCTTCTTCGAGGGACAATCCTATTACAACTCCCATCTTCAGGGGGAGAGCACGAGTGAAGATGGTGGTTGCGTTTTTGATAATCCAGTCGTTGATGTTTTGTATGAACAAGTACCAAATTATTTTAATACACAATCTGGGAAAACAAATGAATTAAATATTGAAGATACTTGTGTTGGTAATGGTGAACAACCAGGGTTAGTATCATTCCAAAATCTGATTACCGATGGACCAGAGATGTGTGCAAAACGGTATAAAGGTCTTGTTTATTCTAGAAAAAATCCAGAACAAGGAAGGAAAGAAACCATTCCTCTGCAACCCCAAGAATCCAACCTGGAGGTGGATCATGATACTCAAGATGAGTCTTCCGAGATACCTGAAGGTAGTTCTCAAGCTAATATCGAGTCAACTCAGTCTGATCAACTTGATCTCCCTATTGCTCTGAGAAAAGGAGTTAGAGCGTGTACGAAATCTCCCAAATATCCCATTTCGAACTTTGTGTCATATAAAAATATCTCACCCTCCTATTCTGCATTTATCTCTCGTGTGTCGAATGTGGTTATTCCTAATAATGTTCAGGATGCTCTAAATGTTCCGGAGTGGAGAGAAGCGGTGTATGAGGAGATGAGAGCGCTGGAGAAGAATGCTACTTGGGAGAAAGTAAAACTTCCAGAAGGAAAGACAGTTGTTGGTTGTAAATGGGTATTCACTGTGAAGTATAACTCAGATGGGTCAGTGGAACGGTACAAGGCTCGTCTGGTGGCTAAAGGCTTCACTCAAACGTATGGAGTCGACTACTCCGAAACATTTTCTCCCGTGGCAAAATTAAATACAGTTCGAGTTCTCTTATCAGTTGCAGCTAACTTGGACTGGCCTCTGAATCAGTTAGATGTGAAGAATGCCTTCTTGAATGGAAACCTAGAAGAGGAAGTCTATATGGAACCTCCACCTGGTTTTACTAAAGAATTTGGGTCAAAAATTTGCAAGCTAAAGAAGTCTTTGTATGGCCTTAAACAATCCTCTAGGGCGTGGTTCGAAAGATTAACGAAGTTCCTCAAGGGCCAAGGATATAATCAAGGGCAGTCTGATCATACTCTCTTCACAAAGACGTCCACAAGAAACGAACTTTCTGTTCTCATTGTTTATGTGGATGATATGATTTTGACAGGGGATGATGTTGAAGAAATGAATCGACTGAAGCAAAATCTTGCTAGAGAATTTGAGATTAAGGATCTTGGTGATCTACGATACTTCCTTGGAATGGAAGTGGCCCGTTCAAAAAGTGGTATTGTCGTATCACAACGGAAATATATTTTGGATCTGCTGTCAGAAACTGGGATGAGTGGGTGTAAGCCATCGGATACTCCCATAGAACTGGGTACCAAGCTAGGAGATGTTAAAGATGGTGTTCCAGTCGAAACAGGGAGATACCAAAGGTTAGTTGGGAAACTAATCTACTTGTCTCATACGCGCCCTGACATTGCTTTCGCTGTGAGCATGGTTAGTCAGTTCATGCACTCACCATGTGAAGAGCATCTAGAGGCTGTGTATCGTATTCTTCGTTACCTCAAAGGCTCCCCAGGGAAAGGTCTGTTCTTCAGGAAGAACGATAAAAGAGGGATAGAGGTGTATACCGATGCTGATTGGGCTGGCTCGGTTACTGATAGACGGTCCACGTCTGGTTACTGTACGTTTCTTTGGGGCAACTTGGTTACATGGAGAAGCAAGAAGCAAAATGTTGTCGCTAGAAGCAGTGCAGAAGCTGAGTTTAGATCAATGGCTCAAGGAGTATGTGAGGTCCTTTGGCTACAAAGGGTCTTAGAGGAACTCAAACGGCCAATAAGTCTTCCGATGAAGCTATATTGCGATAACAAGGCTGCTATCAGTATTGCCCACAATCCGGTCTTACATGATAGGACAAAACATGTTGAGATTGATAGGCACTTCATCAAAGAGAAACTAGAAGGTGGAATTATATGTACTCCCTTTGTTCCGTCTAATCAACAAGTTGCAGATATTTTGACCAAGGGCCTGTTAAGGCAACCGTTCGAATTTCAAGTGAGCAAGTTGGGCATGACGGATATCTTCGCACCAACTTGAGGGGGAGTATTGATAATTCAGTATTATTTATTTTAGTTATTTATGTTATTTTATTTGTGGGTAGAATCCCACCTTGATAGGGACTCTAGGTTGATTAGGAGTTGTGTTTATTTCCTATATAAGGTGCGTTGTTCTCTTTGTTTAATAATGGAATAAGAATAATAGTTCTCTCTAAATTCTATAGAATTCAATTGCCTAGAAAAAGAATTGTCTAGATATTAAGCATTTAGTACCCTAATTCCATGTTTGGCGGTGTTTGAATGCATACTTTTTTCATGAAGTGGTTTCCAGAGTACAACTTGGTTCAACCTAATTTTCATTTTTTCCATGTACAAGAAAAGAAACCTTGTAAACCCCATTGTTCGCAGAGAGAGCAATAGTGTGGCTGTCAATTGGTTAAATTTGCTCTAAATGTTGATGACTATGTTTCTTGGTTAGATTAGGCCCAATTTCTTGTTACCTCTCCTCCTTGTGGATGTACCCCTTCTGCTTCTTATAATGAATTTATCTCTCTTAAAAAAAAAGAATAATTAAATAAACCTTTCAATACTCCATCCTCTTCAAAGTAAGAGCGCCCCACTTTCCTTTTCAAGGTGTCTTAAAGTAAGTGTCCTCTTTCCCTCTAGTGCCTACTAAATCTCACCATAAAAAACTAGTATTTTTGCTATTGATTAGGTTGGTATTAGTATTACAATACAAACTACTCCCTTCTCTCAAATTTAGAGTTCTTTTCATAACATATGTACCAAAACTCAATATAGGAAACAAGTTTTGTTCTAAACCATTAATTGTGATGAAATAGCATATTCTTAAAGAGAGAGAGAGAGAGAGTAAAATGAGGACTCTTGATTAGGGATGGAGGGAGTACCAAAGTCAGACTACTCTGGGTTTGATGAATGTTACCACAACTAATCCTTTCATTGTAATGACTAATGGTTAAGCTAATGTCATTGCTCTCTCCCTTCCTTGAGAAGAAGGGTAATTATGAAAGGAGGTTATATTTCTTAATATGGTTGACTTCCAATCTGGGACTCATATTTTCCAGCACAATGGACTGATCACAACATTTCATGAATTGTTCACCAATAGTTTATATACACAATGACGTGTATTTAATGCGGCTCACGCTTTTGCGGCTCACGCGTCAAGTGTAGTTGGTTTGGTGTCGTGGGGTGTTAATGTCCCTGATTGGCTTAAGGTGCCTATTTGTTTTGATTGCCCAGCTTAATTAAATTCTGTCTTTCAAAAAAAAGAATATGGGAGGCTATATCTCAGTAATAATGATCATCTTCATGGCAAAGGGTTAACAACAATATATACGTAAAGAAAAGGATAAATGTAGGACTAAAAGAAATTGAACTTCTTACCTTGAGATTTCCAGCAACATTAAATGTGACAGCAGTTGTAGAGTGGATCACATAAAAGATAGAAAAGTTAAGGCAGAAAGCCATCACTCCAGATCCGAAAATGATAACTAGGGACGAGAAGAGGGAGGAGCATGTTTGAAACCATTCCAGAACCCCATATCCTTCAAGTACGAGTGCAGGTCCAGCCAATATCATAGTTGCAAAAGGTGCCATGTAGTACACTGTATTTATACTAAGAATACATTCAAATAAGAAATTGATCAGCACCCGATAGTGAAATAACATATCCTACTAGATAGAGAGAGAACCAAAAGTGGAAACATATCGCCGTTTAAAGTATTAGAATGACATTGAGCAAGTGGGTTGCCCTAGGGGTAAGTATCCCCCACTTGAATTTCACCTCAGAATTTCCAACACTGAATTGATGTATCACGAAGATATAGGAAACTTCATAAGTATGATACGGAAGGATAATACGGTGATCTAAATAAAAAAGTTCGGATACGGCGAGGATGCAGTGATGCAATGATATATATAACTGTACATACATGTGAACTTTACAATAATATTAAGCATACTAATGAGTAACAGCTTTAATACAAATAGAACAAAAAACACTAATAAACTAACTTTTACTCTTTCAAATATATTTATTTGTTTAATCTAAACCATTTACTTTAATACCTTCTCAACTTTTTAGAAAATGTCAAATAACCACACCAGTATCCATGCCTTACGTAAAAGTAGTTATTCAATAAGTCAACTGATACTTATTTGGAGTGTCGCATAGTCACATGTGTATCAGGACGTATCCAATTCCATTACTCTATTTGTGAAAATGGTGATATATATGTGCGGCTTAGGCTATAACTTATCAAATCAAGTGATTTTAATCATATACTATCAACACAACCAAGGTATAATTTTGTTCTCATTTTTTGGATTCAATAGAAACAACCTAACGAATCACGAGGAAACTTGAGCAAAGTCCTAGTGAAAAACATAGTTACTTAAAAACTAAATTGTTGTAGCCAAAACGATTGAAGCATTGATGAGATATGGTTTTTCAAAAACATGCATCAGAAATCTCTAGTAAAGTTATTTTTTAACTCTTTTTCTAATAAAAATAAAATATAAGGAAGAATGAAAGCTCAACAGAGATTCTAAGAATTTGGGGAAGTAAATAAAGAGAATATAGTGAAACGGTATCCAACTGCTCTCTCTAAAGTTGCTACTTGGGCCTCCTACCTAGAACCTTTTTGACAAATGTTTATTGTTGATTAAATTTCATTGTAAAAGTTTACTTGATTTAAAAGGCGCCAAGAAACATTGGTCCAACTCATTTACAAGAAAGAGCCCATTTGAAGCAAAACAAAAAATTCTCTCTCAAAAGGAAACTCTAATAGACGTTCGTGCATCCACGTAAACCTCAATGGGAAAAAAAGAAACACTCAACAAAACAACATAACATGGAAAGAGCTATATGTAAGGAAATCTCAACTCCCACTTAAGAACTCCTTTCACTTCCCACCCTCCCCCGAGCAACACACAAGCACCTGTTTTCTTTCATTAGCAGAGAGAGGACGAGAGAGAACCTGTCAAACTTGTAGCCATGCAAAAGGGACTCTGCAAGGATAGTCTTTGTTGAAGTAGCAAGACAGCCAAACAATGCAGCACAAAATCCTAACATGTTAAAACTAAGCTCTGTAATAGAGGCGAGAAGAATTCCTCCAACAATGGGAATCAATGACACCCAAATTCGCCAGTCAAAGTATTTTCTCCATACAAGCCACTGTAGAATGACTGTTTAAAGTGCCATATGATAATCAGATCAGGTGTAAAATAGAGAGAGAAAGAAAACAATAAATCACGTAAGTACGTATATCTGAACCTAACCTGTTGTCGCAGGGGTAAACGACTTTATGGTTTGCATAAATGAAACAGGAATATACCGTAAACTCACATTCCCCAACACTATGTTAATACAAAACACAAATGACATAGGAAAAATCCTTCTCCAACGATCTTGAGGATCAACCACGATAAGTGGCTTAAGCTTCATTACGTTGATTACCAAGTACGCACCAATGGCCGAGCATATGAAGTGTATACATGAGACTGTCAAAGGGAATTTGAAATCTAGTTTCTGTAAAATAAATTTACTTCAGAATTTTACATGCCACAATGATAATCGCATAATAACATACAAATAGAAAGTTAATGGAAACCAAATTAAAAATAAATTATCATATTCAATAATACTTATAAAGCAAAAGCTGGCACTTTGGTGCATATGCAGAAGCTCATTTAAAGGACATGAATTTAAGGAGACAAATGAAATGTGTATCAGTGACGGATAAGTTCATAATCATCTCTTTCACCATTCCAGGTTCAAAAGACAACTATTCACCAGCAGTCTCACAAAGACGTCTCTGAAGTTTATGTTTTTAATAGTAAACCAAGACTTGTATTGCTAATTGTGCACAAAGTGTGGGAGGACGATGTCCACCAACAGTACATCTCCACTTAACAAAACATAGTTACATGCAAAGAGGAGAATAATCAGCAAACAAACTGTGCAAATACACTCCTATTTTAACATTTTACATCCCTCCAATTATGCACGATATCTTCTTCTATTTGGAAATCCTTATTTATCTAATAATAGAACTTGATTCTCTCCCACAGCAATTCCTTTTCTTATTCTTTCGCCTCATAAATCCTTTGATTTCTTTCTAGACATATTAGCTAAAAGACAGCTGCCTTTACACATCCCCATAGACATCTAATTTCGACAACTTAACTTCAAGAGTGATATCCATCAACGAAAATCCTGCACCTGTTCTTCAAAGTGCCCAACTAAAGCCGAATTGAATGCATACCTTTGCCCAAATGAAACTTGAATAAGAACAATGTAGTAGGATATGGTCCAACGTTCCTAGGCCTTTTAACAGAACAGACAACAGGACAATGTTTAGGTCTTCTATTTTGCAATAAATCACATATTAACCCCCATGTGCAACTAACCATGTGAATACTTGGAATAATGGCCACGTGACATGTAGCCAAAACCAGTTGCTTAAAAAATAACATTTAACCTCAATCTAGACGCATTTGATGTAGCATTCACCAAATATAAGTTATAAAATCAGATCTTTTACATTTCAAAGAAAGTAAAATTGTTGAAACAATTTACGTCACTAACATTAACATAACTAATAACCTAAATAGTCGTCAACAACCATAGCTTGTACCAAGACAAAGGCCTACATAGTTATGATCCAATAAACTAATGGTGTTGGCATGTTGCTATTACTAAAGCAGTTTTTTGGCTACCACAAAAGCAATGATGCATTAAGTTATTTTAAATTACGCTTACAGAAGAATCCATTGCTTTTGCAGAAGCCAAATCTACTCTGGCAATGGCATTACCCTAAATCAAAGAGGTTATGGGGTCCACCGCTAAAATTGCCAAAGATTGTATGGGTTGCCATGGACAAATAGTACTCGACAATCGATAACTTTCTGGCTGCACCTAAACACAGACGATTCAGACAAACACTAGAGCTGATAATGCAAGCATGTCGATCACAAGTCAATCCTCATCTTCTCTATCACTTCTCTTCCAGCAAATTATGCCTTTACTGCCTTGGCCCAAAAAACTACTCTTTCTATTACAAGGTTTAAGGCCAATTTTTTTCCACTTTCTGTAGGTAGAGCATACTATTAGAAAAGAAACAAACCTAAATACATTACAAACTTAATACTAATTTCTATATTTTTAAAGAAAAAAAGGTGGCGAAAGGGTGGACGAGCACTAGTATATTAAAATCAAACCTAATCTCTCATATTAATACAATAATATTCTGATTTCAACAAAGTAGGGGAAAACAGAGGAACATAAAGCCAATCTTATTGATTATAAGAAATTGACAATATAACAAATCTCCATACTCTTATATTTACTATTTAAATTCTGCATGATTAAGGAACAACGAACAACAACTTACGCAGTGTTTGTTTTTACCTCTCAATACCGAGGACAATTCCATTCAATATTAAGAGTTACAAATGGTGCTTGTTTTTTAGCCTCTTAATACCGAATTGGATTCAAAATTCAGTAATCAACATTAAGAGGTGTGTCCTGTACTGAATGCTTATTTTAACTTTAATAAAATTTTATTCCGATGGCTCCCTATTCTTTTCATTATATTTATCATAATAACAAACGTAAATTTGTAAAGTAATATCTATTCAGCATTCACGGTCAAATAAAAGCAAACCCATATTCAAAAGCTTCCGTTAAGCATTCAGTGTTCCGCAATCAGACCCTCACATCAACATGAAACCAACAAAAAAAGGAAATCCAGCAAACCAGTAACACATATACAATCATCACAGTACATGTTTACGCGCACAAAAATATGTATGTTTATATATATCTATATAATAAGGGGCATGCCTTTTGAATTCTTTTATCGTGGTTGAAATTAAATATGCTTTTTGAATGGTGACATAATATACATATATACACAAAAGAGATTACATGGAAAACAAAAAAGAGAATAAACAGAGATACCTGAAAAATCCATTTGTTCATGATGATAACGGTAACATTGAACATCCACCATTGAAGAATGGAGAGGATTGATCGAACAGCGCTCCACTGACACAACCGATTCTCCTCCATTTTTTTATCTTTTTGTTCTTCTCAGAATTCAATTACAGATCAGCCAATTGATGCATAAAAACGAAACCAAGTTATTCAATTGTTTAGAGAGAGAGGGGAATGGGAGGGAGGGGTAGCTAGAGAGAGAAGGAAAGTGTAGAGATAGAGAGAGAGAAAAAGTGAGAAGCCCTAATTAAGGCTCATCTAAGGTGTGATGTGTCTTTCTTTCATCTCTCGTATTTCATTTCTCCTTCACGCCATAATCGCCGTTTCGGCTATTTTTGGTTAGAGTAGTAGTAGTAGTCCCACGCGCATGCACCTATAATCATCTCTCTCTTTACAAGTGTGTATATGTATGTATATATGTCATGCTTATTTGTCACCGGTGTGGGTCCCACTCAAGAAATCGAGTTAAAATTTGTTAACCCTCTTCAAATTTTTGCAATTAAATTAAGAAGGAAATAAAAAAAATAATGCGATGATCTTAATTTTATGGCAAAAATGATACGAGATATGTGTAATGTTTATTTGTTACCCGCATGAGCCTTACTTCAAAAATTGAGTTTAAATTTGTTGACTCTTGTCGAATTCTTGCAATTAAATAAATGTAATACGACAAACTTAATTTTACGGTTCAAATGACGTGGGATATGTCATATGTGTCGTGCTTATTTGTCACATGCACAGAAACAAGTTTAAATTTGTTCACTCTTGTCAAATTCTTGCAGTCAATTTAGAAAAAAAGTAATGCGAGAAGCTTAATTTTGTTAATCAAACGATGTAGTGTAAGTTTACTGGTTAATAATAACAATTCTAGATAAAGAGGAACTTAGAATTGTAATTCAAAATAATATTAACAATGTGGTGTATAAAGAAAATGTGTTCCAAAAACCAACCAATTAATTCATGGCACGTTATTTTAGTCACTTTATTTTAATCTAAAAGTCAACATCTTATTTTAGTCACTTTATTTTAATTTAAAAGTGCATAAGTACAAAATGAGGCATTAGTTATCATTAGAAAAAGAGTGAGTACACTTAAATCATCCGCTAATTTTGAAATGACATTAGGGAAAGAGTGACTCTACTTAAATTTTTTGCTAATTTTGAAATGACATTTTATTTGTGCACATTTTTAAAAACTATATAATTATTCTTACTGTAATTTATAATAATGATGAGTGTAAAAACATTTCCTTAGTAAATTTGAAATAAATAACACATAATCATAAACTTGTAAGTACATTTAAAGACTTACTTTTTATGAGATCAAATTATAATAACGAAACATAACATTTTAAATAGCTTGCAGAGTAAAGTTTAGTTATATTTTTGGAAAAATACAACTAAAACAGAAAAGTAAAAATAATGTCTCAATTTGAGACAACTCATTTAGAACTTCTCCCTAAAATAAAAGTATTGACAAATATATATATAGAGAGAGAAATCTTCCTAACACAAAATAGTATTATACTCCTACTTGATTTTTTCGATTACTTCCTAACACAAAATATTGCATTTTTGCTTATTATAATCACAAAATATCTCACATAAATTACACCTAGGTATTAGTAAAGTTGGAAATAAAAGCGAGTTTCACCACTCTCGGCTACAATTTGAACTACAAATTAAGTTCTTGTTTTCCCTCTTCCATGGTCGAACAATATGTATCTATGCATCGATTATATCAATATATATACAGTCCATTTCGTATATGCATAAATGCATACAAATTGGTTAAATGATGGTTCATCCCACTTTTTCAGACAACAGCTACATATGCATCCAACTGCCCTTACTTTTTTATTAAAAAAACGAAAAACAAAGTGGGACTTTTCTTTCTCTATGCTGCTCGTCTCTCTCTCTCTCTCTCTCTCTCTCTCTCTCTTAGCTAGACTAATATACCACCATTGACAATTTCACAAAGCGCGCTCTCTCTCTCTCTATCATCTACACGATTGGCTTCCACCTATTCCGCAAATTAGTATCCTTCGAGTAAGTGCTCTCTTCTCTCCATTATTTTTTTGTGATTTGAAAATATTGAAGATAAAATTCTAGATTCGATTTTTTTAAGTGGGTTTGATTCTTCATCTATACTCGTTTTTGCTGCAATTTTAGTATTTTAGTTTCGTTTGTGTTGCTTATTATATATGCTTTGAATTTGGGTCAATAAGTGGGCTTCACATTATTCGAATTTGGGTTTTTTAAAAGTGTTTGATGCTTGATCTAGATTTGTAATTGTTGTAATTCCAGTTTTAAATTAAAGTGGGCTCAGCATATGATAAACGAAATTGTTCGGCACTAACAAATCTGTAAGTAATAATTCATTTATAATTTATGTTGTCTTATTTTTCACATTGTAATAACAATCTTGAATTTTTATTTTTATTTTTTTTTAATTTAGGTCTTTTACATACGATGATGCAAATTTGGAAGAGGAAAATGGGTTGTCATCCGAAGATGGGGATAATATAAGTCTAAATGTTGGGATTCTTGATTCTTAGTGGTTATAGTCTAAATGTTGGGTTTCTTTTTGTCTTACTGGTTCTAGTCTATTGTGCTTTTTAGTTAAAGACCAAGCCCTTGTTTGGTGGCTCTCTTTTTTTTTTCTCCAAATTTTAAAAACTCAATTCAAAAACATCTCTACTTTTACACTTCCCAAAAAAAATTTTAACTTTACTTTCTCTCTCTAAATTTTTTTTAAAACACTATAACTTTAAATTCAAAAATCAAAATTAAATAAAAAATATATATTTAAAACATACTCGTCGAGATCTATAAAATAAGATTCATTTTGACTATTTTTTGAAATTTTTTTATAAAATTTTGAGTTGGTTGAAAAAAACTCAAAAAAAAATCAAATCCACTTTTCAAAATACTTC
Source organism: Lonicera japonica (assembly GCA_021464415.1). Taxonomy (NCBI): domain Eukaryota; kingdom Viridiplantae; phylum Streptophyta; class Magnoliopsida; order Dipsacales; family Caprifoliaceae; genus Lonicera; species Lonicera japonica. Next base: position 52,162,336 of record CM038466.1, read on the forward strand.
TAAATTCTACCAAACACCATATTTTAAAAACTCAACTTAAAAACTTAAATCAAAACATCTACCAAACAACACCCAAGTGTTTAGAGAATTGTCTGAATCTTTTTTAGTGAACCCGATTGTATTTGTTTAGTTTAATATTGACTTTTTTATTGAATTGTGTGAATCTTTAAATGAAATGTTTGTATATTTTTAGTCGAAGATTGAATGTTTAAAAGAATTGTGTAAATCTTTGAATAAAAAAATTATTATAACACAAAATGGTTCCATTCCATTCAATAAAGGCATTAACAAACACCAAATGATTCCAAATCCATTACAAAAAGATGGTTTCATTCCATTCTTTATAACAAAAATTACATTACATCATTACTTTTATGGCCAAAGAAATAGTCAAAAAAAAAGATATAACAATTAAAAATTTCCATAGCACATTCTCACGCTTCGTGTTAACTTCACCAACAACAAAGTCACACTCCACACTGGCATTGTTTCAACATGAATCTAATATCCACTTCAATACTTGAGTTCCCCTCCACAATTGATGAAGATGCCATTTCAATCTACCAAATTTTAACAATTTAACATGAATTTAATGTCCACTTCATGCAACTAATACTTTCTTAGAAATTGTAAAATGCATAAAGATAAACTTAATTCGAAATTTCTCCCTGCACGTTTATTGCTCAACTGCCTAATTCCTCCCTGCACATTTATTGTTCAACTACCTAATTGAAAAATCCCAAGTCCCAAATTCCAAGAACACTAAAATAGAAAAAAAATGGCAAATGCAAAATGTTGAAATCAGAGAGGAAAATCTTCCCTGCATATTCAGTTTTCTCTAATTTATTTTTCTCTATTTCAGTATTTCCAAATTTGATAATGTTGGAAAACTAATATAGTACAAGTATCGCATACCTGTATACGCAGTGGAATAATATGGATCGTCAGTGATTGGCTTTATAATACTTGCGTTGTGTAGCGTTACATGAACAACCACCACCATGCCCACAGCTTCAAGTACTCCTAACTACAAATCCTATAATGTGCTTAAGAAGAGATGACAGCTGCCTCCTTTTGTGTTGTATATTATCTTGTGTTATTTAGGTCTAAAAACCTAAATATATATCATTAGGCTTAAAGGGCTTTAAAACCCTAAGGCCCACTATGGGTGTCCCTGTTAGGCCATTCCAACAGGCCCAAAAACCAACATATCCCACTCGCACATAGTTGGTTGTTCATGACGTCAACATGAAGAATGTATTTGTTTTGTGGAAGATATTAACTATTACATTTTTCATATTGTCTATTTATTTAGCAATAAAGGTCATGATATAGTGTAGTTTTTGTAATGTAATGTATTTCGGATCATTTGGTGTTGTTGGTCATTTTTTCTAATAAAATGGAACTATTTTGTGTTGTTATAATGATTCTTTTTTATGAAATAGCTTTAGAATCATTTGTTGCTACTATACTCACTTGTTCTAATATAATTGAACCATTTCATTCAAAATACAAGCATTTAATTATCCACGGGCAAGAGGCTTTTTGGTTGGTTTGTGCTGTCATTTTATATTGTGGTTCATGCAGATTCTTTGGCAACAGTTAGCTCAATTGCTACTGTAATTCTTCTATGTTTCCTGTTGCTTTCTTATGCATAACTTAAGTAGTCACACATTAAATTTGTTGTGGCTGCTTCTTGCTTTTTTTTCCTTGGTTTCTTCTAAAATTCTTAAATCCACACTTTTAAACCAAGCATTCTCATTAAAAAATTCACACTTTTATACCAACAAACTACACGCATTTTAATTCAAAAATCCATAATTTCGTTAAAATATTCAATTCTAGTACAAACCTTCTTAAACAAAAATTAAAATGGGTTCCCAAGCACACTAATACAATATAGTAGAAAAACTACATCAACAAAACAAAACTAACAATCTAAATTTATATCATCCTCATCTTCCATTAACGAAGCATCACCCTCTTCCAAATTTGCATCATTCTTACACGGGGAAGATCTACATTCAGGAAAAATAGCAAAAATTATTATTGATACTTAAAAAACAAAATGTATTTATAAAATAAATAATAAATGAATTATTACTTACTGATTCGTAAGTGCTGGACAATTTCTTTTATTATGTAACTGGTCCACTTTACCACACCCATGGCAACGTCTAACTTTCTAATTTTTGGTCCTTGCTAGTGCCTTTTTCCTTTCCTCCTTTGAGCCTTTACCCACACATTTTTGCTCGTATTAGATCAGGTTCATTGTAAATAGTATGAGCATTACAAAAATTATGCACACTAATAACACCACCACCTATTTTATTACTTTTCTTGGTAGCGACCTCTGCACTTGCGCAGGTACTAGCAAATTGATCAATTTGCTCATTAGTTGCACATAATCCATCGATAAATATCTTCGTTGTTTCTTCACATACTAAGGCCTTCTCAACTACATCGAAAGACAATTGGACAAGTCGACTCTTCTTCGAGAGATACAAACTATCATTGACTACAATTATGATCCACAATTGTCCTAAATTTTGTGGACTTATTCCACCTCTTCAAAATGTATTTGTCGGGTAACTTTTCAATATCATCATATTTACACAAATATGCTATGATATCCATACATGGTATTCATGCGCTATCGAACATTTTACAAGCACAATAAGCAAAATATAAGTCCTTGTCATAAATTATTTTATGCACTTTACTTTTTTCAACATTCCTTCTTTGAATATGATAAGCGCGATGATTGTCAGTTTCCCTAAGTTAAACTTGTAGTTAAAACTCTTACACAGTTCATCCTCAAATTTGTAAAATATTTCATTTGTGTAAATTTCAACCACTCGAACCAAAAGGTCATGATATTCTCTAATTTTAGGCTTTTCAATTAAATCTTTGTGATCGGTCATTAACTCCTCATGATGTTGGCGTGCAAGTCCCCTACCAAATTGTATCATTAAATCCACTAATGAATTGCTCTTGGAATCAAATTTCTTGAAAAATACATATCAACTTTTTGCACTTTGGCTACTTGACATGTCAACTGATAAAACATGATTAACGTAGGCAGGATTCCATCTTGAATGAATTTGGTGCATGTCATGCAACCACTTGTTTCCTCCTAACACTTTTCTTAATAAGGTTTTTCCATTGCAACTCAAACTCTTCAGGATTCTTTGAATCCAAATACAATCTGAGAACGCATTTTTGTAAATACTATACTTGCTGCATCAATTTTTTAAGAAAACTTCATTAATATATGCCAACTACAATACATGTGAAAAGAATTAAATAAAGTCTTTTTAAAAAAGGCTATGCATATATAAGGATAAATGAAAATTCATTAATATATGTAACTACAATACTTGTGAAAAGTATTTAGAAAAACAAGAGGGAATGTCGTAGTCATAGTTGGATCTTAATCAGTAATAATCTTTTTTGGAGCACCATCAGGCATACTTTCCAAAAATTGAGTAAATAGCCATACAAAATCATCAATACTCTCATGATTTAAGAATTCACAAGAAAAAATAATGGTTTGACCATGATTAACGCCCATTATTGGAGCAAATATCAAGTCGTACTAATTAGAATTATAAGTATTATCAAAGATTACCACATCACCATAAAACTTGTAAGCCCGCTTTGAAGTTGCATCAGACCAAAAACAAGTAATATTTTGTTCATCATTTCCTTGTTCCAATTTTAAATACTCAAACAACATTTCACCGTTATGCCCCCTCGTATTGGCACGTATATCCTTTTTATGACTGTACAAATCTCTTTGTGTGCACCCAACATTTTCTATAACTCTAGATTGCACCTTAAGAAAATTATATTATTTATGCTGGGATATATTCACTATGGACAATTGTTTAGTTAAAGACTTTGTCTCGACTAAAACATTACGATACGACCTTAAAATATGAGTCTTTGTTGGGGTTGATAATAGGTGGGTGTGGCCCTCGTTGAAAATAGTAACAATGTATTTCTCGGAGTTTACTTTTCAAACTGCAAGTTTGGCATTACAACCCTCACCCAAGCTTCGCCGATGTCTTTTCCTTCCAAGATCAACAAGTTTTGAACTTATTCCCTACTTAAAACAAACATATTCCTTCCTTTTAATATCCTCACTTCTCGGATATTTCTTAATAGTCCAACTCCATACACTAAACCTACATTCTTTAGCATAAGCATTATAAAATAAGAGAACATCATATAATGTATCAAAATTGTTACCCTTTTTTTTGGCTCCAGTTCATCTGATACTTGATAATTGTATATCTACTATTATTACCACAATTTTCATCCAATTCTAACTCTAAATTAACTCAATTATCAATTTTGAAACTTGAAACTTGAATTTCCAAAACTCCCCTTACTTTATTGTTCAAACTTTCCATTTCTCACAAACGATTGGAATGGACCTGTATAAACTACACAAAATACACATAAATATAATATTCAAACACAAAAAAAAATTACCCCAACCAATAAAGAAATACACAATATATTGCCTAGATTACAATAAAACATACACAATAATGTGTTAAACAAGAAATAGACAATATATACCCCAACCAAAAAAGCACATAACAATGGAAACCAAGAAATACACAATATATTGCCTAGATTACAATGGGTTCAAATATTTTTGAAATAGTATGATTTCAATAGGATCAAATATTTTTGGAACCAACAACAATGGAAACCAACAATTAAACCAATTTAAGCCCTAAATCTAAAAATATAATGAAGAAAACGATTTCGAGAAGAGATAAACTTACTTTTTCAAATGGAAATCAAATGAGCCTCGTTGGGGGGAGAAAGAGCACTGTGGCAGAAAACGAGTTGGATGGTGGACGGTGGAGTGCGAGAGAGTGGTGGGCGGTGGAGTAAGAAGGACGAAACCTGAGAGGGAGAAATGCATATGAGTGAGAAAGGAGAGAGATATTGAGAATTTCCTTTGTATATGTTGTAGTCTAAGCTGCCTGTTTGGATACAAAGGAAGGTAGTTGTTTGACCATTTGACTTTGTTTAGTCTGTAAGGTTTGGTCCTTATAAGAAACGTATTGTATATTTTTGTATACCATTATATGTGGTATAGTACTGCATCAAAACGACAAGAATAGAGAAAAAAATAAATTAAAATGCTATTATGTCACGTAGGATCGTACACAAAGATAGTGCATATAAAATAGTAAGTAAATAACTTATCTATAGACGATAGAAAGCCAAATATGGGAAATACACGGTCCAATTGATTATTTCACATGGTGTAGATGACATAACAAAGAAATAATTTCTACATGAATATCATGTAGCAATAAATAAAATTGTTATTTTAAATGCACCATTCAAATTTGGAAACTCACCCTTATTTTGGATTTTTTGCAATTCATCCCACCTCATTTTAACCAATTCTTGTAATTAACCCACCAAGTGGGGTGTGTTTACAAAAAATTTGAGATTCTAAAAACAAATATTTAGTGGCAAATTTTCATTACTACAATATAAATATAATCCTCAAAATAACTATAATTGTGACAATATTATGTTAAAAACAACATCACTCAATAAAAATAACATCAACGCCTAATACAAGATCAATTTCGTTACTTTTTTTCTCTCGCGCCCACTTTATATAGATAAAGAGTATGAACTTCATTCATCACTTTTTTACATTAGAATTATTAGTAAGACTAAATGTTAAATCTTCATTCATCAATTTATGAGTACAAATATGAATTATTCTTAATCATTAATTGATTCTAAATAATTCAACATTTTTACATAAGAATTATTAGCAAGGTAATACATGCTCAACTATATCAACTTCACCACCAAATCAAAGAAAATTCAAGCATTAAATAGTGGGTTTCGTCTTCAATATCCAATTGAAATACATTACGAAAGTTAGATTAATACTTCACAAAACATATCATCAGATATTTTGATTTTGCCGTGGATCATTATTTGCCATTATGACTTTTCCATAGCAAGTTTAATTTTAAATGAACCATACAAAAACGCTAAAATTTGGTATGAACCTAATCTTTTAAAATATTATTTTAGACGGCCAAGAAACCTATACCAAGTGATAAACAAATTCATGCAACTTAACCCCTTTGATAGCATATGCAATTTGGAATAAGGAAGATGTTAAGATAATATTGTCTACTTATTTATTTGATTATTGAAATTCAATTGATCTAAAATGTATAAACTATAGTAGATAGTATTATGAATTGGTTTTTATAATGCATTAGATTCAAGAATGGCACATGAATTCCCAAATGATATCTCAAAATGATGTGAAACTCTCTCTCTCTCTCTCTCTCTCTCAAATTATCATGGCAATAAATTGCACATGCCAAAGATCTCACTTCAACGCATGCTAAAGCTTCAAGAAAAATCAAGGGAATAATATGTGTGTGAATGATTAGAATTTTATGTTAAAATTGCTATTTGACTATTAAGGAATTTGCTCAAATCTTTTTAAGACCATTTTGAAAATTACATATCATTATTTAAAAATTTGTATTTTTCATTTGACTATATTTTTTAAATATTTTTTTTGAACAAAAACACTATAATCAAAAAGATCATTTAATTAACCATCATATGTTTTACTCACCCCACAAATAGACTTTTAGTTATTTCTTGTGAGTTGGTATAACTTTTCATGAGATTTGAAGTGTTGGTGTGCTATAGGCCTTAAAAGGCTATAAACTGCTGACTACTCAGGGGCAACAGTAGATAGCCAGCAGTAGGTTATTGAGTATAACACTTGGTTGTTCTGTCCTGGCAGCTTGGTTTAAGTGTTTTTCCTCGGAAAGTGTTTCAACACGGTCATTCTATCTTAAACGACTATAACCTGATTTTGGTTATACACTTGAAAAACATTTTTAAATGATCTCATTCATTTAGAAATCAATTTTGAACTTCATCTTTATCTTAAACATCATTTTCATTGATTTCAAAAGGCCAACTTAAACATTTGATTTGAGAAATTAATTTCCTAATCTTTTGATCAAAACTTTCTAACTCTAGAAGTGAGCTTCAACTTTGTATTTTTGTAAACACTTTAATAGAGTTAGCAAACTTCATTGGTATGTGTCACCAAACAATCTTGTTATTCATTTGAGAGTTTTCATCATTGTTAGAACAAGAGTTTTCTTATAAGAAATGTAGTGAGAATAATTACATTTTATATGAAGGTTTGATTTTCACCCATGAGAAAATCGTTTAGTGTGACCCCTAAATACTATTTAGAGATTTTTACCTCCAAGACTAGTTTATCATAGGTGCCATATACCAACGACAGGTGATATTAGTTTAATTAAGAAAAGTGCATCTTAGATTTTAGAAAAATTCGACATAGTTTCCTTTGTTTTAACAATAATCAAGACCTACATATGTAATACTCTATTCCCAAATCACAATATTCATTAATGCAGTTATTAAAAGATCAAGCAATCAGGTACAATTTACAAAAAATAGTAGTACATTGTTTCCATTAATTACATAAACTAATTATGAAACAACGGTTGCAAAATACAAATGAATCAACTTAGAGCTACACATATGAAATCAAGTCGTCCATTTAAGAGACACTAATACAATTTTGAGGTTATGAGAGGTATTTAAATATAATACACGCATTATCCCATGGATATACCTGTAAAACTGGTTTAAAAAAATGGGAGTTGGCCAAAAACGGGCTCAGGGAAAACTATGGGGTTTTATATATTAAAATACACATAAGAATACACAAGCAATGTGCAATATTAAAAATAAGAGTAGTCGAAAGTATACCATTTACATATACACAATATTCATCTCAAATGCAATGAAAATATAGTAAATGCAATGCATACCATGTGCTATCCCAACCCAATGGATAAAATAAATTTGTATAACGAAAATATAGTACATAAGGAAATACCACCAATGTAACGACATGACTGGGCAAGATTCAAAATACGAAAAAAAATAAAATCCAACTTTATTTATATATCAAAATAATTTGTGAAAAATATGATCTTTACAATATATCAACTCTGCAAATTAAAAATACAACACTTTCCAGTATCTACAAAAATAATATTCTAAATCGCGCTCGCTTGGCTAGTCTAAAACCGATCCCGTCTTGATTAAGCCAAAATATTGCATTTTTATACGTATTTAGGTGGCTTAATATGCATGAATTTGATTCTAATTATCCTAAATTATTAAGAATTGAGTTTTTAATATGAAATAGGATAATATGTTTGTTTATAGTGCATTTTACCCTTTTTACAAGTTAAAAATGAACAAGAACGAATCCAGAAGCAAGTTCTCCCAAAGTTAGTCATTACTGGTCAAATTCGGAGTTGAATTAAGTTCAAGAAGTGAACCGAAAGCAATTCCCAAGATCAATCATGAAGGGAGTTGATGGAAGAGATTATGAGAAGCCAATAAATCATCTCAAGCGAAAAAAGAGTCATTTGAATCAAACCGAGAAATTTTTGAATGAAGAAGAGATCCACCGCACGCGTCGTCTTTGTTCCGGCGCTTTTTGGTATTTATCCGTGCATAATTTGAAGAAAACTCCAGAGACAAAAGTTGTAGAGCTCTGAGTTATCTTCGTGTGGGAGAAAACCTTGCTCCAATCGGAGTTCGGAGCGCAAAGTTATGGCCAAAATACGAACAATGTGCCGGAAGAGCAGATTCCTGCGTGAATGAATAAATTAATTGAAGGTACAAAAAATTATTGAAAGTGGGCCTAGCCTAGATGGTTTTGCGTAAGAAATTCTCTCCTTGTGGTCTCGGGTTCAAGTTCCATGCGCTACAATATAATTTTGGTCAATTTTCAAGTCCCAAATTAGGCTAAACCCATGACCCATTAGCATACCAAATTAAACCTCATCAATCAATAGCAGCCCCAGCCGTGCACAACAGCAAAAAAGGCAGCCGTGGGTTCTCTCTCTCTCTCATTCTTTTTCTCTCTCTCCATTATTTCTTTTTTCTTTCTTTGTTTAATTTTTCTTTTCCGACATTAAAGTTCCGTTTGTGTTGCTTCTATTATTTTTCTTTGGTATTAATTCGGGGTTGAAGACGAAAGATTTTAGTACATTATTGAAGATTAATTTCAGAATTTATTATTGGTCTACGCGCGTACTTCAATTTCAGGTTCTTAATTTATTTTACTGCTTTGTTAATTCTTATTATAAATTTTGCATGCTTATGATTTTAATTCCTTTTCAATTTATAAATTTATATACGCTGTTTTATTTAATTAATTTATTGAGCATGAATTTATTAGATATGTTTTGCTAGTTCGTTAGTTAGGGGTCCGTAAGAAACGGGTATGCCGACGTAATAATTTTTCGGACCCGAATTCAATTCTAATTAATTTTTCATCGGTTAATAGGTCATTATAAATCCGATTTTTATTAAATTATTATCCTAGTATGCTTAAATTTAATAAAATCTTTCCGACAAAAGAACCAAACTAGTTTGAATAATTATTTTTGCGCTAAACCCTAACTAGTTGGCTTAGAGAGCGGTCTATACTTTCTAAATTAATTGGTTATGTATCTTTTTTGATTTCAAACTTAAGTGCACTGTTTTCGGTAGTATTTTTAATCCTTACTTTTTGATACAGAAATTGCCAATTTTGTGTTTCCACCGCCCATTTTAGTTTAAATTTGATTGTAATCATGTTTTAACCTATTTGAATTAAATTGTGGTAATTACTTAATATTTCTAAACTCATTTTTAATAAAATGTTTTGTAGTGTCAAGCACTACTTCACTTTAATAAACAAGTATTTTCGGTAAAATTAAGTAATGCAAATTGATTTCATAATTAGTATTGGTACGTATAGTTCATGTCACGCACGAATTATTGCGAAAAATACATGTTTATGAGATTAATTAGCTTGTGAAAAGTATGCTAATTTTTAAAGAAAAATTAATTAAAAAAGAATTATCGGTCCATCGAATTGTCCGTTGTGTTGCCCGAAACCTATGAATACCCCTAACACTTTTTGTTCTTAATTTTAATTAAAGTTTTTCATGCGTTTAATTAATTTAGTACGCTGTTTTTATTATTTATTTTATTTATCCCTTGTTGCATGCTCATTTTATGTTAGTTTAGTTTCTTTTAGCATAGTAATGTTTCGCTATCTTTAGGATTAGTTTTAGTTGCATGGTTTATTTAGTTATATTGCCTTAATTGGTTTAGTTATTGATTCTCATTTCATTTCTCTCCATATTTCATCTTTTTTTTATTTTTCTTTTTTTCCTTTTGAAAGAAATTTTCCTAAGTCAAAGAACTACCCTCCTCCTCATAGATCGACCTCGAACTTACCAAGTTTTTTATTACTTGACCGACCACCTGCACTTGGGTGTAATAACTCGCGTTGTTTTTGCCGAGTCACGTCTCTAGTTACTTGTGCCATAAAAAATGAAAGGGAGGTAGCACATAACACACAAGAATGAAAGCATCTCAACATAATATTTTATCAACAATTTTAGTAATTCAACATACCACTAACCGGCTTCTTATACCAGTCATTCTCGGGAACATGTTAAAAACTACCCTCCTCCCCATGTCGAAGCTTCTCTTTACACGACTATAACTTATTAGGATTAATTGGCTACTAAACTTAATCATACACCAATTGATTCTACATAATTTAGCCAACGAATAGGACAAGAAATGAATACTCTAGATATTTAGATGTATGTTAAGTACAACCCTTTATCTAAATAATATTACAAATAAAATACCACAAAAGCCAATGCATTATCTTCTAGCTCGTGGAATACACTATGTTCCTCCCTTATTGTCCATTTTCTTATACATTCTCCCAACTGAAATATAAGAGTGAAAAGATTTACTCACATGTGGGACCCATAATTAAACATGCATATGCCATTTAGAATTTACCAAATGACTAACCTTAAACGAAATGTACATTAAGATCACCACCAACTTCCACGTGTACATCTCATCACCAATATATACATCTTATATATAATATACACCCACATATATATATAATATTACAATTATTCATTTTTATTAATATAAAAATATGGGATGTCACAATCTATGTATACTCATATCAAAAGTAGGCACTAGTCTTATACCACCGTATAATACATGCTGTCTTGTCTATCCATAAGACACATGTAACTGATAACTCGAATACATCTTAATAATGTTCCGTCCATAGGAACAATAATGTAATCGGTAGTTCGGACGTGTCCTAATTACATTCCATCTACATGAATAATATTAATATGGCTGATGTAGCCAAGTCCTCCCATAGGACGTAATAAGTCAACTAGGTATAATACTCTACTATGCACAGTTTGGCTCTTATAGCTAAGTCCTCCCATAAGACACCTAGTGACAAGCCTGCCATAAGCTAATGTATAAAAGTCATCTCATCTAAGCAATTAAGGTATCCTGTCTAATTGGTACAATTATAATGCCTGGCCACAGCATAATCATATATAAAATCTTAAAATCATATAAGAAATTTCAAACATATGAGATATATAAACAATCTTCCATAGGTGTAAATAAAAGTAAAGCTATGAACAAATATCAAAACTATAATGAAATATAAAAACTGGTAATAGTCCCATCCATATGGAAAAATTAACAATTCCATTGGTTTAGAAATCTCATCAAATAGTGAAGTAGTAATAAAGTTTCATTCTTTATGAAAAAGTAGTAAGCTAACCATTAGCGTTTTTGTGTCAAATATGTCATCACTGTAGGTCAGATTTAAAAATAAAGTTTCATACTTTACAAGATAATTCGATTTTAAAAATTGTTTCAAAAATATTTAATGTCTATATCAAGAAACAAGCCAAACAAACAAGCAATCACAATCACAAACAATAATATCAAAGCAAATAAATAAAGAGCTTAGAGATATAATGGATAAACCGAAATAGCCCAAGTCATTTTGTTCACGCGGTTCGGTTGTTTAGACCATACGTCCACGCCCGAGTAGTGCTTCCACTAATATCGATTTTCTTCCGGGTGAAAATCAAACCACTACAAGTGTATACTTCTCACACACTCTATAAATGTTGTTCACTCACAACACTTACACAAGAATAATTTTTGATATTCTAAGAGATAAACCTCTCTTAATGTTTGAAAAATAAAGTTTTGGTGGCAAACACCAATGTACAATAACTCTCAAGTGTTTAAAGGATTACAAATATGGCTCACACTAGAGTAATCAAGTTTGATCACAATGTATAGCTCAAATAATGAATGATTGATCAAAATGTATTCTTGAATCTTTGAATATTTGAAATAGATGAAGAATAGAGAGTAAAAATGATTCAAGATAGTTTAAATGTGTCTTAGATAGTGTATATATAGTTCAAGACAACATATGGCCATTTGGAGGGAGTTGGTAAAGGTTTGGTGCCAAAAATGACAAAAAGTCAAATCTCCAACGGTTAGTTTATGAGCCATCAGTCGACTAAGTAAGGCCCATCAGTCAACTGATGGGCACTGACCTGTCAGCCAAAATCTTAATTTTTGAACTTTTGCATTTTAGCTCCAAAATCAATTATAATGCTTTAGGGACCTCAAAAACATGTTCCTAAAAAACTTATTTTCGAAAAAAACTCAAAATATGATCAGTTGGATTTATTATGAATTTATTTTAAAATCGATTTTTGCAAGAATGATGTTTTGAAAGAATTTTGATTCAAACTTGATTTAGATCAATTTATGAATGCTATATCAATATGTATGATTTATATAAATGATCAAACAAGAAACTTTATAAAGATCTAAAGTACTCACTCAATTTATAAAGCTAATGAGTCTTCTGACGCTTTAGAAAGTTTCTTCGATTTCTTCACGTCCTTGAGATTTGATAAAATTGATTTGTCATGTAGATATACTTTAATCATGTTAATGTGAGTGATGAAGACTAATGGATACTTCTAGAAGAATGATATTGGTTTCGGTTTGACGGTTTTGTCCACGTATGAAAAATGTATTTGTGGCTATATTTAAAACATTAACTTAGTTAAATTACATATGATTAATGTTATTGTTATTATCAAAACAAGATTAGTGACGTTGAGGTCAACAATCTCCCCCTTTTTGATGATAACAATAAATTTATATGTGTTTACAATATGAAGAATTAAATTTAGAAAGGTTCCCTCTCAAACTATGCATAAGATAGAATTAGACAATAATAGATAATATTAATTCAAAATATTACATAATAATATTATAATAAAACTTAAGTTAGAACCAAGCATAATAAAAACAGATCATAAGTACTTAAGTTTTTAAACCAAAACAAAAATAAAGTCAAATACCATAAACATAATAGAGAGTTTGTACCAAGCACTCATAACCACACTCAATTAAAACTCTCCCCTTTTGTTATCAACAAAAAGGAAAGACAAGGATCATTCTTCGGGGTCTTGGGGGTCTTGCGGTCATGGTTTCCATCCTTGGTTGCCTTGCCATGGTCTCCACGCCGAGAACACGTACTCCGGGTGGTACTGAAGGACGGCTGCCTCATGTGCTCTTTAGCGGTCCTCGATACGATTGAACCTATTCTCCATGGTGACCGTGAGGTTTTGAATTGCTTGAAGAATGATTTGGATTGGCCTCGGGTATAGCTTGGGTTTGACAAAAGCTTAAGATGAAGTCCCTTGCTGTGGAATTTCATATTATTCTTGATCCATAGGCTCAGTTTGAGGCATATCCACATCATCATCATCATCATCCTCATTTTTATCAAGAGGATCATGCGAGATCCATTTACCATCCTCTATATGATATTCCATTTATCGAATAGTTTTGTCACTATAAGTTTCATTGACCGTAGGGACAATAACCTCGGTCTCATCCTCAAGGTGAATATCATAAAATTGGAACAACCGTGTGAGGGCCATACCATACACCAACCTTTGTCTCTTTCAGCTAGTAATTTCATAAAGATGGTGGAACATAAGATAGGCATAGTCAAGTTTATGTCCCAAAGAGATTGTCCAAACCAAAAATTAATCCAATGCATTAACCAAAGCTTGATTACCCTGTCGTGGAACAATCGAGTATCCAAGTATAGAATGAATAAACCAGTTTTGTAATTTAGGCATTAAATCCTTAACTTCATCACCCATAAAACGATATCGTCGTTTATGAAGGAGGCGCTTGGCCGGCGTTTTCTCAAAACCAAGAAGATTTTCAAAGTTGGACGGAACTTCTGTCACGTTGTCAGTTGGGAAATCTAAAATTCTACCTAGGTCAGCCTCTGTAAAGTTAATCATTCGTCCATTTAAGAGAGTAACAAGCCGGGACTTGTTTGGACATCCAGAATCAAGCACGGGGTGATACAAGTTTGCATAAAACAATCTAACTAAACAAGGGTAAACATTTTCTTGAATAGTCAAGAAGTTAATTATGACTTGTTGACAAAAAAGAGCAGCTAACTTAAGAGCATTAGACGAGAATAATTCAACACCGAATTGTTTGGCTTCAACAATAGTACGAGTGGCATAGTCATTGTTGAAGTTCTCTTGGACTTCATCGGAGATGAATAATGGCAGTAGAGGAACTTGCGGTGGAACCTCCTTTGATTAGACGACAAGAACAAGAGCTTTGAGACATTTTAGGTCTGTTGAGAAAGTAGGTTTTGAAAAAAAAACTAGGGGTTTGAAGGTGAATTTAGGATTTGGTGAGAGAAAGTTATTTTTGATGAATGAGAACAATTGGAATGTGTTTAGATAAGTAATGTGTGATGATTTAGGAGAGAAATTTGGTGAAATATGGAGTTTTAAGCAAGAAATCAACAATGGAGGCTAGGGTTAGGGTTAGAGAGAGAATGAGACAGATTTAAGTGATTTGGAGTGAAAAATGTGTGATTTGTTATGGATTTGGTGTTAAAAGAGGATGATTAGTGTTTTGGGAAGGATTTTGATGGAGAAATTTGAGTGTATGTGTTGTTTGTGGATGTTTGGAATGGGTTTATAGAAAGAGCTTTCGAAAATAGAGAGAGATAAGAGAATGAGAAAATAGGGGAATGCAGGGGATAAAACAACAACTCTCAGCCAAGCCTCGGTCGACTGATGGTTCCTTAGTCGACTGATCAACTATTTTCTACAGCATTTGACAGCTTTTGCTTCTAAGACCATAAGGAATTAGAATTTGCATTTTTGGCCACTTTTGGACTACAAAATCACTATTAGTCCACACAATAACATGTAAAAGTAATATTGGCTACGAAATTACAATTTTTGCACAAAAAATAATAAAGTAAAAGTTCATAAAGATTGTATGCTCAAGAAAAGGCATTACTTGATCAATGTATATGAACATTTTGGACAACTTAGATATCACATGCTCTAATCATACCAAGTTCATGTCGAATGGTACAAAAACGATCATCGAGGAGTGGTTTTATGAAAATATCCACAAATTATGATTATGTGCTAACGAATTCAAATTCAACATCACTTTTTTACACATGATCACGAATAAAATAATGTCTTATCTTAATGTGCTTTGTTCGTGAATGTTGTATGGGGTTCTTGGTCAAGCTTATAGCACTTGTGTTATCACATTAATGAGAATATAATTTAGACTTATACCAAAGTCTTCAAGTTATTTTATATAAAGAGTTTGTGCACAAGAACTTCTGACCGCCACGTATTCAGCTTTGGGCGTGGACAAAGCCACCGAATTTTGTTTCTTCCTTGACCAAGAGACTAGTGCGTGTCCTAGAAAATAACATGTGTCACTAGTGCTTTTTCTATTAATTTTACATTCGGCAAAATCGGCATTAGAATAACTAATTAAATCAAAATTACTCTTTCTTGGATACCATAATCCTAGAGAGCTAGTACCGGCTAGATATCGAAAAATAGGTTTAATGGCAAGCAAGTGTGATTCTTTAGGATCCGCTTGGAATCATGCACAAAGACAAACACTAAACATAATATCCGGCCTAAAAGCTGTCAAATAAAGTAAGCTACCAATCATACCTCGATATTTCTTGATGTCGCTCAACGTTGAACTCATGAGCATGCTCATTGATTTGACGCCTTCTAAATCGAACTTCTTCAAAAGTTCTTTAACGTATTTCTCTTAATTGACAAAGATCTCATATTTCAATTGTTTGACTTGCAATCCGAGAAAGTAGTTCATCTCTCCCATCATGCTCATTTCGAACTCTTTTTACATACAATTAGAAAACTCCTTGCAAAGATTCTCGTTAGTAGAACCGAAAAGAATATCATCAACATAAATTTGCACAAATAGCATATTATTAACATGATTCTTAATGAATAATGTAGTATCTAGTTTGCCTCTGACAAATCCATTATTAAGCAAAAATGAACTTAATATATCATACCATGCTCTAGGTACGTGCTTGTTTTAAACCATATAATGCTTTTGATAATTTAAACACATAATCCGGATAAACATAATTTTCAAAACCAGGAGGTTGTTTTACATAAACTTCCTCTTCAATAAAACCATTTAAGAAAGCATTTTTAACATCCATTTGATATAACTTAAAATTTTTAAAACAAGAATAAGCAAGTAGTATGCCAATAGCTTCTAGACGTGCAATGGGTGCATATGTTTCCTCATGATCAATGGCCCCTCTTGATTGTATCCTTGGAAAACAAGTATAGCCTTGTTTCTAACAATTACACCACTTTCATCCTTTTTATTGTGAAATACCTATTTAGTGCCTATAATAGTGTAGTCATTCGGTTTGGGAACAAGTGTTCAAACTTTGTTTCTCTCAAATTGATTGAGCTCTTCTTGCATAGCCATCATTCAAGATTTATCTTATTTAGCTTTAATTATATTCTCAGGCTCATATTAAGAAACGAAAGCCACATTATTGCATATATTTCTTAAGGATGATCTAGTCATAACCTTACTAGATCGCTCGCCAAGAATTTGATCAATAAGGTGGTTGGATACAAATTTTCAACTCCTAGGCAAATCATTCAAATTTTGCTTGGTTTTATTTTCTAACTCCTTAGAAGGAGCTTAAGCACTTATTGTTTTTTCTTAGATGTATCATTAATTTGAATATCCGAAACTTTTTGGATAATTTCAACATTATCATCGGAATATACTTTAGGTGAAAAATGATTAGACTCATCAAATACAACATGCATAAATTCTTGAACAACTAAACTTTTCTTATTATAAACGCGATCAGCTTTACTATTAGTGGCATACCCAAGAAAAATTCCTTCATCAGATTTAACATCAAATTTTTCTAAGTGATCACGATCATTCAAAATATAACATTTACAACCGAAAACTTTAAAAGTATTCAGACCATTTAAACTGCGAGGTGACCCTTCACGCAATAGTAAATATGTTATTGAGACATACTAAAAGTATTCAAACTATAAAAACCGACTTGGTCCAAAATTCACTACCCAAAACATCTCCTAAGGAAGAGGGTTAGGCTACTATAAAAGAGTTAGTGAGTGAGTAGAGCACGGGTCATTAAATAGTAGAATTTCTCAAGGGAACTATTTAGGTGCAGGCGTATGATCTAAACAATCGAACCGCATAAACAAAACATCGTTGACTCATTCGGTTTTTTCTTTCTTAACTTAAACTCTATAATTACTATTATCATACTTACTACTTGATATTATGTTTGTTTACCTTGAAAGCTCATTTAATATATAATTTTGTATTTGTTCTTCAAACAATATCTTAGAACTTTTTAATTCCGCAATTAATGTTAAAAACCTAATTCACCCCCTCTAAGGTTGTTCTTTGACCAACAGAAGAGGTATTATATGTTGACCTTAAAGTCAACTAATCTTATTTTGATAATTACAATAAGTTAATATAGTGTTATTTAACTCGGTTGTTCCAATGATAATAGCCATTTTAACCGATATATCTTCCGACCAAGTGTAATTTCAAACCGAAGCAAATCTCACACAAGCTTTACAAACGCCTCTACTCACAAGAAATGAATTCAAGTGATATACATGTGCTATACAAAGCCAAGAAAAGATCTAGATCATCAAGCAAGTGAAGATATGCACAAGAATGATCTCCACATGTTCTACAAGTTATCAAAATCAAGAAAGGATCAAGAACATCAAACAAGTGAAGATACGCACAAGAAAATCAAGCATCACGAAGACTCGAATTATCATTAAATAGAGTGAGTGCTTAGATTTTATGTGAAGATACTTTATTGATCAAATTCCTATAGCTCAAACATATTCATGCATCTTTTAAAGATTGATTCAAACTAGCTTGAAATTGAATTTATTTGAAAAACATCATTTTACAAAAATCGAGTTTCAAAATAAATTCATATTAATTTTAAATGATCATATTTTAAGCTCTAATAAAAATATGTATCTTAGAAACATATCTTTGAGGTTCAAAAATCATTAGAATTTTATTTTGAACTAAATTATTAAATTGGAAAAATATTTTTATTTTTCGTTTAAAATTCGCTCAATTTTTGCCCAGTTTTGATCTAACGGTAAAATGGAGGCCTTTCCGAACTCCGATCATTTTAAAAATTTTACAGTAGTTAGACAACATCTCCTGGAAATTTTGACTAAAATTTGAGCATGATCCAACGGTCTAATTAGGAGAAATCAACAAAACAAGTTTAAATTTTTTGTCAAAACTAGCTGTTGGAAAGTTTGAAAATGTACACCTTGGAGTCAAAACCTCTCTTAATCATCCCCAACGGCCATATGATTTTGTAAGCTATAAATATGATGTCTTAGACATGTTTTAACACACTTGAATCATTCTACAAACTCATTTTACATATATACAAAGTTATTCAAGTATTCGATTCATTTAATTGATCAATCTTTCATTTTTGAGCTATATACTTTGATTAATTTTGATATCTTTTAGTGTGAGCTTCATTTGTATTTTGTTATACACAAGAGAGATATTGTACATTAGTGTTAGCCACCAAAACTTATTCAAATCATATTTGTGAGAGGTGTATCTCATAGAATAGCAAGAGGGATTTCTTGTGAGAGTATTGAGGGTGTTTCAATACTTGTAAGAGTGTGTGAGAAGAATACACTTGTAGATGTTTGATCTTCACCTGGAAGGAGATCGGTTATAGTGAAAATTCTCGGGGAACTAACCGAGCGCGGAGTAGGGGAACAAGCCGAACCGTGTGGACAAAAAATCTTCGACTTCAAATTCGTTCAATCTTTCTTACCCAATCTCTTTATTATTGATTGTTTAAATTGTTTGAGATTACTTATTTATTTGCTCTTATACTTGATTGTTTATTTGCTTACATTCCTTGATAAATTTGTTTAGTAAATTATTTTACTTAAACATTTTCGAAAAGATTTTTAATTTCGCATTAAGTTTTTAAAACCCTATTCACCCCCCCCCCTCTAGGGTATTTTCCGACCTACATTATATACTTTTACAATTATTATATAAGGGTCTTTTTAAGTTACCCACGAATTGATAATCTTTTGACTTACCCTAATTATCAATTTAGGGGGATTTAACTTTAATTATGGCCATTATTCAGAAGGATAACTCAAAAGGACCCATTATATAATTATGTAATTTTTGGCTAATTTTATTATAATTATCATACATAGTTGACCATAATTAATTTACTAAATGTAGGATAAAAATTAACAACTAATCGCTATATGCCATTAGCCTAAGTTAAGGGAATGAGACTTGTTTAAAGAGGTTAAAGGGGGTTTCAAAGTCAGGTCATAGCAAGTGGAGTAACAAGCTTGATAGATAGCAGTTATATATTGATACATTGACCACTTCACGACTAAGCGTTTGTTGAGTGATGGCAACCGAAAACAAGCATATTCCATTTTCCTTCAGCAAGATGACAATAACCTTGTACGACATCAAACAAATATTGGATGTTCTGGTTGAAAGTGATTATTTTATATTCAATGGGGGTGCAAAAGAAGTACAACTACATGTAGTGATATAAATGGATTTAAAGTTATTGAGTATTAGTGAGCTCGAAGTGACTGAAGAACCCAAGAGACGTATTCGATTGGGTTAACAATGGTTGAAGGAAAGATGCATGGGTCGAGCTACTAATCAATCAAGTCCTGAGGAATTAAATATTTATGTAAGGGGCTATATTATGTTCTTGCTTGGGTGTATTGTTTTCCCTGACAAGACAAAAACCAAGGTTTCTATATACTTTTTTAATTGCTTGAAAAATAAGTTTATGATTGGTGCAATAGGATGAAGAATGGTGATACTTGCACATATGTATCATTAATTGGGATGTTTGACTCTAGTTGTGGTATTTTACTTGTCTTGACTCTATTATTTATCTTATTGTTATTTTATATATTTTTGTATTATTGTGGTGGTGAACTTTCGACAATTAATGCAAACTTAGATACGTGAGCACTTTTATGAGAGCATGCACACAGTTCCTGATTTGGAAAACACTGAAATAGAAATATGGATGTGCAGGTAGAAACCCAACAATGTAGTGGGGATACCGTCCCAACCCTTATAAGCTTAAGGGAAAAATTAGACAACTTAATTAAGATAGACATAATTCTTACTCAAGTAGTACATTTGTACTTTGTATTAGTATCTCATAAGATTACTAAATAATATTCATTTATTACGATCTTAGGTGTGTTGGGATTTGTATAAATACCACATTATGGTTTGCTTATTTGTATTAGCTGAGCTATACTATCCTGATCGTGTGCTCAGACAATTTGGTTGAATGCAAATAATCCTCATGATGCCAATGATTCAACAATTAAAATTGACTTGAGGGAAGACAATACACGCTTATAAGGCCATATATAAAATGAACTGCCGGCAACAACAAAATTGAAGTAATCACTTACTCAACTTAGCTTCAATGGTATTATTTTTCTTTTTCTTACCTCTTATTCATTTATTTCAGTGATCGCGATAGATGCATATCCTTTTACAAGCCAAATGTAGCAATGCTTTTTTATTACCACACTATTAGTTAGGCTTTGTGATAACAACGATAGTTCAACTCCCTCTTACTTTACTTTGACATTAATCAACTAAAGCAAGCTTAGAATGGAAAGCCTATAAATAAACATTTATCAAATAATTTAGTTATTTACATATTTTAAAACAGTAGTTTGTTTCATTGAACTCGAATCAAGTGTACTTACTTTATTAGTTATAAATATTGCAGTCACGTCACCGGCTTTTACTTTACCAAATTCATCAAAAACAGGGTGGTTTGTTGAAATTGTAAGCTGAAGAGATTGGGAGCCACAATTGGGTTTAAAAGCCTTTCCTTCATTCATATCCCAAAAAGTTTCTCACCGCCATTGGTGTTGAGGTCAAAACAGTTTTTTAACTGAGAGGCTCTAAGTTCACTCCTTGGTCACCACCACACATTGGTCGGGCTCGTCGGTCCACACACATAGTAATGATATTGTCCCAACTTAAACACCTTTGGATACAAGTGTGGGGTTTTCATTTGAAATGACTTGTTATTAAGTGGCGACACCCCCTTACTTATATACCCATGCTGAGTTCTACAATTTTTTCATATGAGATCAATGGTTTGAGCCAACCATTCTCAACAATCTCCACCTTTGATCAAAACAGTCCACCTGGGCTCCATTTTGAACTAACACCAGTCCACCATGGCTATACCTTAGACTAACATCGATCCATTTGGCTCCACCTGGACCTATACCTCAGTCCACCTTGAATCCACTTTTGAATTGTCCATAGATCGCCACTAAACACAATCTGCAAAATTGTCCACATTTAGTCAATGCACATCTCAAGGTAAACCCTATTTCACCTTACTTAAAGAACATGCACAACCACCTTGACATTACCTCGGGTGTACGTAGGCTATAGCAACTCCAACTTTGATTTTTCTGAGTCTAACTCCACCATAGGCTCCACTAGGTCTAGCTACCAAGACGCTTTTTGTAGCGACTTATCACCTTAAGCTCTACCGAGTTCTTCCTGACTCCACCGAGTCCAGCTATCGGTGCTGCTCCACAAGTGCCTAAATTCACCATCGACCTTTGATAATAATTGTTGTGCCCACTAGCATGTGGGTCGGGCCTGCATGTCCGTGCACATAATAACGATATTGTCCCCAACTTAAACACATTTGGGCCACATGTGTGGGGTTTTAACTTAAAAGACTTCGTTACTAAGTTGTGACATTTCCCCACTTATATACCCGTTTGAGTTTTACAATTTTTTCATGTGAGATCAATGTTTGAGCCAACCATTCTTAACACATCGGCGTTAAGGTCAAAATAATTTTTTTAAACGAGATGCTCTAAGTTAATAGGTTGGTCATCACTATTGAGGTTGAAAGGAGCCTCTTATTCGACAATATGCCTTGTATATTGGTAGGCAAAATTGGGTTTCAAAGCATTGTTTGCATATATCTTGCAAATGTACCACAGTTAATAATATCAAGCGAATAGTTAAAGCAACATGTGGTTCATGTCAATCAAGTAAACAGTTACAATAGAGTAATGAAATGCATATTCTCAGTTCTCACAAACTAAATGTCTTAGTTTTGGCTTAGCTTACTTTCACCGAGCATGATGCATTTCATTCGGGTCTTCTAAATCGAGCATATATTCTTATTTCATATAAGCCAAGAATGTTTGCTTGGCTTCGGAGAACCTAGCTATTCCAAATCCATTTACTCCATTCATACTCTGTTTTCTAGGTTTCTTTAATTCATTTTATCGGAATAAAATAAAACATATTGGATCTATATAACTTAATTTTTCTTTAAACATATTTTAATCTTATTGTAAGTTTATCCCTCTCATGCTTTATTTCTCATGACTACATTAAATTTTTTAGATAACAATTTTATCTGATTTTGTAAAAAATTAAAACTATTATACACACTTCAAATTTATAAAAGGATTTAATTTTTACAAATAAATGTTGGAAAACTATATGAAAGCAAGAGTTTCTATATTTGGGGATTATTAAACTATTAAGATGAATATATTTAATATAATATTTGCATACTTTTAATGTTTTTGAAAGAATTTGACAAAATTACATTTAATTCATGTGGATATATTTGATAAAAATTAAAATTGATTTGTATTTTCATCCTCGATCCATTATCAAAACAAAAATACATTATGCCAAATGAAGTAAAATTATGAAGGCATTTTGTACAATTTTTCACATAAATACATAGAATTGGAAAAGGCAAGCTTAATTTGATGGTGTGTTATTTTTTTAGTATTTTTAAAAATATTAGATTATAGGAAATTGTATAAACATGGTACTCATAATTTTAATGAATATGTCAATGTATGTTTAAAAATAATAAGTCTAGAACATGAGTTTACGAGATTATAAGAGAAATAGTAAAATTCATATACATGTTAGGTATATGCTCTTTTATAGCATCTTTAATATGAAAATATTTATTTCACTATCTTTCTCTTAAATATTTTATCTTATAAGAAACTTCAAATTGTTTATTTCTCTTCATCTTTTATATTATCAAATCTTAAAAAAATAAAATTGAATATTATAAATAGACACAAAATCTCCAACCATTAATATATCTTATATATAACCCTATAAACACGTATATATATCATAAAATTTTCTTATGTAATAATCATTATTGAGATATTATATAATTTTTTAACGTAACATTATTTATTTTTCAACTATATCAATCTATATACCCACACATCGTGCGGGCCTGGATACTTGTGATTAGGGGTGAATTTGGTATGTACCGTATAAAAAATTTGGTACGCCAAAATCTATTACCACTACCATACCAATATTATTGATATACCGAATTCGGTATATTATAAATTTTGGTACGGTATGATACGATATATTGCCAAAAAAATCAAGTTATTTTTTTTTTAAAAAAAGGAAGAAGAATAAGCAGTTTTCTCAACATAACATCGTGCCAAGAACTGCTGCTTTAATAAAATGTAAATTGCATCATTTTGCTCATGATTATAACACAATAACTGTCAATTTAATAAAATATAAGTTCACTATTGAGGTTATGATTTAAATTATATAAACATTATTTTACTTTTAACACTTTAAAAGAGGAAACAAGATAGCTAAGAGGATAACATTGCATCAACATGGTTATTCATTGTTTGAACTCACTAACATGGCTTAATCTGTATATTGGGTGTCATTTTAAAAATCAAATTAAGTAATTAATTCAAATTAGTTAGTCATTTTCATATTCAAACAGATAACACATACTTTAAGAGAAATGAATAAAAAGAATTATGAGAAATCGAAATAGATGAAAGGAAACGAAGACTATAGTAGTGAACAGAGGAGAGAGAGGGGGGAGGTGACTCCGTAGATGGTGCTTGGTAGTTTACTAAATCCTAAAGTTACTGAAGACTAAAGATCACTTAGATTATGTAATCGAAACCGTCCGTTGTATCATGTATGTGAAGAAAATTGTGAGATATTACATATTTGGTAATTTGATAGTCTTGGTACAATTTGGTGTGGCATGGTATGGTGTACCATGGTAGTACCAATATTTTGATACGGTACGATATATTGTCGGTTTTTATTTTCAGTACCAGTACCGTACCATAATATTTTAGTATGGTACTTATAACACCCCCGCCTTATTCTATAGGATAACACCTGTAATTAAGACTTGGAGTGTTACTAACCCATCCTAGTTTGACTAGAATGGGTGTATAGGTTTAAATAAAGTTAATACCATATGCATGCTACGGGTATCTAAACATGATGGGTAAGAACATGTATACACATATATATAGTTTTCACATGTATGCATTAGTCATACAAAATTTAGACATATAAGTGTCCAAAAATATATAAAATCTTCGAGTTAGCCGTGGCTCCCCAAGGAAAAACACATGCATCCCAAAAATGGTTCTTGTATCAAAGCCTCTATTTCACCCCAAGTCCCTCCGTATCCTTGCCGGTAATAGACTCTTTAGTACCTGGATTATTTTAAAGAAACGGGGTGAGCTACACGCTCAGTAAGGGTGATAATAACAGGGATATTACATTTAAAACACATTTCAATTTAGAACCATATATTCACTAAACAATGCATGCATATGCCAATGTAGGTTACCTCCCTTGTGTCAACCTTAGGGCCACATACCCATAATATATCAATATTGAACCAGAGTATAACATAAGCCTGACCGCCCAAGAGAATAATCCGATAGTGATCATAAATTGGCCCATCGGCCTTAGAGAATATCATGAAATCATAATTGAGTCGGACCACAAGTCTACCAATAATATCATAACAACATAATCATCAGTGCCTTGCTGTTGTCTAGATTTCTGGGCTACTCACCGCTGGTTCTAGACAGCCGATGCTTTGCTGCCCCCCAGATGTTTAGGGATTTTCAACCCAAGGGCACCAGGGCCCACCTATTTCCATACCGGCAAGCACAAATCAATATATAATCCTTTCACCATCGAAGGGCCACAATATAATCGTAACTGGATCCATGTCAGGATCATATCACATTTAGAATGGTATAATGATCATAATAAGCTTCCATCATCATAAATAAGAAATGTACGCCCACAGTGACGGCCATAAGAATGATACAAATATGCCGAGAGTTCTCTAAGCGTTTGGTTGACAGAATAATGATAGGTGTAGTGATGTGCTAAGAAATTAGTACATTGTAGTCCATTGCTATACACTTTGAAGAGCATATATTACAACATTTGTTGAGTTTTTGGAGCTTTTCAGGTATTTGGAATTAAATCGAGAAGTTTTCAAATCAAAAAAGAAATTGGCTGCGCGCAAGGCCTGTGTTCAAGAAATTTATGGCATTAATCCGTATGGAATTTGAAGAAAATTCCATACACAAAAGATTTATATCTTTGAGTTAGCTACACGTGGGCGAAAACCTTACTTCAATCGAAGTTTGGAGCACAAAGTTATAACCAATGTATGAACAGTGCGTTGAAAAATTAATTCCAGCAGGCCAATTAAAATAGCAAGCCCACTTATTTAATCCAGCCTTACTACTAGGAGCCAAGCAGTAGGCTCGCAAGCCCACTGTCCAAGACCAAGCCCATTCATGTGTTCTACTCAATTAAGCCTAGCAACTTAGCACAAGAATAAAAAGGAGCCGCAGCAATCAACCAACAGCAACCTTTATTTATTTTTTTCTCCTTCTTCCTTGCTTTTCGATAATTGTATACATAGTTGCAAATTTATTCTTCCCTTCTTTTACATGTTAATCGAGGAGCAGTCTTTATTTTTTTTAATTTTTCCGTTCTTTCTTTTGGATTACACGGTAGCCTCAATTGTTTTTTTTTCTTCTTTTTCTTGTTCCTCATTAACCGTGCACAGTAACTTTTTGGAGAAAGATTTATTTTATTAAAGTTTTAATTTTCTTCTTCTTGTTGTCTTTTGATCAATTAAAGAGTGGTCCTTTTATTTATGTTGGAGTGAATTATCTTATGCTATTAATTCAAAATTGTTCTTCTTCAATTTATTTGCGCGTACCAAGTAAGTATTTAATTTATTTATTTATGCATTATTTAATTATGTTTTGTATTTTAATTGCAAGTATGTTAAGCTAGGTTATTTTCTAGGGTTGATGTTGAGTTTATTTAATTGATTCCCTTACACGTATTCAGGCCAATTGACTTTACAAATTTAATGCTTTAATGTTAAAAATAATTATTGCTATTGAATGCATATTTTAATTGATTAAAAATAAAGTTGGATTCTCGTTATTTTTTGTTGGATTCACCTTATGATTTGTTGAGAGCGGATACAGGGTGTGTTTTGACGGATATAATGAGTGTTTTGATTTTATACATACGTTTGGCTGTGGAAGAATTAATAATTCGATTATGAAAATTGAATTGGGATTAATTGAATTTATTTTTCGCATCTAATAGAGTTGAGAGACCAAATTAGTGCGAGACAGAGTAGAGTTTGTTGGGCATGAATATTATGAACATGATATCAAATATATGACTCCGCCACTCTAGTATTTTATTAATTAATTAATTTATTATTTTATTCGTGTTTTTAGTTGATAAATCATCCCACTCAATTTTCAAGCTAGATTATGAATTAATTGGAGTTAGTGAGAGAAATACGTACGTTCCATCCGTCAGGTCCCTAGGGTTCGACCTCGCTCTTACCTAAGCTATACTAGTATTCGATTCGTGTACTTGCGAGTATATAAAACTTTCGCAATATGTAGTCTGCAAAACATGCTATTTTATAGATACATAAAGCAATTTATGCCATACACAATTTAGCCAATTTCATTTCGTATCACTTGGTGTATACAATTCATCAACAAACCAATTTTCTCAACAAACATATTCCATACACCTAAGTGGTATCTCATATAGTTCAAATAATAGTTTATAATGAGTGTAAATGTCATATCTTGCCTCAAATCATACGCTTATAGCCTTATAAATCATAAAAACAACACGAACTCTTTTATATTCAAGTTTTCAAACAAATATAAATCAAGCACAAAGATTCTCGAATAATAAAATCGTATTATCAAGTTTTGAAAGTAAGGAAACCCCTACTTTGTGTCTATTAGCGATAAAAAAGAAGGGATGAATACTTAGGTCCCTCCCGAAGAAATCCCAATAAGGAAGATGACAAATAGTGATAAAGATGAGGATTTGAGTGGTTTGAAGCTAAAATATTCGATCGAGGGTGAAAAATAAGCGAAAATCACTTAAGAACTCCCATGTCTTTCTCTATAACCCTTTAGAGACTTGTGGGAGGTTTTTGGTCAAAAAATAAGAGAAAAAGTAGATAAAACGCACTTAAAACGAGTTAAATCGGTGCACTGTTCTAGATGGCGGACCGGTATGCTGAAAATAGAGTACCGGTCAGCAGCATAAATTTTCTCCAATTTTTTATACACCGGACCGGTATACCAAAAACTGCATAACTTTCCGTGGTCAAACTTTTCCCAAAAACTTAAACGCCGAACCGGTATGCCAAAACCTCCATACCGATCCGCAGTCAACCTTTCTGCCCTACTACCCTATTCTTGTTTTGGCCATAACTTCTCGTTCGGAACTTTGATTATGATGATCTTTATGTGCTTGAAAAGGTAATTCAGAGATCTACGATTTCTGGTATGAGCTTTTCTCCAAATTATGGATAAAAAAAATTCAAGATTACAAATTTCAAACGATATTTACTTAAAACAACATAATTAACATTAAAATAAATGTAGAGTGTTACAATACTGATCGATATTGTACCATTACCAAACTTTAGTACAATTTAGTAATTGTAAGATAATTATGGTACTAGTACCGATCGGAATTATATTATTACCAAACTTCACTTCAATTTAGTAATTGTACAGTAATTATAGTACAAAATGCCACCCATACTTGTAATAATATAAGAAAATGCTCTCTTTTAAGGAGAGCTTGCCATGTATCCTATAGTTATAACATTTTTCTTTTAATATTTTCTTTTTAATCACCTCCACTCTTACTCTCTTTTAACCTTTCATATTTTTTACCCTTTCGCTTGCTTTTATTCCCTCTCGTAATGTATTTAGTTAGTAATTATACAACACATTCAAATCTCAATTATTAATATTCTTTTTCATTTTTAATAACAGCACTTAATTCATAGGCATAAAAAAATTGCACTTAAAATAGTTGGTTGACAAGCTTGAAAGAATGTTGGGCTCTTCTCTTCTACAATTAGTCATAAAACATCAAAAAAATGTTATATGCATATATATATAGAGAACCTTTCCTACACGGACTGGTCCATGCAAATTAATAAGAAAAAAAGCAGAATGGTCAAAAAGGAGATCGACCAATCCACGTGTCCCAATATGAAGAAACAAAACTAAAAGAAACAAATTAAAGAAAAACAACTTTCTCTTCGTTCTTATATTTTCTTTCCTTTCTATCTTCATAAATCTCAAACACAAAACCCAAACAATATATCCAATCAAGGATTCTCTCTAGTAAAACCCAAATAAAAAATTATGACTTAAGTTTTAAATCCTTCAACTCCTCTGATCTTAAACTCAATTGAATCAAACGAGAGTTGACTTATTTCATGGATCTATTACAAACACGATGACGAACTTGTGAATTGGGTTATGTGTATTTAATTTCTAAAATAATATAGATTAATAGGGATAGATTTAGAGTGAGAAACACCCTCCAAATGAAATGAGGATTGTTTTGCATCAAATGGTGAGAGTTTACTCCACAGTCCAGTGTTTTAAGTGAAAGAGAAGTGCATATGAAAAGACTTTGATTATCTAGAGATGGAGTTTATTGTGTGTTGAAAATATAGGAACGGAGAGGTGCCACATTTTTTTGCTCAAAGGACCCTCCTTTATAACCTTCATTTTTTCTTCTTCTTTTTGTTCAAAGTTTCAAGCCCTAGTTCACATTATCAATATTTCTTCTTTTCAAATTTTCAAACCATGGTTTGTGATTTGGTTTTTTAAGAGAGAGAATCGTTGGATAAATTAATTTAGGTTTTGTGCTTGAGATTTATGAAGAGAGAGAGAGAGAGAGAGAATTGGTTTTCTTTAAAAAAATGTTGTTTTGTTTTATCGTGTTTGGACACGTGGATTAGTCCATTTGCTTTTTGACCCATGCCACTTTTTTTCTTATCAATTTGCACGAACCAGTCCGTGTAGGAAAGGTTCTGTATATATATATATATGAGTGTGTTATACACATCATTCTTTAAAAACAACGTAACATTAAATTTTTGTGCTTATGACGTCTTTATTCACTTGATTTTGACAAGTAAACAATTTTTTTTACAATTTATTCATAATTATAATATTTTATGTACTACAATTTTTTTTATAATTACAATTTTTTTTATAATTAATCTATTAAACAATAAAAAAATTAAAACGCCACGCATCGCATAAATTACATGCTTGTGTCAATATATATACTAGTTTCAAACCCATGCGATGCATGGGCATTTGGACATACCTGTTTCACAAATGTAAAAAGACTATCTTCAAGATTATAAAGTATTGATCAAATGCTTTTATCAAATAATTAAAAAAAAGAAAGAAAGAAAACTAAAATATGAATACCCTCATCTTCTATTATTCGATCACCTAAATATAGAGTTTAAATCATGGCCTACATTAATGATTATTGAGGTATGTATATGCTATATGACAACGAACTTCACTATTTATTACATGAGTTTTATTTTATAATTCATTATCCCGCATAACTTAACTTTGATTTATGAAAATGTATTGATTCTAATTTGCATATACAAATATATAAATGTGTTGATATTGCTGAAAACTCTTGTCTTAAAGAAACTTGTCCACTCATTAATGCAATTTGTTGCTAGGCCATCTCCAATCTAAAAGGTAGTATTTTAGGGTAATATTGCATTAATAGCATACACATTTCACAACCACATGCAGCACGTAGGGTAAAATTGAGTCATGTCAGCATTCACATGATACTAAGTGTATCGCGCGCCGCCATGTTAGCAGGAACCCCGTGACATTCTGAATGTCGCGTGTGAGTAAACAACACAATCCAATGGCTTAATTCACAGCGGTTAAATTTAAACGGTAATTTTTTTTTATTTGAAGTTTTGCCAACAAATTTTTCATTTTTCATTTTATCATTCTTCACAGTTTTCATACATATACACTTATTTTCATCAAATATCTAAAAAATTCAAGTTATAAAAGTTATTTTGCAGATAATCAAGGTATTATTATCTTATTTTTTGTTTTTAATTAATTTGTTTGTTTAATATTATTATTTACATGAAACATATTTTTTTAAGAATTGAACATGATAAGATATATTCATGTTGGTATATTTTTAACATTTGAACAAATGAACACGTAATTATTATTTACTTTAAGTGCATTTTATGTATTGACGTTGTATATTTTGTTTTAATATAACTTTTTAATGTCATTATATAATCAAATTGTCTAACTTAACGTGATATTATTTAATATATATATATATATATATATTTCTTCTCAGCATAATGAAAATAATTTAAAGACATTTTAGGAGATCTGAGTCTCGAATCCTCCCAATGAAAGTGATATTAGCACCTGGCATACCAAAATATGACGATCAAATCCATGTATCGTAACATGCAACTGCTTCGATGATAAATGTTGGAGCCCCTTATGACCTTAGTGGCACCTTGCCATGCAACTAGACAATTTTTTCAGTGCCAGTGCATACAATAAATGCTTTCCAACATTTTTGAAAATCTTCAGGATGCGTTTTCTGATAATAAGCACTCTACGTCTGCCGAAGTAGGGGCTCGAAGGTCCTCGCTCCCAAAGATTTCGACAATGCAGAGCAAAATTGCTTCAATGATTTAATTGATGTGGCTCACTTATTACAAGATATTCACCCCATATGTCGGCGCATGCTTCATAACACGTGGCGTAGACTTGCAATTATTTTTTGATGATGACTTAAACCTTTTCGGCCCAGGGCATCTTTTTTTTGTACGAACTAGTTGTCGTAATTCACTATAGTCTCTAAATGTGGTTGAAAAAAGGTCTGCGCATGCGAAATGTACGATGAAAATCTCCTTATGGATATACTGGATTTTCATCAAAGTAGTTATTTCACTGCCTTTCATGAGCAGCTTCCCTTTAGCAGTATTTTGTTCTTTGCAAAGTAACATTTATATTTTCAAGAGTATGAATATTTTCAATAGCATCATATGTTTTCTCTTGATTATATGCAACCACAATAGCATCTTGCATTTTGTTTAAATTCTACATTATTTGGGGTATAAGCATCATTTTTTCTTCATTGCTATCTTGGCCAAAATATTCATCATGTGAACTGGATATCTTATTTTTTTTATAGTGATTTATAGTGGGAGAAAGTACTGATATATCCAACAAGGAATCTATCAATATATATAGACTTTAAGATGTGTAATGGGTGGATAGGAGAAATAAAGTGATGGGGAATGATGATGGGAGAAAATACGTGGTTGGTCAGTGGAGCCCTAACATTATTAATTAGTTGGTGGATGGAGAAATTATTTAGTAGAAAATGATGTCAGTAATTTGAAATTTACTTTTAGGGGTGTTTATGACATATATAATGGTGTAAATAACACTCTCAAAAAATTTATATTCAAACCATTTGATATATTTAACTTTTTTATATCTTATTGTTTTTTAAAATATAAAAAATGTATAACCTAATATCACTTGACAGATTTTTATTTATTTATTAATTATTTATATCAAAAGTAATTATATAAAATCAAATTTATAATCTTGTGACCCTAACTATATTATAAACTCTATAATATAATTTGCTAACTAAAAAGATAAGTAACCAAGTTTTTTAATGCGCGTCAAAACTGAGTTTACCCTGCGTAGCGCACGTGACCTGATAGCTCAAAATTATTCCCCTCACTCACTTTCGCGCTCCAAAACGCAACCAAGCCCCCCCTCCCCCCCCCCCCCCCCCCCCTCATACTTTTCGCTTTTATATGAACTCTCTCTCTCTCTACTGAAAACATTCTCACTCCCCAAGAGAAAACCCTTCCAAATCTCTCTTCCACTAGACCCTAGGGTTTCATTGAACTCCTCACACCGAAGATGGCCGAATCCGAAACACCGGAGAAACTCATCTTCAAAATCGGCCAACAACTCTCCTCCTACACAAAATGCCCCAACAAAGACCAACTAATAAAATTGCTCCGAGTGAGTAATTTTGTTCTCCGATTACATAAACATTTTTCGCGTACTCAATAACTTGTTCATTTAAGTCTGGAATATGTTCGATGCCCCTTTGTTTGCGTTGTTTTAGTCGAATTAGTACATTTAGTTGCAGTTATCTCATAAAATTGCTCCTAGTGAGTCAATTTTTCTCCCACTAATGAAATTGCCTCGAGCGAGTAACTCTATTTTCCGATTTATACATCAACATTTGTCATGTCGTCAATAATTTGTTTAATTAAGTCTGGAATCTGTTAAATGCACCTTGTTTACGTCGTTTTAGTCAAATTAGTGCATTTAGTTGCATTTTTCTCATAAAATTGCTCCGAGTGAGTCAATTTTTCTCCCATTTTGTCACATACTCAATAATTTGTTCTATTAACTCTATAATCTATTCAATGCACCTTCGGTTACATTGTTTTAGTGCAGAAAATGCCCCAAAAAATCCAACTAATAAAATTGCTTCGAGTGGGTAATTTTTTTCTCCGATTTATACATCAACATTAGTCATATACTCAATAATTTGTTCAATTAAGTCTGGAATCTGTTCATTGCACCTTTGTTTACGTTGTTTTAGTCAAATTAGTGCATTTAGTTGCAGTTTTCTCATAAAATTGCTCCGAGTGAGTCTAATTTTACTGGGTTGGTTTTAGTTTTTCTAATTAGTGCATTTAATTGCAAAAGGCTGCTAATGTAAACACAGATCTTCTCATAAAATTACTCCAAGTGAGTCAATTTTTCTTCTATTTTTTTTGATCCGAAACAAAATGCTTTATTAAATAGGAATATAAAAGCATTACAAAGATGAGAGCAATCTTGGTGAACCAGCAGTCCACCAAGCCCCTTAAATCCTCTAGCTAACTGAGGGAAAACAAGAAGAATGAAAAAAACAGTAAACCAGCTCCAAACAAATCTCCATCACTGGATAGCTGCCCCCAAATTAGAACAAATAACAGAAATAGAAAGGTTGACAAATAAACTAGAAGAGATAGCCCAAATAGATGATAACAGCTTGATTTTAAGCCAGATTTCGGCGGCTTCATTTGATTTGTCTTCAAAAACCCTTGTGTTTCTCTCTTGCCAAATGCACCATGCTAATGCTAGACAACAACATCTCCACATTAGTTTGGACTTCTTTTTATTCCCTGCAAACTGCCATTCCATGCTCAAAAAATCCCACCAAGAACTAGGTTTAGCACCAATTGAACCAAATACCTCTCCCACCTTGTTCCACATATATCCAGTGAAATTACAGTGTAAAAGAATGTGATCAATGCTCTCTCCTTTCTGTTTGCACAGAATACACCAAGAAGGGGAAATCGTTAAATAAGGCCTTCTTATTTGGAGAATGTCACACGTGTTTACTCTCTTCCAAGAGGCCAACCAACCAAAAATTTTCACTTTCGGAGGTATACCTGTTTTCCATATAAACTTATGAGGCACAAAGATGGAATCTTGTGGTGAATTGATGAGCAAATGGAAAAAGGATTTGCAAGAGAATATTCCCGATTTTTCCCCCACCCAATATCTAGAATCTCGGTCTGTTCTAGACACCTTCGAATGATAAATCAAACCCAACAATTCCGAGAATTCTACAATTTCCCTCTCATGTAGATTTCTACGAAATTCTAGATCCCATGAGAAAGAATCGTGATGATGCCAACGAATAACTGATGCAATTGAACTATTTATATTACGAGAAATGCTGTACAACCGAGGAAAGAGAGAGGCAAGAGAAGAATCCCCGACCCAAATGTCTTCCCAAAATCTTATGGAGTTACCCATTCCCACCTTAAGTCGAATGAAAGCTTTAAATTTTTCAATACCGGAAGAGATAGCTTTCCAAGGATTTCTATGAGTGCTTCTAGTAACCAAATTTGTATCCCAACCATTAACGTGAATGCCATACTTGCTCTTGATAATTAAGCACCAAAACGAATTTTGTTCATTAGGAAATCTCCAAAGCCATTTCCCTAACAAAGCTGCATTCTTACATGCAATGTTACCAATACCCAACCCCCCCTTTTCCTTGCTCTTGGAAACATTGTCCCATCTTATTAAATGATCACCAACACTCTCACCGTACCCTTCCCAAAAAAAATCCCTCATCATTTTTTCAATGGTGTTACACACCGAAATCGGCATTTTAAAGAGAGAAAGATAATAAATGGGGATGCTTTCTAACACAGATTGAATTAAAGTTAACCTCCCACCCTTCGACAAGCACCCTTTTAACCAACCCTCTAATCTTTTGGAAATCTTTTCAATAACCGGATTCCAAAATCCTACTCGGATAGGATTATCTCCTAATGGCATCCCAAGGTAGGACATAGGCCAAGAACCTATCTCGCATCCCGACACTCTCGATAGTGACACCATATCCTCCTCCTTCAAATACACATACTCAATAATTTGTTTAATTAAGTCTTGAATTTGTTCAATAAACATTTATTTACGGTGTTTTAGTTGAATTTGTGGTTAGACATGTTACTAATTGGACTGGGTTAGTTTTAGTTTACGAATTAGTGCATTTACTTGCAATCTTCTCATAAAATTGCTCCGAGTGAGTTATTTTTTTCTCCTATTTGTACACCTACATTTGTCATATACTTAATAATTTGTTTAATTAAGTATGGAATCTGTTCAATGCACCTTTGCTTACATTGCTTTAGTTGAATTTATGGTTATACATGTATCTTTGAGTGTTTTGATGTGTTCCTATTTCTACTCGGTTGGTAATGTAGTGGGATTGTTTTAGTTTTCGAATTAGTAGGTTGCTAAGGTAAACAAATATCTTCTAATAAAATTGCTCTGAATGAGTCAATTTTTCTTCTATTTACACACCACCAATTGTCACACGCTTAATAATTTGTTAGTCTTGAATTTGTTAAATGAACCTTTGATTATATTGCTCTAGTCGAATTTGTGGTTATGCATGTTTTGAATTAGTGCATTTAATTGCAATAGGGTGCTAATGTAAACAAAGATCTTCTCATAAAATTGTTCCGAGTGAGTCATTTTTCTACTATTCAACTATTCTAAATTGTTCTGAGTGAGCCTCTGCTGATATTGTTTTAGTCAAATTTGTGGGCATACATGTTTCTTCGAGTGCTTCTATGTGTTCCTGTTTCTCCTGCTGTTTCTAATTGTATTGGGTTAGTTTTAAATTTTTTCGAATTAGTGCATTTGATTACAATAGGTTGCTTGATGTATGGTCGTAAATTTGTAATTCCACTCACCGGGACTATTCTTGTATCAATGTATTTTATGTACAATATAAACGTAATTTTTGTGAGGGGATGTGCAAGATTGGGGTGTGAAAATTTCGGATTGCAAATTCATTTCCCTTCAATTCTGTTTGAATTCATGTATTTTTCTCCACAATATATTAGTAAGACTTGAATCCAATACAAAATTGCTGGGTGGTGTTGGCTGATCCCACTTGCCATTGTCCATAGAATTGTCAAGTTAGAGAGAGAAGTTAAAATAGAGTAAAACAGGAGAGACAAAAGAGATAGAGAGAGACACAAAAGGGTGAGTTTGCTGACTTGCATGTCGCTCCTTTGGGGAAGAAAGAGCAGCAACTTTGAAAAGGAAAGGTAAATGTTATTGCCTGAGCACTTTTGGGTTCTGCCAAAAGCAAAGATCATTAAATGGTTATATCATAAGTAGTAAAGATAAGAACCATCGAGAGAAATTGCGAATTTGAAAATACTGGTTTTACTAACCTAGATATTTGAGATTTGGATGAATAAAGTAGTTTTAAAATTATTGACACTTTCAAAAATTACACTAGGGCCTAAGATTTCTATTATGCTATATATAATTAAAAAAATAAAAATTTCGCACCCCCTGCTCTAAGATGTGCCGCTCCTGTATAGTGTATACTTTTCCACTGGTGCCACCTTGTAGCTTGTTCAACTGGGTTTGACAATAGTATTTAATATCATCATCAATTCAAATCCATTTACCCTCTAGTGATTTTAGTATAACTAATTATCTCATCTTATTCTTATAGCTATCTTAAACTTAAGTATGTCTGCCACATTTTATTTTTTCTGAAGGGTAAGCTTGGTTCTGTCCACAATTTACCCACCTCAGCAATTGACAATATGTTTGACCAAGATCCAGACTGCATTATCATTGAAAAACTTATTAAGTCAACCCAACCTATTATTTGTATGTAACTATGCACAATATCTTAGTTATACATCTTGCAGTAATCGCATTAAATGAATACATTTTTAGAAAACATTTAAGGTTGGTACTGTATACCAGTTCAGATATTGGCAATGTTTGTTTCTTCCTGTGAAATGTGAACTGAAATATAAGATTAATACTATATAATGGATCTGGTATATGTGGTTCACTCTAATTCATGTATCTACGAATAATTCTGGCTACAGCACACTTTTTCTTAGATATTATTGGTTTTGTGTGGGATCAGAGAATACAATAAAAATATAGTATTACCCATTTAATACAGATTAATCGTAACTTTACTCTATATGTATTTTAGATATTTAGTTATAGCCCCTGACTACTAATTGAAGCGAGCACTGAATACAAACTATAAAATTGAAGTGAGTACAAACTATAAAATTGAATGCCAGACATAGGGGATTCCTGTAGCAATCTTGGAGCCTTTTGGTAAAGATGAGTGCAAAACTATAAAATTTTGTATCATAAGATGTGCATAGGCATTGCACACTCAACAACTTAAGTTTTTAGATACATTGGTCATTTAGCAGACTTGGCCCACTTTCTAATAGCTTAAGCTTCAGGTAGAATTTAACATGACTATGGAAGTCATTTCAGAATAAAACTGTTCCTTTTTGTGAATGAGGTTAATGTTTTGTGCACTGTTCCTCCATGCAACTTGTTCCTTAAAACTGGAATACAAGATATTCATACTTAAACGGGTGTGTAACGGCGCCTAGAACAGACACACACACATATATATACAGAGAGAGTTTTGCTATCAAGCATTATGTTGAACTCGAAGGCTGCTATACTGTGAAAGATAATTATGTTCTGCATCAGATTATTGAGAGTGATGGCTTTACTTGTGGGCCTTGAGTTGGAGTTTCTGGTCGCTGCTTGAGTATTTAGCAATTCGTTGCTATATTCTGTTTCGATGAGATTTTAATATTTGTACTCTTCTTTGTGGTAGACATCTTCTCCCTCGATGTATCTTTCTTGATCCTCTCAATAAAAAAATTATGTTTCTGATAGAAAAGGTAAATTCATTCTGCCTTACTTGTTAAGGTGCCATGTCTATGTTGTTACGAGAATTGCGTTGCATGCGTTATTTATTTGTTTATTTTTTATTTTCTGCAGAAAGTCGCAAGTGCTTTCCTGGAAATAAAGCATTCAGAGTCGCTAAAACCTACCATAAAGCCCCTGAGTGATTCTCTTGTTAATCATGGCCTGCTTCGGCATAGTGATAAGGATGTTAAACTTCTAGTGGCCATCTGTATGTGTGATATTATACGATTCCAGGCCCAAGATCTTGAATTCAGTGATGCAGTTTTGAGGGTAACAAGTTTAAGTTGATCCCCTTTCTTTTTCCCCCTCACCCAGTGCATCAGCTTAATCCATTTCTTTTGTACTCGTAACTGTGGACCACAAAATTGTGATGTTTTGAGTCTTATTGCAGGACATTTTTGAACTTTTTCTTAGTATGTTTGTGGAGCTTGATGATACGAAAAGCCCTTATTTTCCAAGGAGGGTAAAACTTTTGGAGACTGTTGCTGCACTTAGGTTTTGTTTGCTAATGCTAGATACTGGTTGTGAAGATTTAGTTCTCAAAATGTTCAACACCTTCTTCAGTGTTGTGAGGTTTTAATTTTCTCCCTCTCAACTCATTTTTTATTTGGTTGCGCTTTTCCTATAATAAGAAAAGATTGTTGCCCACCATGGAATCAGGGTGTCAGGTGTGGAAAGAAAATTATTTCATCATGTAGTGCTTGATAATTTTTTATTTTTGCCATCAAACTTTACGACTTGAAGAAACAGTATAGGCTAAGAACGATATCTTGTTTATTATTCTGGTCTTGTTCTTCAATCCCTTCCACTGCTTGCAATACTTTTTTTTTTTTTTCCTTGTTAGATGGCCGTGTGTTACGCATTTGGGGAGTGATGAGGAATGCGGTAAGGGAGAAGTAGTTGACTTGGGGATTATTGATGAATTGTATTTGTAATTAATTAGAGTTTTGGGTGGTAATGGATGTAATTTGGGAAGTTGGGATTACTTTAACTATTCGGGTCAGTTCAGACAATTACGTATATTAGGGTTTTGATATGCGTTTTGGTAGTAGTAGAATTAGAGTGTAATAGTTCTTTTAGTAGTAGTTGAATCAGGGTGTTATTCCCTTATAAATATAATGTAATCCCTCATAGAAAGACAGCCTTTAATGAATGAATAGTTGAGTATTTATTTGAATTAATTTGTTTCAATTTTGTAGAATTTTCATTTTCTTAGTTTCTGCTCTACTTCTTTGGAGCAATTCTATTATTCTTCTTGATTCATCATGAATCCAGTATTAGGGCAGAACTCTTCATAGCTGCCTGCATCAGGGTGTAGTGAGTAGTGTGGCGTGAACTGTATGACAATAATTAATTAACCACAATCCAAATAAACTAAGGAGTGGTGAAGAGTAAGAAACAGGCACCCCAGTATTACAGATAGAGCAGTAGACACTACTTGTGACGACCCACATATCCCAGTTCGGAGTGCAATGGGGAGGTCCTTTTTATATTTAGGTTAAGTTTCAATTGAGTAGGTAGTTGGGCAGAGTAATGATTAGGTGGTTATGAGATACTAAAGAAGAGCGTTAAAGGCTGATTTTGTAGCCTAAGAGTGGGTAATGGAGTTCAACTCAAGCATTCGGTATAGTTGGGCAAAGTTTCAATTGAGTAGGTAGTTGGGCAGAGTAATGATCAGGTGGTTGTGAGATACTAAAGAAGAGCGTTAAAGGCTGATTTTGTAGCCTAAGTGTGGGTAATGGAGTTAAACTCAAGCATTCGGTATAGTGATATCAGCAACTGAGAAAATTATGAGGTTTTCAGTAAAATGGTTATTTAGTAGTAGGCAATTTATGTTGGATTGCCCTGAAGGGAAATGGTGAAGAATGTAAAGTAATAGCTGTTATAGGTGTGGTACTATGTTTTGGCCTATGGGCCGTTCATAACTGAGTGAAGGTTTGAACTCTCTCTCTCTCTCTCTCTCTTTGAGGTGGTTAAGTCATTTCATTACCAACTGATCCCGGCGTTCAATCCTCCAAAGCACTACTCGCAAGGTTCCCTGGTTAGTCAAAACTGGACTCGTGGATCCACTGTGCTCTGTTCTTCTCGGCCTAGAAGTCCAGTGCTTAACTAAAAAGATAAGATTTTAATTTGATCAGATTCCAACTTTTTTTTCCAGGGTCCCTCTAATAGCATGCACACTCCTGAAATTGTTAAATGCTTACTTGTATGAATATATTTTAATGATTATATCCATTGTCAATAACTTTTGTAGTATCTGAAGAATTGATGACATCCTTGGGAGCATCTTTTAATAGAAAATGGAAGTATATTAATGATAAGAGCTGAAGATTAAATTAAATCAAGGTCTTGCTGTCAGATAAGGACACTATCCTGAAGGCTCTCACTGCCTGAGGCCAAAAGGATGCCAGAAATGCCAGCTTAAGAAGTGGGAAGGGGGATAATATTTGATCTGGGAAGACAAAATGGGTTGGGGGCGTTCCTTTGAAAGAGTATTTTCCTATAATAACATGAAATGTGTGGGGGTTGGGTAATAAAGAGAAGAAAAGGAACATTGAAGAGATTGTATGCAGGGAGAAACATGAGGTAATTTTTCATGAAACAAAAAAAAGAGTTAATTAATTGGGCAATGGTGGGGGCGGTTTGGGGTGTTAGATTTAATGATTGGGCATTTCTTCCTTCAGTAGGAAGAGGGGGGGGGGTATTTTGATCATTTGTGATGTGAGAGCGGTTAGGGCAGATGAATGTATAGCGGGCAATTTCACTCTTTTCATTCATCTATCACCAATTCAAGGGGAGATTTGGTGGTTAACCGGAGTGTATGGGCCGTGTAGGTATAGCCGTATAGGGATTGAAAGATTTA
Organism: Lonicera japonica; assembly: GCA_021464415.1. NCBI lineage: Eukaryota > Viridiplantae > Streptophyta > Magnoliopsida > Dipsacales > Caprifoliaceae > Lonicera > Lonicera japonica. The sequence goes on from CM038466.1 coordinate 52,203,274, forward strand.
GAATTATTTGTAATTTCTCTTCTTGTATTTAAACACATCCTCCAAGAGAGAAGAATACACAAACAATTCTAAATCTTTCATGGTATCAGAGCCCTACCTCCATCCCCTGCTACCTTTTTTGAAACTTCTTACAAGCCTCTCTTCTTTTCTGTGTTGCTTCCTGCTTCCCTACAAAGGGCTTTTCTCATAAACCCTGAACCCTTTATTCTCCCATTTCTACATGGCAACTGCAACCGGCACTACATCTACCACGTCTGGTACCACAGCTACTCCCTCGAGTTCTGTACCACTGCAGATCTCTCTTTCTGCACCAAATGTCTCGCACTTTTTGAAGTGTAATGATCATAACTATCTCCTTTGGGTGCGACAAATGACCCCCTTCCTCATTGGTAATGATTTTATGAAGTATGTTGATGGTTCATACCCTGCCCCTCCCGAATATCTCCCTATTGTTGGTAGTGCTCCTCCTTCTCGAAATCCAGCATTTAAAATATGGGAGCAGGTAGATCAGTTAATTGTTAGCTATATTACTTCCACGCTCTCCGATTAAATTTTGGCTTTGGTTGTTGGTACTTCTACATCTTCTGAGACTTGGGAATGCCTTCGTCGCCATTTTGCGCAAAAATCTATTGCTAATGCATCGAATATTCGATTCCAACTCATGTCCATTACAAAGGGCAACAAGTCTATCTCAGAATATCTTCATGTAATGTATAATGGGAAGGATTGTTCATTTATTAGAAGAAGCACTTACACATATATATACATCCCAAGACTCCTAACACAAAGACTACTACTCCAATGTGGGAAGAAAAATAAAGTCCTACTATCTATTTTCTCTTTTAACTATTTACAACTTATAACACTCCCCCTCAAGCTGGAGCATATATATTGATCATGTCCAGCTTGTTACAAAGATAATCAACACGGATCCCATTTAAGGCTTTCGTTAAAAGATCACCTAATTGTTCTCCAGTCTTCACATACCCTGTAGAAATTAAACTTTGCTGTATCTTCTCACGGATAGAATGGCAATCAATTTCAATATGTTTCGTTCGTTCATGGAACACGGGATTAGACGCAATATGTAAGGCAGCTTGGTTATCACACCACAGTTTTGCTGGTACCGAAGTCTTAATCCCTACTTCAGTTAAAAGTTGAAATATCCATATTATTTCACATGCAGATTGAGCCATAGCTCTATATTCTAATTCTGCACTGGATCATGACACAACATTCTGTTTCTTACTTTTCCAAGAAACCAAATTTCCTCCAACAAAGACACAATAGCCTGATGTGGATCTTCTATCCACCTTGGACCCTGCCCAATCTGCATCTGAAAAACATTCCATACGAGTATGCCCATGATTTGCATACAAAATACCCCGTCCAGGTGCTCCTTTTAGGTAACACAAAATTTGTTCTAATGCTGCCCAATGATGAACTGTTGGGGATGACATAAATTGGCTCACCACACTAACAGAGTACGCAATATCCGGACGAGTCACTGTAAGATAGTTCAGCTTCCCCATCAATCTTCTATATTTCTCAGGATTCTCGAATAATTCACCATCTTTTGTCAGCTGTACATTAGGAATCATTGGAGTACTACACGGCTTTGCCCCCAACTTTCCTGTCTCAGCTAATAAATCAAGAACATATTTTCTCTGAGACATAAAGATACCCTTTTTACTCCTTGCAACTTCGACACCCAAAAAGTATTTTAGCGTCCCTAAATCCTTTGTATGAAATTGAGTATGAAGGAAGGACTTAAGAAATGAGATTCCCGTGGTATCACTCCCAGTAATGACAATGTCATCTACGTACACAACTAACAAAATGGCGCCTGCTTCAGATTGTTTATAAAATACAGAGTGGTCAGACTTACTTTTTGCCATGCCAAACGTCTCAATGACTTGGCTAAATTTTCCAAACCAAGCACGAGGACTCTGTTTCAAGCCATACAAAGATTTTCGAAGATGACAGACTTTTTCATACTCCCCCTGAGCAACAAACCCAGGTGGTTGCTCCATATAGACCTCTTCCTGAAGATCACCGTGAAGGAAAGCATTTTTGATATCTAGTTGATGCAAAGGCCAACGATGAGTAGCTGCCAAAGATATAAATAACCTGACAGATGTTAATTTAGCAACAGGCGAAAAAGTATCAGAATAATCTACGCCATAGGTCTGAGCATATCCCTTAGCAACAAGGCGGTCTTTTAAACGAGCAATAGACCCATCAGGATTGACCTTGACGGTAAACACCCATTTGCATCCGATAGCCTGTTTTCCTGCAGGTAAAGTGACCAAGTCCCATGTACCAGTCTTATCTAAAGCATCCATTTCCTCTAACATGGCTTTTCGCCATCGAGGATGTGATATGGCCTCATGAACAGTTTTAGGAATAGATAGAGAGTCAAGAGAAGCAATGAATGAATAAGAGCAAGGTGACAAGTGATCATAAGAGACACATGAAGAAACAGGATAAGTACATTGACGTTTACCTTTGCGTAAAGCAATAGGAAGATCATCGCTTGTCACTGAATCTGATGAAGAAGAAGCTGGTGGAAGACATGGATCAGGAGGGTGTCGCCGCCTGGAGTAAACCTGATGAATGGGAGGTTTGACTGGTGCTGGTTCAACAAATGGTTCAGGAGATATGATTGTATAAACTAACATATCATCATCATCCTCCCTCTGACGTTCAGAAGTGGAGGATGGAAAACACGACACTTCTTCCATGAATGTAACATCAACTGAGACAAGGTACTTTATTAAGACTAGGACAATAACACCGGTATCCTTTCTGAAGACGAGAATACCCAAGAAAAATACACTTCAAAGACTTCGGGTCTAAGTAACCTGTGGACGAACATCCCGAACAAAGCAAGTACTACCAAATATTTTGGGTTCAATAGGAAACAATGATTTACTAGGAAAGAGAACCTTGTAAGGACTTTCACCATGAAGAACAGATGAGGGCATTCGATTAATGAGAAAGCATGCTGTGGAAACTGCATCAGCCCAGAATTGTTTAGGAACATGCATTTGAAATAATAATGCTCTTGCAGTTTCAAGAAGATCTCTGTTCTTCCTTTCCGCCACCCCATTTTGGGATGGAGTATCAACACAAGAAGTTTGATGAAGAATACCGTTTTGGATCATGTAAGTTTGAAAAGATGAAGACAAATATTCTTTGGCGTTATCACTGCGTAATGTATGAACAGAAGTAGCAAATTGAGTTTTAATTTCAGCACAAAATGCACAAAAATGAGAAAACAATTCAGAACGACTTTTCATTAAATATAACCAAGTTGTACGAGAATAATCATCGACAAAAGTAACAAAATACTTAAACCCAGTTTTAGACGTAACAGGACATGGACCCCAAACATCAGAATGAACTAATTCGAATGGAGCACTTGCTCTCTTATTGACTCTCGGACTAAGGCTAGTACGGTGATGTTTGGCAAACCGACACGACTCACAATCTAAAGAAGACACTTTGCTAAACTGTGGACACAACTCCTTAAGCAGAGAAAGTGATGGGTGACCAAGCCTACAATGAGCTTGGAAAGCAGATGTGACACCCGAACATGCGACGGATTTGGGTAATTGTGTATCAAGGATTTGGGTAATTGTGTATCAAGGATGTTAGTAACCATCTCTCCCAAAAGCTTAAGCTGTTAGGAGAAGGAACCGTAATGAATATCATGGAGAGCAAACAAATTTCGAATTTCGAATTTCGGATTAACAAATGGGGAATGGAGGTGCCAAGGTTTGAACCTTGGACCTCCCAGAAAACTTACCTCTGATACCATGTAATGTATAATGGGAAGGATTGTTCATTTATTAGAAGAAGCACTTACACATATATATACATCCCAAGACTCCTAACACAAAGACTACTACTCCAATGTGGGAAGAAAAATAAAGTCCTACTATCTATTTTCTCTTTTAACTATTTACAACTTATAACACTTCAAAATGCCAATAGTTTGGCTGATTCACTGGCTGCCATTAATGAACTTGTTTCCAATGTTGATTTAGTGTCAGCTATCCTCCGTGGGTTGGGTCCTGATGAATATCTCAGGATATTATGCATCTCTAACAGGGATCAAAATGAGTTTTGGAAGGAATTGGCTAGTTTATACTGGTTTTGTGGGGATCAGTGGTTCCTAGGAGGGGATTTCAATGTTGTTAGGTTTCCATAAAAAAAAATGGATAGGGTGATGGGAGGGTTACCAGAAGCATGAAATAGTTTGATGCGTTCGTTAATGAAACATCTTTGAGAGATCCTATTGCGAAGTTCACATGGTCAAATGGGAAAGCCCATAGGTTGGATATATTTTTATTTACTACAGGTGGGAGGATTTCTTTCAAATGGTAAGGCAAGAGGTGCTTATTAGAATTGAGTTGGATCACTTCTCGTTAGTGTGAGACACTGTTCCATTCAAATGGGGGTTTACACCGTTTAGATTTGAAAATATGAGGTTAACACTATTTTTTGGGGAATTTCAAAACATGTTGGGAGAAGAGTGAGGTGAGCAGATGGAAGGGTTTTAAATTTATAAAGAAACTTGAGCAAGTGAAACATAAATTAAAAGCATGGAACAAAGAAGTCTTTGGGGATGTTGGGTTGGTGAAGGGACAAATTTTGAAGAGGATTCATGAGCTAGATGAGGAGGAGGTTAGAGGGGTTTTAGGGGACGGGCTGTTAGCAGAAAGGAGGGAGTTGAGGGAAAAATTTGGGTATTTAGTCCTTAAGGATGAGATCTCATGGAACCAAAAAGCCAAGATAAGAGGGGTTAGGGAATGGGATGGCAATTCTAAACTTTTCCTTAGGATGGTCAACAATAAGAATGTGAATAAGATGATTAACAAATTGGAAAAAGAAGATAGGTCCATTCTTGAGAGAGAGGACGAGATTATGAATGAGATAGTGAATTATTTTGAGAAGCTTTACACGACGAGAGACATATGTAGTGTGGGTTTTGAGGGGTTAGAGTGGGCTCCTATTAAAACTGAGAGTAGGTCGTGGCTCGAGAGACCCTTTAAGGAAGGGGAAGTTAGAACCGCCATAGAGATGTGTGATGGGGAGAAAGCACCGGGGCTGAATGGGTACATTATGGAAGTTTTTAAGAGGGTTGGGATACCATTAAAATAGATATTCTCGGAGTTTTCAATGAATTCTTTAATAATGGTATAATCAATGCATGTACCAATTCAACCTATATTTGTCTTATCCCTAAGAAACTTTCTTTTTTGAAACTTACTATAGACGTATTAGTCTTGTCATGAGTTTATACAAAGTCTTGGCTAAGGTTTTATCTTTAAGACTAAGAGAGGTGTTGGGGGGAGACGATTGGTTTGGCTCAAAGGGCGTTTGTGAGGGGAAGATAAATTCTAGATTTGATTCTTATCGCAAACGAGTGAGTGGAAGAGTACCGAGAGAAGAAAAAGGAAGGGATAGTGTTCAAAATAGAACTTGAAAAAAGCTTATGATCATGTGGAATGGGATTTCATTGATCAATTCTTGAAAAAAAAGGGGTTGGGGAGAGATTGAGAAGGTGGATTAGAGGTTGTCTCTTTTCCGCCAATTTCTCAATAATGGTCAACGGGAGACCTAGGGGTATTTTCAATGCCACTTGGGGACTTAGGTAAGGGGATCCCTTATCTCCTTTTTTTTTTTTTTCGTGTTAGATGCCGACGTTCTTAATCAGTTAGTTGTAAGATCAAGGGAAGTTAGATTAATAGAGGGGTTTGAAATTGGGAGGGAGAAAGTAAATCTATCAAATATGCAATTTGCCGATGATACCATATTTTTTCTCTCGAATGACGAGTGTAAACTTTATTCGCTATTCTAAATATCTTTGGGTTAGCATCGGGTCTTAATATCAACACGTTAAAAAGTTCAGTAGTGGGGATTAATGTAAGTGAGGGAGACATGTTGTCTTTGTCGAGTGTTGCAGGATGTGAGGTAGGATCATGGCCATTGTCCTACTTGGTCATGCCGTTGGGCGACAATCCGAGACGAGTAGGATTTTGGGATCTGGTCTTTGAAAAAATCTTGAAAAGATAAGAGGGATGGATGAAAGGATGTCTTTCTAGAGGGGGTAGACTGACTTTAATTTTTTTTTTGATCAGAAACGAAAACTTATATTGATAAGAAAAATCAATACAAGAAATAAAGCAGTCAACAGAGGTCGAGGAGACCACTAAAGATAGCAAGACAAAAGCACAAAAAAACATCAAAATATCAATCCGCACGACACACTACTAATCCTAAGCTCCCTGTATCTCTAGGACCTATCCCGCAATAAAAACTACCCCAAAACCGCCACCCAGTCCCGTGACATATCTGTAAGTGAATACGCTCCAAAGGCATTGGATGAAAAGTCCCATAATGATCCTAAAGCCTTAACTCTACTCCGCAGCTCGTCTTCAGTTGCTTGTCCTCGAAAATTCTTGAATTTCTTTCCTTCCATATGCAACACATCACTGCCAAACAACAACATCTTCATAAAATTTTAGCCTTCTTTCAGCTTCCCTTGATATACCAACTGATCGAAAGTACTCTTAGAAAGCATTCGCATCAATTATCTTCTTATGTTGGAAATCAATAGCTATAGAGACAAATCTAAGAGCAGGGAGCTATGGAGATGTGTGAAAGTCGCTTCCTTTTGGCTATTATAGATGGAGAGAAATTATAGAATTTTTGAAGGAAATGTAGAAGAAAAGGAGTGGCTGTGGGAAAGAGTCAAATTCATGGCTTCGTTGTGGGCTTCCAACACCAAGCCTTTCAAAAACTATAGAGTGGAAGAGATCAAGAACAATTGGAGAGCTTGGATTGTTGAATAGTGTTCCATTGTATAATCTGTTCTAAGGGTGTATTGTTGGCTGTGGTTTTTGGCATGATTATATTACTTTTTTTTTCTCTTTCGGGTTATTGTTTTGTTGGTGGACTCCTTATCCCCTCTATATTTGTACTTTTAATTTATATTATTAATGGAATCTTGTTTCTTATCAAAAAAAAATTATCTCTTTATTTTCAAAATGCCTGTTTCGACGTCAAATGAGATTGAAAGATTGATGAGGAATTTTTTTTTTGGAAGGGGCATGAAGAGAATAAAAGTGATCAGGTAGTTAAATGGAACATTGTGTTGAAGGGCAAAATTAAAAGGAGTCTGGGATTGGTAATCTCTTAAGGAAAAATGAGGCTCTGTTTTTTTTTTGATCAGATACAAAGCTTATATTGATTGGCAAAATCATATACAAGCAAAGGGGCTGGAAGTGGATGAGAAATCCACCACCAAACACACCATAAAACAAAAACAAAAACAAAAAAGAAACAGCCCCATCATCACAATCACAAAACAGACAAAAAGCCCTACTACAAATCAAAATTGACCCTTCACCCAAAAAACAATCACTATCCCCTAACCACAGCAATCATACTCCTAGGCACTAGGCAAACCTCTAAACCCTGAATAGGGCTACTGCATAGCCAAACCCCAGTCCCTAGCAATCTCTGATATAGTCAAGATTCCAAAAGTCTTCGAAGAAAATGCCCAGAGTGAAGCTAGATTCTTGGAGATTCCCTTTAGAGCAAGACTCTCTTTGGTGCTTAATAATCAAAAGCAAATATGGCATTCATAACAATGGATGGGATTCTAATGTGGTGGCTAGAGGATCTCATCGCAATCCATGAAGGCCATTTCTATTGGCCGTGATACATTCATATCCTTTACTCGGGCTAAAATGGGGATAGGGAAAAAACCCGGTTCTGGGAAGATACTTGGGTTAGGTCCTTACCACTTGCTGCTCTTTTTCCTCGGCTTTACAGTTTTTAGGAATTCCTAAAATTCTTATTCATGGGATTTATCCTTTGATAGAGATCTTAATGATAGGGAAATTGAGGAATTCCTGGGGTTGATGAACATGGTGGATAACTTTATTCTCTCTTGGTCGGATACAGACCCAAGAATTTGGGTAGGGGAAAAGTCGGGGTCCTTTTCTTGTAGATCCTTCTTTGACCTATTAATCAATTTGCCGGATGATCCCATCTTTGTGCCTCACAAAACAATACGGAAAGTTGGCATTCCACCAAAGGTAAAGGTATTCGCTTGGTTGGCTTCTTGGAAGAGTGTCAACACGTATGATTTGCTCCAAATTAGCCAGCCTTATCTTTCTATATTGCCGTCCTGGTGCACTCTTTGTAAGAGAGATCTGGAATCCATTGATCATGTGTTAATCCATTTTCAGTTTACACAAGTTATTTGGAATAAGATCTGAATGGAGTTTGATTTGATAGCAGTTCTGCCTAGTTCATTGCATGATTTGTTGGCCATTGGATGGTGTTTCAAGGGTAACAAGAAGAAGGCAAAGCTGCTGTGGAGGTGGTGTTGTATGGCAGTGGCCTGGAGTGTGTGGCAGGAACGCAGTGCTAGGATATTTGAAGACAGATTTTTGGAGGCTCAGGAGGTGTGGAGTAAAATCAAGTCATTGGCTTCTCTTTGGGCATTCTCATCCAGAATTTTTGGATCATTATCTGTCACTGAAATATCCAGAGATTGGGGTGCAGGCTGTGCAGCTTTCATATAGAGTTGTAGGGATGTTGCATTTATAGTCTGTCGGGTTTTTATTTATTTTTGATGAATACTTTGTACTAGAGTGTTTTTTGTTGTTTTTGGGGTGCTGTTGTGGTGGACTTCTGGTCCTCCAGATAGCTCTTTTTTGTTTGCTTGTATTGTTATTTTTATCAATTAAAGCGTTTGTTTCTGATAAATAAAAATAAAAAAAAATGGAAAAATGGAGAACGAGTATGCGTATGTATTACACTCAACTGAACATGGGTTTTGGGGTTTACTCAAATGGAGCATGGGTAACTAATCTGTTACATACATATACTTACATGTTATATGTTAACATACCATAGTTGCATGAGTTAACCAAAAAAATTATATCTTTTGTTGAATACTCCCTCTGCCCTCAATTAAAAGTCCATTCTTTGTTTGGTCATCCCAAGTAAGTCCTTTTACTTTTTTTTTTTGATAAGAAACAAAAATTTTATTGCCACTGAAAAACATACGCCAAGAAGATACATGATGATAAACAGACTAGTGAAAGAGAATTCCACCAGACTGATATACAAACCTGCCAACTAGAAAAACACACCTAACGCACTCATGGTTTACTACATAAACAAAGAGGCACAACAATACTAAAAAGAAAAGATTCACAGCTATCAAGAGCTCTAGATGCCCTAGCCCACAATCCTATTAGAGATATGATATAATCCCGCAAATCCTCAACGGAATTGCTTTTCCCTTCAAAAATACGTTTGTTCCTTTCCATCCATACACCCCAAGCTGCAGCAAGCACCGCAAATCTCCATAGGGCTTGCTGTTTGTTCCGGCCCTTATCAAAATGCCATTTCAACTCTACAAACTCAGACCACCTCCTGGGAACAGCACCAACTATCCCGAACGCCTCAAATAACCCTGACCATATCCTCCTGATGAATCCACAATGAAGAAGAATATGATCAATGTTTTCCTCATAATGTTCGCGCATGACACACTCAAAAGCCCCATTCCGGCCCTTATGTTAGTATATCCTTAAAAACTTCATATTTGAGCATTATGTATCATCTCGATAATAAACAAGTTTTGTTTTTTCCCATACGTACCAAACATACATTCTATATATAGTTATATACGGAATGGGGCTTTTGAGGGGGTAAACAGGTGGTTTTTTGATGAAATTTGGTGGATATTATCTCCATGATTAGTAGATCATCTCCACCACATTTCATCAAAAATATCAACCGGGAAGTGGATTAACTAAACCTCTAAAATTTCAATGACTAGAAATTTGCTTATATATTAATTTTTTAGTTAACCCACTTCCCAATTGATTTTTTGATGAAATTTGGTGAAGATGATCTACTAATCATGGAGTCATCCTCACCATGTTTCATAAAAAAATTCATATGTTTCGTGATTATGTTACATTATTGATAGTGTGTTGACGGTGATTTTGGATATTTTAGTCATGCTAACCTTGGTTCGTGTACTATTTTGTGATTTTAAGAGTATTTTTTTAACAATATTTTTGGTATGTATTTTGAAGTTGAGCCTTACGCTTTGCCTTGTCCATGCAAATCGCCTCAAACCTGCCTGCCAGTTTTTGAAACATTGCATAGATGTTTTAAGCAATATTGCTGAATTTGAGTATCTAATTATGCTCTTATATCTTATAATTGTTGCTTTCCAGGGAACATCATCCACGATGTTTGTTTAGTGCAATGTCATCCATAATGACACTTATTTTAAAGGAGAAAGTTTCTCAGGAACTTGTGGAAGCGATTTTGCAAAAGCTTTCAAAGGAGGCAAAGGTGAATGTCTTCGGAAATGTGTATGCTTGTTTTACTTTGAAACCATTTTTTTCTTTATCTTTGTTCCAGGATAATATTACATATTTCTTTTGATAGGAAACAAAATGTTATTAATGACAATAGAGATATACAGAGAAAAGAGGGTGAGGTATCCTCTTGCATACAATTAGGAGATCAAACATAGCCCTTCCACATTCTAGCAATTATACAAAAAAGAGAAGCAATTGAGAGCAAGTTCTCTGATTGGAGTCCTCAATGATGTTAACTTTTCCTTTCTTTTACTATTATCACATGTGAGGACATTGTGTCCTCTTACCTACTGCAAACATATCATATATTTCAATATTTTTTTTTATTACTAGAAAAAGATGCTTAATATTTTAAAAGTTGCTCTAACAGTAAGTATGGCCTCCACAAGAATAAATGGGATCATAATTTTGGAATTTATGTCACTTGTGTGAGCCGTTGGAAATTTCTTTTGTAGGTTTACTTTTTGTTTTCTTTGTTCGATTTATATAACTAGTGGGATGGCCTCCACAAATTTTAAGGAGATTTTTTGGTTGGAGATGGTCCCTTTTGATGTTCTTTCTTGGGATTTCACTTCATAGGTTACTAGAAGATATTTTTAGAAGGATCTTAATAATATCCAAACCATCTCATAGTTGCCATATTTATGCTTCTAGTTTATAAAATGTGTCCAACATCCAAAGTCAAATACAAATATATACTAGTTGAACCATAGCTTTTTATAATCTCTGTGTCAATCGTCACTTGATGTGGTCATACCTGATATACGTTTCAATTCTTACGTGACATTTAATATTCCCCCATCAGAAAACATTGAGTGTTGGACTAGTTGCTAACTTGCTACTAAGCACGTATGGTATGCCATTTACACAATGTTTGTCCCTCCATTGATTTTTTAATTATGCTGGTTGTGGGGATAATGGGATATGAAGTTGTCTTTTCCTTTTTGGATTGCTGTTTCATTTAATTTGATTTGTATTGTGCGGACGGACTTAACATTTTTTAATTTCTCTCCCTTTTTTTTCCATATAATACATGCTATTGACTTTCCTTTGGCGTACACCTTTTTAACATTATTATTGTGGAATGCATTAGTGTTTGATATCTTGAATATTCCTCTTCAGTACTTTGTATGTGTCGGAAATCATATATCAGGTTATTAGGTATCTTTTATACTTCCCCTAAGGAAGGGATCTTATATAGTTATATATTTAGTCTTTTATTAGGATTTGATTACCTAGATTACTATGTCCTTTTTGTAATCCCAATTTATATGAATATAGACTCTGGCTCTCATTTTGAGTAAAGCCAAAGTCATTAAGCCATTACTGCATGCATGACGTTTATACAAATGTTGAGGATTACAAAATTATATAATTTTCTGGTATTTTGTTTCTCTTTCCAGAATGCATCTCTTGCTTCTTTCCGGCTCGCTGTTTCTGTCATCCAAAATTGCAGTGAACATCTTGAGGCTTCTGTTTGTGGGTTTTTAACATCTTGTATATTGAACATAGATGCTATAGACAGTGAGCTCAGAGAATTTTACCATGAAATTATATTTGAAATTTATCAGTGTGCTCCTCAAATGCTGATTGCCGTCATCCCAAACCTTACTAAAGAGTTACTGGTTTGCCTTCCATCTTCCCACTCTTCGACTTCAGATTACATATCTCATCATTCACTACCATTTAAGAAAATTGTTTTGAACCTTTCTTTTAAACATATAGGGTCCTTTTGTTAAAAAGGTTGGAAAATGATTTAAAATACTACATACTTTTATTAGAAGTTGGAAAAGAAAGAATTATGATTTGGTGAGATGTTCTCCATCTTTTTCTTATTTTTCATGGAAATATTTTTCATCCCACCAGCCAAAGAATTTATTTCCATGGAAAACCCAAAAACTAATAGAACATTTCACCAAATCACTCCTCTTTTTCCAACTTTTAAATTAAAAATTAGTAATGTTTGCTAACACTTTTCAACTTTTTAATCAAATGCACCGATGATGTTAAAGGATCTTTCCCACTCCTTTTTGTTTATTTCTGTTTATGTAAGTGGCATCTTAATCTTTTTTGCAGACTGATCAGGTTGATGTCCGTATAAAAGCCATTAATTTAATTGGAAAACTTTTTACACTACCTGGACATCATACTGCTCAGCAATATAGTCATCTATTCATGGAGTTTATAAATAGATTCTCCGATAAGTCTGCGGAAGTTAGATCTAGCGCACTATTATGTGCGAAATCTTTCTACTTCACCCATCCATCAGGGACAGAATCACTTGAAGTTCTGAGTAAGCTATCAATCAAAAGCTTAGATTTGTTCAATTTCAATACATAACTTGTTGTAGCATATGCCAAATTCTAAATGTAACTTTTTATACTTATGTATAAATATATATGTGGTGAACTGCAGATGCCGTTGGGGGTCGACTATTGGATTTTGATGATAAAGTGAGATCACAAGCAGTGACCGTGGTGTGTGATCTGGCGAAGTCTAACCTTAAATCTGTTCCAACTGAACTTATGTCTCGAGCTGCTGAAAGACTTCGTGATAAGAAGGTACGCTTTGAAGCATGGATAATTCTCAAAGGGCCTCAAATCTGTATCCAATGCGTATTGGATATGGATACACTTCCGATGCGTAACGGATAGACATTTTAGAGTCTTATTTTTTTTTTTTGTTCTTTTGAAATTCAGATACGCGGGGATACATTTTTTTTTTTTTTTTGATTAGAAACAAAAACTTATATTGATGAGAAAAATCAATACAAGAAAGAAAACAGTCAACAGAAGTTCAGGAGACCACTGAAGGCAGCATGACAAAAACACAAAAAGAACATCAAAATATCAAGCCGCTCAACACACAAGTACTCCTAAGTCCCCTGTAACAATAAGATCTATCCCAAAATCGCTACCGAGTCCCGTGAAATATCTGTAATTGAATACACTTCAAAGGCATTGGACGAATATGCCCATAGTGATGCTAACGCCTTGACTCTACTCCATAGCTCATCTTCATTCGCTTCCTTGTCCTCGAAAATTCTCGAATTTCTTTCCTTCCATATGCGCCACATCACCGCCAAACAACAACATCCCCATAATATTTTAGCCTTCTTTTGGCTTCCCTTGATATACCAACTGGTCGAAAGTACACTATGCCATGTTTCTAGAAAAGCCGTAACAAGCTCCAACTCCCTTCAAACGTCAGGGATACATTTGGGATATGCTAGGATACGCCATGGCCCATGGGAAATGCTTGGGATACCTTTGGAGTAATTTCAAATCTAAAAATAAAGGGTCAATTTGCACCATCACAAACATCATAAAACTTTTGAACTTATCAAGAAGGAAACTTGTGGGATCATCAAGTGTTCCAAGTATCACACTATTTATCACAAGTTTGTTTTTGCTGACGCCTAAGAGAGCTTGCACTTAGGTTACCTACAACATAATAATATCATATTATCGCAATTATTTTATGTACTAATAAATATATAGTATATACATGCATATACATTTATATAATAAGGGTTTTTCAACACTAACCATCTTACAAGTCCTCTAATCTAATAGTCAAGATTTCACAATACTAGATTAAATGAATTCGAGCCATTAGATTGAAGTTTTGAATTGTCCATCAAGCTCACACCCAAAACAAACACTCAAGAGACTGAATGTGGATACTTTTTTTTAAGAATGAAAAAGGAAAAGAAAGACTTCGTCCCACTCTTGGATAATGAAATCACCACTCAAAAAGACACTTAACAGCACTTTCCTAACCCCTTGTGCTCTGTCTGAGATAAGAGTGAGAGGCTAGATGGAAGACCTCTAATCTACCAATCAATCTAGCTAGCATCCTATGACTTTTATTCCAGAGTCGAAAGGAAGTATTTACATCTCCTTAAAATAGAGGTTTAAAGCTCTCTTGGCAGCCTCTACGCGTTAACTCGTTTCAAGCGTAAGGGCTTTACCCGCTCGACCATGAGAAGAGGGCTTTTGCCATCATGCCATGGGCTCGGTCACCCACTAAGTCGCGTATGCACAAATTCTTACTAAAAGGAGAGCCCGTGGTGCAGCACTCCACTGCTTTGCCTAGCAGCATGACGTTTGTATTACTCTCCTGCGACCCCGTTTTCATGGTTTAGACTGCTCCCATTTTGCTTGCTGCTACTATGGGAATTGCTTTTGCTTTCTTTTCCTCTGGCTACTATGACCGATATGAATATCATGAGTTTTCCCGTAAGAAAACCCGTTGTTGCTGATATCTTCTTTTCTCTTGCTGCTTCTTTGTCAATTACACAGCCAAGATTGTTACAACCCATGTATTTTTTTCTATTCCTGTCTGATCTAACCAATTCTCTAGGTTTAATGGCCTTTGGCTGCCTCCTCTTCCTTGCCAGTTGAGCTACTTCCACTCCTCTTCCAATTTGAGTAACCTCCTCTCATTAGTTTGAAAGGAAAACTTCTTATTAATGTACACCTCTCATTAACCTTTTTTTTTTTTTTAAATATCACAACTTCAAATCCAAAAGTTGTAATTTAGCAAAATTTATGTATTTGAAATCGACTCATCGACATCTATAGAACAAGACCTAATGTGACTATAACATTATGTGTATAATCTTTTTAAGAAATTATTGAATATTACATAAATTAAATAATACCGTGTGTTTGTTTATGATTTGTCCTTTCAAGTTTAACGCAAGACTTTGTAAAGGAAACATTGGATCACATAGTGTGTATAATTTATGTGTAAAATAGACTTTACACATAAGATTTACATATATATTGTACAAAATCATTTGAGATGTTCTAAACTAGTGTTACCTAACTCGCTAGATCCCCCTCCATCCTGTGTATTGGAATGTACGTCCCAAAATTTGAGAACCCAAAATTATAACTTAGTGATCCCAGGTTAAGTGGATATGTATAAAATTTGAAGAGGAATTCATTAACACAAAATAAATAACTAATGTATAAGTAACTAAAGAAAACTGGCTGATAAATCCTTGTAAAAGTCTACTACTAAGTTACTCTAGAAACAAAAGAAAACCAAGAGAGAAAGGAATAGGCAGTGGATTATTAAAACTTATCAATCTTTTTCTAAAACTAATAAATACTTATAACATATATTATGTTCCTTCTTTGACTACAGAATGGGATGGCTTTTCTCTTACATATTTAACTAATAACTTAAGAATATGATTGGCTTTGCCTATAAAATAAATTTAACATAATATTATATTACATTATGGTGCAACTAATTGACAACATAATTTTTACTCAAATATATGCACCACTAATTTTTATTATATAAAGAATATATAAAATTCCCATTGGTTACTTAAGTACATCAGTGATAAGTCGCATATTGTACCAAGAATGGACCAGCTATAATTTCAGAACTAATTGCAACCAAAAGTAGTATTCTAACTAAGCTTACCCCTAATGCACAGCATACCGGGTAAGGTATCGTACCATGTACCCGTACAACGTACTAAAGCGACCCACGATCCAGGTAACACTGTTTAAGATTGTCAAAAACAACAAAACAAGCTCCAAGTTGGCCCACCACACCCCACTAGATTTAACTGGGGCTAACGTTTTCAAATTTTAGTGTTTTTTTTTAAGCTTTTTTTTAAATTCTTTATTTTTTTGATAAGAAACAAGATTCCATTCATAATAAAGATTAAAAGTACAAATATAGAGGGGACAAGGAGTCCACCAACCAAACATATAACCCACAAAAAGAAAATAAAGGAAATATAATCCTGCCAAAACCCATAGCCAACAATGCACCCTTAGAATAGAACCCAAATATAATACAATGGAACACTATTCAAGAATCCAAGCTCTCCAGTTGTTCTTGATGTCTTCCACTCTATAATTTTTGAAAGGCTTGGTGTTGGAAGCCCACAACGAAGCCATGAATTTGACTCTTTCCCACAGCCACTCCTTTTCTTCTATCTTTCCTTCAAAAATTCTATAATTCCTCTCCATCCATAATAGCCAAAATGAAGCAACTTTGACACATCTCCAAGCTCCCTCCTTTAAGCTATTGATTTCCAGCATAAGAAGACTCTTGCCATCTTTGGGAATGGCCCAACTAAACCCAAATTCTGCACAAGCTTTGTTCCATATGAAATATGAAAAAGGGCAATGTAATGTAATCCATTAATCTGTTTGCTCATTTGACACAATCCTTCTGCTTTACTTTAAATTGGTCTCAAATCCACCCACGGGCAATAGCTAGTATATAATATCCAATGAATCCCCAAATGTATTTGTATTCGACTTTTTATCGAAATGTTTGTTATAGTGTATCTCTATTTCATATATGTACCAATGCTTCTTTGGAAGGTACAATTGCTCTTTTTTTAAATTCTTTATAAAAGATTAATTTTTTTGTAATCCATTAATCTGTTTGCTCATTTGACACAATCCTTCTGCTTTACTTTAAATTGGTCTCAAATCCACCCACGGGCAATAGCTAGTATATAATATCCAATGAATCCCCAAATGTATTTGTATTCGACTTTTTATCGAAATGTTTGTTATAGTGTATCTCTATTTCATATATGTACCAATGCTTCTTTGGAAGGTACAATTGCTCTTTTTTTTTTTGATAAAAAACAGAACGCTTTCATTAGAAACTAATTAAAGCGATATAATATAAATTACATCTTTAGTGAACTAGCAGTCCACCAAAGCCCCTCAAGAAATACCGAAAGACTACAAAATACCAAACAAGGATAGAATTTACAAAAAACCAAACAACAATCAAATGATCAAGCCATAAACAGGGCTACTACTGGATGGTTGCATTCCAATTCCCACATGTATCTGAGACTGATAAGGATCCAAACAGGTTCGAAGAGATGGCCCAAAATGATGCTAACTGTTTGATTTTAAACCATACTTCACCGGCTTCGCAAGATTTATCTTCAAATTCCCCAAGCTAATGCCAAAACAACATCTCCATAACAATTTAGATTTCTTTTTATTCCTGCTAAACTGTCAATCCACGCCTAATAAATCATGCCATGAGCTAGGCAAGGCTCCAATAACTTCAAATTCCTCCCCCACTTTATTCCACATATAATTGGAGAAACTGCAGTGAACTAACATATGATCAATATTCTCACTGCCCTTTTTGCAAAGAGCACCAAAAACGAGAAATGGCAAGATTTGGCCTTCTTTTTTGGAGTAAGTTGCAAGTATTAACTTTTTTCCAAGAGGCCAACTAAGCGAAAACTTTCACCTTTGGCGGGATACCAAGTTTCCAAATAAAATTGTGAGGCACAAAGATAGGGTCCAATGGCGAATTGATGAGCAAGTGAAAGAAACGATTCGCAAGAGAATATTCCCGACTTTTCCCCCACCCACGTTTTATAGTCTCTTTCGAATCTTGAGACTTGAGAATGAGAAACCAAATCCAACAATTCCAAAAATCCCCAATATCCCTATCATTTAAATTTCTACGAAATTCTAAATCCCATGAGAAAGAATCAATAGAATTCCAACGAATGATTGATGCTATGAAACTGTTTGTGTTTCGAGAAATTCTATATAATCGGGGAAAGAGAAAAGCAAGAGTAGAATCCCCAACCCATATATCTTCCCAAAACGTAATGGAATTGCCCCACTAGAAATGGCTTTCCAAGGATTCCTATGAGTGCCATTCGTAACCATGTTTGCAAAACAAACTCTACATCCTCTCTCTCTTTTTTGACCAAGTTCCTACCATGGATGATCGTCTACCACCATCTGTGTGCGCCCAAAACCCTATCTTCCTGTCTCGCCTTTGATAAACCACTACTCCTTAACCTTCGTTTTCCTCTTTACCAAACCCTAAATTTTGTTTTTGTCTATCCTGTCTTCCGTTCCAATTAGGAAGACGAACAATCACCACATCTCTGACCATCAACTGCTGCCACCATCATCACCGTTTTGTTTTCACCATTCCGTCTTTAAGGAAGATGAAGAGTTTCTTTGTCATACACCATCATTGATCACTGGATTACCCTTAGCATCACCCCCCTAACCATCGTCTATCACTATCGACTATCAATACCACCATGCTAACCACTTGGTCATCATCATCGTCCACCACTTTATCATAACCTACAAACGACTGACCATTGAATCTGCAGTAACATCTCTAAAGCTATTGTCATGACGGGTCGTGTACCGGAGAAGGTGGGCCTTAAAAACGAGTTTTCAACTTTTAGAATTAGAGAGAGAAGATTTAAGTTCGAGTATAAATCCTTTTTGTTTAAGATTGTTAATGGGGGCTCGTTTGTTACAATTATAGAAGAAATTCTTAATCAGAAATTCTCTGTGTCCATCAATTTTGCTGGTGTATACTGGCTGATTAACAGTCCCAAAAGATCCAAAGCACAATTTAGTAACCGTAATTTGTTGGGGTTAGTTGGTGCTCTTCCTAGGAGGTGGGTTGATATTATCAAAATCAAGTGGTCGTTTAAGCAATCCGGCAACATGTCTAAATGCATTTGGAGGCTTATGGTGTTGGTTGTAGCTTGGTTAGTGTTAGAGATGCATAATATCTCTAGATATTCTCTGAATATCTCAGGATATCTCAGGATATCTTCTGCATATCTCTACAGATCTGCACATATATATGCTATGATTTATATGTATATCTTTGTATATTCTTTCATTTAATTGTATTATTCTCATATCCTTATTTCCTTCCTTATTTGTAATTTATCTTCTTGTATTTAAACACATCCTCCTTGAGAGAAGAATATGCAAAACAATTCTAAATCTTTCATGGTATCAGAGCCTTACCTCCTTCCCCTGTTGCCTTTTTGAAATTTTTTACAAGCCTCTCTTCTTTTCTTTGTTGCTTCCTGTCTCTCTACAAAGGGATTTTCTCATAAACCCTGAGCCCTTTTTTCTCCCATTGCTCCATGGCAACTGCTACTGGCACTACGTCTACCACGTCTGGTACCACATCTACTCCCTCGAGTTTTGCACCACTGCAGATCTCTCTTTCTGCACCGAATGTCTCTCATTTTTTGAAGTGTAATGACCATAACTATTTCCTTTGGGTGCCACAAATGACCCCCTTCCTCATTGGTAATGGTTTTATGAAGTATGTTGATGGTTCATACCCTGCTCCTCCTGAATATTTACCTAATGTTGGTAGTGCTCCTCCTTCGCGAAATCCAGCTTTTAAAATTTGGGAGCAGGTAGATCAGTTAATTGTTAGCTATATTACTTCCACTCTCTCCGATTAAATTTTGACTTTGGTTGTTGGTACTTCTACATCTTCTGAGACTTGGGAATGCCTTCGTCGCCATTTTGCGCAAAAATCTATTGCTAATGCATCGAATATTCGATTCCAACTCATGTCCGTTACAAAGGGCAACAAGTCTATCTCAGAATATCTTCAAAATGCCAAAAGTTTGGCAGTTTTGCTGGCTGCCATTAATGAACTTGTTTCCAATGTTGATTTAGTCTCAGCTATCCTCCGTGGCTTGGGTCCTGATTACTCCATGATGGTGACGGCTATTTTGAACTTCCCACCTTTACCGGCATTTCAAGATCTTCGGGCTCGGCTCTTTTCTTATGAAACCCAAATTACTGCTCCTGTGATTCCACCGGTCACTTAAACTGCCCTAGTGGCAACTCAAACTCGGAATCACCATCCGAACTTGACTCTGGTTCGCAATGATTCTAGTAATACATATCGCTCTAATAACCGTGGGGACAAGAATCGCAGCCGCACTTCATCCGGTAACCATGGTAATGGAAATCAACACACTAATTACAATGGAACTTGGCATAATAACAATGGCAGTTAGCACGTTAATCAAGGTTCCACTAGTATTCTTGGCACCGTTTATCTTGTCCATATACACCCCAACGAAATGGTCTTGCTGTGCGCAAACACTGCCACATTGCAGATATGGCTCGTACTTTACTAGTCCCTTCTCATGCTCCGCTTAATTTATGGGTTGAAGCAGTCTCCACAGCAATTTATCTTATTAATCGCCTTCCCACTCCCTTGTTGCAATGGTCATCTCCTTTCTCTCGCTTGTTTGGAAGGACTCCTACCTATGTTGATCTTCACACCTTTGGTTGTGCATGCTTCCCACACTTAGGGGACTATGTTACTAATAAACTTTCACCATGTTCCATTGAGTGTGTTTTCTTAGGTTACAACTTACAGCGTAAGGGCTACAGGTGCCTTGATCCGATGACAAACAGGGTATACATTTCACGCCATGTACGATTTAACGAGGAAGTATTTCCATTTGCTCGTCGCTTACAATCCTCATTGCCTTCTACCACAGATGAATATGTGGAGTTGGATTTTGTTCCTCTTGTTATTGCACCGGTTCAACCTGCCAATCCAGTTCCAAGCATTCCACTTGAGCCTTACTTTGGTCGCACCTATAAGCGATCCACTCCAGGACTTACCACCACTGATCCAATTGATGCATTGGGCTCCTTACATGTAGATTCCCCTAATATTTCTACAATTCCACCAACTACTACAGCCACACATTCACAAGTGGACTTTCAGCCAACTCATTGGCCACACCGATATGGTACTCGACTTCAAGATGGAAGTAGACGTCAACTTCAGCGTACCGATGTGACAGTTCGCTACCCTCTTCCACGGGCTTACGCAGCTCAATTGTCGGGTCCCCTCGATGAGCCCACTTGTTACTCTTAGGCAGTCAAATTCCCTGAATGGCGTGCTGCCATGGCAGAAGAATTTAATGCTCTCCTAAAAAATCAAACCTGGTCCCTTGTGCCTCCTTCACCGTCTCAAAACACTGTTGGTTGCAAATGGGTGTTCAAGATCAAACGGAAGTCTGACGGTTCCATTGAACGATATAAAGCCTGCCTTGTTGCCAAGGGCTTTCATCAACAACAAGGTCTTGATTACGAGGAGACTTTTAGTCCGATTGTCAAACCTATAACTATCCGGATAATTCTTAGTATTGCCACATCCTTCGCTCGGCCGCTTCGTCAACTTGATGTAAAGAATGCTTTCCTTCATGCTCACCTAAATGAAATAGTTTACATGACTCAACCTCTTAGGTTTATCGATCCTCAAAGTCCTCATCACGTTTGTTGTCTCCAGAAGGCTATTTACGGACTTAAACAAGCACCTCGTGCATGGTTTCAACGTTTCAGCTCTTTCATTATTCATCTTGGATTTGTTCAAAGTACAGTTGATCATTCCATGTTTGTTTTTCATCGCTCAAACAATGTCATGGTCCTGCTATTATACGTAGATGATATAATTTTAACAGGCAATAATCCATCTACTTTAAATAAATTCATTCATACATTAGCTAAGGAGTTTAAAATCAAAGACCTAGGCCCCTTACATTATTCCCTTGGCTTGGAAGTTTCACTTGTTGATAACGGCCTTCATCTTACACAAACAAAATACATTTTGGATCTTTTGAAGTGTTTGCACATGTCCGAGTGTAAACCAAGCTTTACCCCTAATAGTGGAAAATCTCAGCTTTCCAAATTGGAGGGTGCACTTCTTCCTGATGCTATAGAGTTTTGACAAATCGTTGGCAGACTGCAATATCTTACTCTCACCCGATCGGATATTGCCTTTGCCGTTCAGCATGTTGTCCAGTTCATGAGTGCTCCTCGCGTTCCACATATGACTGCTGTCAAACGCATCTTGCGTTACCTAAAGGGTGGTCTTGATATTGGCCTACTGTTCCGTCTCTGTCATGGCCTTCCTTCTATTGAAATTTATTCTGATGCAGACTGGGCTGGCTGTCCTGATAGTCGTCGCTCTACCTCTGGTTATTGCGTGTTTCTCGGCTCTAATATGATCTCATGGAGTGCAAAGAAACAACCTACGGTTTCCCATTCAAGTGCTGAGTCAGAATACCGCTCTCTTGCTACTGCATGCACTGAATCTATTTGGGTTCTCCATCTCCTTCATGAGCTTTGCCTTCCGGTACTTTCCCCCGCAATACTTAACTGTGATAATCTTAGTGCTACATACATGGCTGCTAATCCTGTGTTCCATGCTCGCACTAAGCACATTGAGCTAGATTATCATTTCGTTCGAGAACGTGTTGCTTCGGGGACTCATCGTGTGCGATTTGTACCCTCAGCTGATCAGACAACAGACATCTTCACCAAGGGTCTCCACAAATCTCGCTTTCTTTCTCTCAGGTCCAAACTCGTCCATCATCGACAGCCTAGTTTGAGGGGGAATGTTAGAGATGCATAATATCTCTAGGTATTCTCTGAATATCTCAGGATATCTTCTGCATATATCTCTACAGATCTGCACATATATATGCTATGATTTCTATGTATATCTCTGTATATTCTTTCATTTAATTGTATTATTCTCATATCATTATTTCCTTCCTTATTTGTAATTTATCTTTTTGTATTTAAACACATCCTCCTAGAGAGAAGAATATACAAAACAATTCTAAATCTTTCCGTTAGTTTGGATGGAAAGAAACAGAAGAGTCTTTGATGATATATGCAGCTCAGTGGATGAAGTGTGGAGTCATAGCGTGTACTTACCTGGGCTATGGGCTAGAGCCCTGAACGTTTTTGATTATGTTAAATGCTTTATGTTTGTGCTGGATTGTCAAGCTTTATGTCTTGATTGATTTTTTTGTTGTATTAGGTATAGTAGCCTTTGATGTTCTGTTGCAGGTAGAGGGCATAGCTTCAGTGGAAATCTCATTCACCGGGTTTTCCATGTTTTGTTTGTAACTTCCTTTTTCTTTTTTAGTAAATTTCGTTTCTTATCAAAAAAATAAATTAGTAACCATGTTTGCATCCCACCCATTTTCATAAAGTCCACACTTACTTTTAATTATTGAGCACCACAATGAATTTTGTTCAATGGGAAATCTCCAAAGCCATTTTCCCTAACAAAGCTTCATTTTTCTTAGCAATGTTACCGATGCCCAACCCCCCTTTGTCCTTACTTTTAGACACCAAATCCCAATTCAGTAAGTGATCACAAGCTCCCTCCCCGAATCCTTCCCAAAAAAAGTTTCTCATTAATTTTTCAATTGGGTTGCACACCGAAATTGGCATTTTGAAAAGAGAGAGATAATAAATTGGAATACTTTCAAGGACCGATTGAATCAAAGTTAACCTACCCCCCCTCGAAAGTTGCATTATCGATATGATATATGGCATTTAACTCTGATTTATTCTTTCTGTACAGGTATCTGTAAGAATGAAAACCTTGCAGAAGTTGCTGGAAGTTTATCAGGATTATTGCACCAAATGTTCTGGAGGCATAATGCCACTTACTGATCACTTTGAACAGATACCCTGTAGAATTCTGTTGCTTTGTTATGACAAAGACCTTAAGGAGTTTGGGTAATGCATATTGACGCCCTATGATTGGTTAATGCAACATAAATGTTGGTTAAGTTGAGTTGTAATTAATTGTATAAATGATTCTTCAGGCCTCAAAACATGGGGCATGTGCTTGCTGAGGACTTGTTTCCTTCATCTCTTTCTATTGCCGAGAGGACTAAACATTGGATCTTCTTGTTCTCACTTTTCACTCCAGCTCATATGAAGTCATTGAATGCTATTTTGTATAAAAAACGAAGGTATGGTAGTTAAATGTTGGTATAGCAAAAGCCCTATCTTAAACCGGAGATCATTCTTCTTAAAAGTTTGGCATGGTTTCAGGTTCCAAAGTGAAATGCAAATTTACTTGGCGCTCCGAAAAAAGGAAGAGGTGTGGTATTTGAAACTCCAACTTGCTGAACTTCTTGAATAACATTTATAGAAATTAGGTGTTGATGCTGTTCTTTTCTGAGCATGAAAAGGTGAAATATAACTGTTGATGCATTTGTTTCTATCTTGAAAATTACTTATATCTAGTTTTAATTTCATGAAAATGTTATTCTTGGCCTTGGTTGCTTGGAGGATTTTCAATCATTTTCCAACTATTTTTTTTAATCAAAATGCACCCTAAGTGGTCCAAATTGTGCTACTTGATTTCATATACTTACGAGAATTGTACTTTTTTCCTTTTTTGTGCCTGTGCAATTTCCATATTACAAAGTTTGGTGGGTTCTCGTATGAGAATTGGTTTGTTATGTACTGTTCTGCGTGGAGCATTTTGCTTTTGAATTTATGAAATGTTGTATATATTACAGGAAAATGGCTCTGAAAAGGTGGAAAGACGAATTAAAATGTCTTTTGTGAAAATGTCAGCATCCTTTCCTGATCCTGCCAAAGCAGAACAGTGCTTTCAAAAGCTGCACGGATTAAAAAATAATTCCATTTTTGACTCATTAGCACAGTTGATGGATGAAGTGACTATTGAAAGTGGTCGTATCACTAGAGTGAGTTCATTACTACTATTGTTTCCGTACTTTCATCCAAAAGAAATATTGTCATGTTCTTTTGTCTTAGATAACTTGTTATCAGCTGATCTGAACTTCTCTTAAGTTGTCACGCTGTTAGTGATTTTCACAATAACATCTCCCGTATCATCTTGTAGGGCTCCAAGTCAGTTTGAAGGTAATATTCTTCCTACTCTCCCATCCCCCTCTAATTTAAATTTGCAAGAAGTTAATTCACACACCTTGAGTACTACTGAAAAGTCATGCGGAAGAGTTATTGAGTCTCAGTTGCCCTACACCTCAGTAAATGAGAACCAAAACTTACCTAGCTTAAATGCATGTCAAGTGAAACTGAATAATCAACAGCCAAAGCCATTAATCGAGCAAAATGGGGGGGGGGGGGGGGGAATATGTGATGTGTGAGGAAATTATGAAAGGGGAGGAGTGGGGGAAAATTTTGAGTCTTTTGAACAAAATGAGTTTGACTTTGGTACCAATTAAAAACACGCTTGAGAAGAGATTTATAACAAAAAAGGGGAAGGTCATGGGAGAAAGGAAATCGACAGAATAAAGTAGGGAGTTAAAAAATTTGGAGAGTAGTGTGAATTACGAGGGAGGGAGATCGGAGAGGGAGCGAAGTAAGTCGGTTGGGAAGGGAATTAGCGGTATTTTTAAATGAAAATATTAAGCTGGAACGTGAGGGGGCTGGGGGAAAAATAAAAGGAAGGTAGTTAAAGAATTTATGTGCAAAGAAAAACAGGATGTAGTAATAATTCAAGAAACAAAAAAGGTAGATATCGATAAAAGAATTGTAGGCAGCGTGTGGGGTTGTCGGTTTAAGGAATGGGTCTTTTTACCGTCAATGGGAACGTCGGGAGGGATTCTTGTGATCTGGGATTCAAGGGTCTTTAGAGTATCTGATACGCTCTTAGGTAATTTTCCGGTTTCGATTCTCTTACACCGGGTTGGGGGTGGAGAGGAGTGGTGGCTATCTGGGGTGTACGGGCCGTGTAAACGAAGGGAGAGAGATGATTTTTGGGTGGAGTTAGGGGAAGTATTTGGTTACTGTGGTGATAGATGGTACGTAGGGGGGGACTTTAATGTGGTGAGATTTCTGTCGGAAAAATTAGGGGGAGGAAGATGTACAAAAAGCATGAGAGAGTTTGATAATTTTATTAAGGAGGCGGATTTGCGGGACATAGCAATGAATAACTCGGATTTTACATGGTCAAATATGAGGGAAAGGTTGGCTTGCTCTAGATTGGATATATTTCTCTTTACATCGGGGTGGGAGGATTTGGTACAATCGGTTAGGCAAGAGGCATTGATTAGAGCAACTTCGGATCATTGTCCGATAATTCTTGACACCAATTGCTTCAAGTGTGGTCCAACACCTTTCCGCTTTGAAAATATGTGGCTAAAAAACAAGGAGTTTAGTGGGAAGTTCAAGGAGTGGTGGGTATCGAGTGTGCATCAAGGGTGGGAGGGATATAAATTCATGATGAAATTGGGAGATGTGAAAAGAGAGGTTAGAAAGTGGAACAAAGAGGTGTTTGGGGATATTAGAATTGAAAAAAATGCTATTTTGAGACGTATAGAGGAGTTAGATAAAATTGATTCCTCTGTACACTTAAATGAGGATAAGAGGTCAGAAAGAGGTGCATTGAGGAGAAAATTAGAAGAGTTACTAGTTAAAGAGGAAGTGTCTTGGCATCAAAATGCCAAAGTCAAAGGAGTGATCGAGTGGGACAATAATTCCAAGTTATTCCATAGAGTGGCGAGTGGTAGGAAAGTAAATAACATAATCAATAAACTTGAAAATGTGAGTGGGTAGGTACTTCAAACAGAAAAGGAAATAGAAAGAGAGATCCTAAATTATTTTGAAAATCTCTATAAGGGGGTAGAGGGTCGTAGCTTCAGGATTGAAGGTCTTGATTGGTTGAGGGTGGGAACTCAGAGTATAGATATGTTGGAGCGTCCGTTTGAGGAGAGTGAGGTAAAGGAAGCTTTATTCCTATGTGATGGGGATAAGGCTCTCGGTCCGGATGGTTTTTCAATGGCTTCTTTACAAGCCGGATGGGAGGTCATCAAAAGCGATATTATGGGTGTATTTTGAGAGTTTTATGAGAGCGGTGTGGTGAATGTTAAAACTAATGCAACGTTCATTTGTCTAATTCCTAAAAAGTTGAATTCAATCTCAATTAAGGATTTTAGACCAATAAGCCTTGTTACTTCCTTGTACAAGATATTGGCAAAAGTACTTTCTTTGAGATTAAAAAGGGTTTTGGGGGGAACTATTGATTTGTCTCAAGGAGCGTTTGTACATGGGAGACAAATACTTGATTTAGTACTCATCGCCAATGAGGTAGTGGAGGAATATAGGGCAAATAAAAAAGAGGGTGTGGTGTTCAAAATAGACTTTGAAAAGGCTTATGACTACATTAATTGGGATTTTCTGGATTTCGTTTTGGATAAAAAAGGGTTTGGGGAGAGATGGAGAAGGTGGATTAGAGGGTGCCTGTCTTCAGTTAATTTCTCGGTTATGATTAATGGGAAACCGAGTGGGCTTTTTGGGGCTTCAGGGGGGTTATGTCAAGGGGATCCACTATCACCATTCCTTTTCATAATAGTAGCGGATGTTTTAAGTAGGTCGTTAAAGGCTTTGAAATTGGCCATAATAAAACTGAAATTTCTCATTTGCAATTTGCCGATGATAGCATTTTCTTTATCCCAAATGATAGTACTGTGGCTAATAATTTGGCAGGGGTGCTTACGGTATTCTCATTGGTATCGGGTCTAAAAATCAACATGGGTAAAAGCATTGTGGTGGGGCTAAACTTAGCTCCATCACGGCTGGCCGAAATTGCAAATACGCTGGGGTACGGGTGTGGGGAATGGCCTCTTAGTTATTTGGGTTTACCGTTAGGTGGTAATCCAAATAGCATTGAGTTTTGGAACCCTGTTATTGAACGAGTCTCAAAAAGAGTGGAGGGGTGGCATAGAGGGTGCCTCTCTAAGGGGGGAAGATTAACTTTACTTCAATCGGTCCTGGGGAGTATTCCAATTTACTACCTTTCTATTTTCAAAATTCCCCATAAAGTAGCATCAAGTTTGGAAAAAATAATGAGGGACTTCCTTTGGGAAGGAAGAGGGGAGGGAAAAAAAAGATCATCTTGTGAATTGGGAGGTTGTTACGAGACCAAAGATAGATGGAGGGCTTGGTGTGGGGAACTTAATTAAAAGGAATAAGGCTTTGCT
The DNA here is from genome assembly GCA_021464415.1 of Lonicera japonica. NCBI lineage: Eukaryota > Viridiplantae > Streptophyta > Magnoliopsida > Dipsacales > Caprifoliaceae > Lonicera > Lonicera japonica. Next base: position 52,231,318 of record CM038466.1, read on the forward strand.
TGGTAAATGGCTTTGGCGATTCCCACTGGAAAGTGATTCACTTTGGCATGTGATTATAGCAAGTATGGTTCTCACCCGAATGGGTGGGACGCTTCTCATGACATTAATGGCTCTCTTCGTGCTCCTTGGAAGTCCATTTCAAGGGTGTGGAGTGACTTCGAGCAACATATTAAATTGGTTGTGGGAAATGGGAAGAGAATCCGCTTTTGGGAGGATTCATGGGTAGGGGATAACCCTCTCAAAATCAGTTTTCCTAGACTTTTTCGGATTTCTTGTGATCAAAATGCGCCCATTCATTCAATAATCTCTTGGTCTTCTCATTTGGAGTATTCGTGGAATCTTTCATTTTGTAGGTCCTTTCTTGATAGGGATGTTGATGAGTATGTCTCCTTGTTAGGTTTGATTCATGGCTTTAATCTTATACAAAATTCATTGGATAAACAGGTATGGGTTGCTCATAGTTCTGGTGTATTCTCTTGTAAGTCCTTTTTTGAAACACTCTCACTCATCGCCCTCAATCACTCCACATCATTATAATTTCATTTGGAAAGGAAAAGTCCCTTCCAAAGTTAAGGTCTTTGCTTGGCTTGTATTCAGAGGAAGAGTGAATACATGTGACGTTATTAAGAGAGGAGGCCATCCATGTGTTTGTCACCGTCTTGGTGTATTTTGTGTAAAGAAGGTCTTGAGGGGATTGATCACATTCTGCTTCATTGTAACTATGCGTGGAGAATTTGGGCTCGGTTGTACAAGGTATTTGGGTTGGTAGGGGCTGTCCCCAAAAGATGGGTAGATTTCATTGGCCTAGAATGGAGCTTTAGTAGCGCAAAAGCTGCCAATCTGTGGAAGGTGTCAGTGATGGCAGCAGCTTGGGCAATATGGCTAGAGAGAAACAAGAGAGTTTTTGAAGATTGTTTCAGATCGGTATCTAGTTTATGGGATCAATTGATATTTCTGATTGGTCTTTGGGCTAGGGCAGCTAATTTATTTGATAGTACGGATAGGCTTTTATTTGAGTTGGATTGTTGTAGTTTTTTGGTCTAATTAGTTTTGCCTGCTATTTTGGGTTAATTTGTAGCATCTTTGTAGTGGTCTTCTCATCCACTGCTTTCTTTATTGCTCTTCTCAGATGTAACTTTCTTTGATTAGTAATAATATATTCTGTTTCGTATCAAAAAAAAAAAAGGTTTCTTAGAGTATGTTTAATTGGCAAAATTTTCCATGGAAAACTTATTGAATATGTACTTTTCCATCTTCTGTTAGTGTTTGATTGCCTAATTTTCTGGAAAATTCCAATTCCATGGCATAGGTAAATGATGCTTATTACTAGACTAGAAGCTTTAATTCTTACCCTCCACCAAGGAAAATGAATTCTAGTTAGGGTGGAAAAGATCAAAGGCTGAAAAGGTTCAATTCTAATTTCTAAGTAAAAAGTGGGTAATCAAACACCCAATGTTGGAAAATGTGTTGTCATTGCATGGAAAAATTAAATATTTTCCACCTAGAAAATAAGTACAGTCAAACACATTTAAATGCTTTTCCATGGAATCCAATTGCCTAGAGAAAGAATTGCCTTGAATTTAACCATTTACTGCCCTAATTTCATGCTTGCTGTCAAACACGCCCTTACTGTTTAGCTATCATCTATCGTTTATCTAACTGAAATTTAAATCATTTTAGAAGAATTGTCTCTTAAATTGTAACTAGTATGTGGAGCAAGAACATGGCATGAAAGATCATACCATAGAGGAAAAGATATCAACGGGTCAAGTCTTCACAAACTTGCAACTGCTTTTTCTCAGTGTTTTGAACTTAAAACCAAACAGCATTATCAGCTCACATGTTTCCACCCAAAAATCGTCTTTTGAGTTTACATTATTATTATTGCTATGCTCACCGTCATCATCATCACTACCAACATTATCAGCTCATATCAAATTTTATTCACATCGAAATTGTTAGAATGCCTATATAATTTTTTTTATTGTTTATTTAGTTAACGGACTAGATTAATCTCCTTTCTACCCATTTCCGACCACCACTCAACCTTTCTCATCTTCGTTCTCTCAGCCCCCCACCTATCTTCCCTCATCCTTTTCATTTATCCTCTCTCCTATGCAATGGTTAATAGTTTTTAGTCCAAAACCGTCTTTCACTCCATCATCTTACTTAGAATATGAGAGGAAGATGAAGAGTCACTTGTTTGATTCAGCAAGTTATTGGAGGAAAAATGGCTGATGATGAGCCATTTCAGTCTTGGGCAGCAAGGGCAGATGCTCAATTTGCAGCAGCCATAGCCAGAAATGAGAATACAGAGTGTTGCATTCAACTTCAGCTAGATGATAACTCATCCATCTTGAACCAGAATTTTGCTCCTTTGCAGGAAGACAGCCCTGCCATTCTAAACTCACATGGGAATAAGTTCCCACATAACATTGACACCACTTCTCTAGGAGGATCTGAGTATGCTCCATCCCCCCTCAAAACTAGAGCACAAAGGTAAAAAAAGGGCCAACCTTTACCTCTCACCAAGCAAATGAAAACTGTCAACAGAGAATTAAAAGCATATTCTAGAAAATCCAAATCCACAGCTCAACCTCAAACTTCTAACCCTGATGCTTTTCAATGGCAATTTTATGAAAAAGATAAAAAGAAGAGGGAAGATGAAGCAACAGCAACTATAGCTAATGATGAACAACACCAATGGAAGGTGTGTTTATGCTAAGAGCCCCATTGTCACAGCTGGTGCTTCAGGGACAATTTCTAGTCCTTTGAATGCAGAAAACATTACAATTGCCCATGAAGAAAAAGCCAAATGATTTGGTACAGCTCTGCATTTTTATTTTTCGTCTTGTTGGCTGCTTGTTTGGCCTTCCTTTTTGGTCTTCATTTGGTCTTTGTAGATGTTATTCTCTGTCTTCTAGCCCCATGTTTATGCTATGCATTTACTTTTTGAATTGCTTGATGGACTTATTGGTTTTTTCCTTTAGTCCACCTTGCAATTTGGGTCATTTCATTGTGTTTTTTGGCTTATGGCTTTGGAGATGGCCTTGTTGTAATCTCCCACCTTTTTCTTTATTTATGCTATTACTCTACTGCCGTTGCTAGGGCATAGAGGACTTATTAAAAAAATAAATAAACTGTACCTGCACGCATGAGGAAGTATCTCATTTACAGTTTGTGGATGATAGCATCTTTTTCATCCCGAATGAGGTTCGGTACATAGAAAATTTGAAAGCAATCCTTAAGGTTTTTCCTTTTGTTTTTGGGCTGAGTATTAATTTGTCAAAAAGTGTGGTAATAGGGCAGAATTTTGATCCCATCAGGTTGTACAACATCGCTCTAAATTTGGGGTGTAGTAGTGGTGAGTATCAGAATTATATATATTAATTATAATATTTGCAATATATTTGTGAAATATGGTGATATCATATAGGGATTATGTCCAAAGATTTTGTATTGAGGTCAATTAAGTAGTGATTTGTAATCTGCTGCAATCCCACTGATTAAGGGATCTTATAGTTGTTAGTTTGACCCTAATTAGGGGATTTAGGAGCTGGCAAAGCCTATGTAATATACTATAAAAGGAAGAGTGAGCTGCTGGGAATAGACAGAGAGTTTTCTCCAAACAATCTAGTTCATTGTTCTCTAGTTCTTCATTATTTCTTGTCATGGTATCAGAGGGAGGTTATTAGTCTAAGAGGGGTCCTGGCAAATTTTGTTATCTCTTCCTTCTAGCAAGAGATCTTGGTTTATTATTCCTGAAAGCAGTTTTAGTTCATTCTGGCATCTTTATCCTGGTTCAACCATCCTATTGAGTTATTCCAATTTTGCTTCCAAGCTATTTTTCTTTTGAGTTTGTACCTTTTTTTCATTTCTTCAGTCTTCCTATAATCATCATCCATGGCTGAAAAATCTGAGTGCTTACCTATTCGCTTCATTGGCAAAAATTAATTTTTATGGGAATTTCAACTTAGAATATTTGTGAAAGGTAAGAATCTTTGGGGCCATATAGATGGTATCACGCAGAAACTTTCTGATTCTACGAAATCATCTGCGTGGGAAGTTGATGATGCAAAAGTCATGACTTGAATTGTAAGTTCGGTTGAACGAAAATTTGTTCTCAATTTACGTCCTCATAAGACAGCAAAAAAGATGTGGGATTATTTTGAAAAGAATTTATAACAAAGACAATGATTCTCAAAAACTTCTATTAGAGCTTGATATTTCTGAATATAATCAGGGAACAAAATCTGTTAATGAATATTACTCTGGATTTATGGATTTGTGGACTGAATTTAAGGAATTAGTTTGTTTGACAATTCCTAATGATGTTGCGTTTGCCGTCCAGAGTAAGACTCGAGATATGAGCAAAGTGCAATGCTTTAGCTACCAAGAATTTGGGGATATTGCTATGCAATGCTCAAAGAAATTTTGCAACTATTGCAAAAAAATAAGGTCATATAATTTCTGAATGTCGGAAGCGGCCAACGAAAAAAGCTAACACGGCATATACTGCCACAACTGGGAGTTCCTTTCATACACCTATTACCTCAAATGTGTCAAGCCAACCTGCTTCCACCGTAACTCCAGATATGGTACAACAAATGATTTATTCTGCTTTTTCTGCCCTTGGATTATTCGGTAAGCCTTCTAAAAATTCTGTTTGGTACATGGATTCTGGAGCATCAAATCACTGACCTATTCCACTAAAAATTTTACTCAGCTTAAAAAATATAATGGGAATATGAATATTCATGTTGCTAATGCTGATGTTTTTCCTATTTCTGCTATCAGTCGTATTGATCATCCCTTGCCTCTAAATCATGTCTCTTACTCCCCAAATTTGTCTTATAATCGTATTTTTGTAGGACAACTTGTTGAAAATAATTGCACCATCTCATTTTCCTCATCCGGTTGTCTTGTGTAGGATCAGGAGTCCAGGAAAGTGATCGGGAAGGGACCTAAATGTGGTAGAGTGTTTCCGGTCCAGATTAATGCACCACTCCATGATGCTACCTTGTTTGCTTTGTTTCTCTTCAAATAATGATGGTCAAATCTGGCATAAGTGTCTTGGTCACCCAAATGCACAAAAATTAATGTCCATGATGAATAGTGGGTTGCTTATGAATAAAAGTTCTTGCTCGAATAAAGATGTCATGTTTGATTGTAGTTCATGTAAACTTGGAAAAAGTAAAACTCTTCCATTTCCTACTCATACAGAGATTAGCACAACTTGTTTCGATTTAATTCACTCGGATGTGTGGGGCATTGCTCCCACCGTATCTCATACTCATCACAAATATTTTGTCACATTCATTGATGATTATAGTAGATTCACATAGATATACTTTTTGCATGCCAAGTCCGAGGTTCCTAATGTTTTCAAAACCTTTGTTGTTCTAATAAAAAATTAGTTTTCCAAAACTACCAAGGTTCTTCTATCAGACTTAGCGGGGAATAATTGTCCACATCTTTCCAAGAATATCTTCAATTTAATGGCATCATTTCCCAAGCATGAGTTAGTTTAGAGTCGGCAAGGGGAATCAGAGAAAGGGCCCGGGTACATATTCACCGCGGCATGCTGATCCGCGAGACGAATGTGTTCGGATACACCCCAACAAAATGGAGCGACAAAGCGCAATAACCGTCACCTCTTCAATGTGGCTTGGACATTACTTTTATACGCATCCGTTCTGTCTATTTTTTGGGTCGAAGCCATTTCATCTGCTCTCCACCTTATTAACCGTCTTCCTTCAACCACGCTTCAAAACCAGTCTCCTTATTTTTGTCTATTTGGCACCCAACCTTCTTACACTCATCTTCGTTCCTTTGGTTGCGTGTTTTGTCCATCTTCCACCACATGAACGAGACAAACTCTCAGCCCAATTTGAAAAATGTGTTTTTTTGCGGTATGCATCTCATCAAAAGGGTTATCTCTGTTATGATCCTAAGGTTTGTCGCATATGGATATCTCGTTATGTTATATTTTTTGAAAATCAGCATTATTTTCGAACTTTGATGGATACACACTAAGGATGTGGTTTCTTTCTTACCATCATTTCCTGATCCTCCAGTAACTAAGTACAAACCAGGACATGTGTATGTGAGGTGTCAAAAACAGGACCTTACCACTGCAAGGTCACCTTCTCTTGAATCAACCCCGGTTTCTGATCTTGATCATTTGCTCATTTGTAAGTCAACTCGTCCCACTCGACCACCTGATCGTTATGGTTTTTGTCATTCTTCACTTCATACTACTTTGTCTTCTATCTTTGTACCTAATACTTACTTGCAGGTTGTTAAGAATCATTATTGGCAACAGGCTATGAAAGAGGAACTCACGGCTCTTGAGCAAAATCATACATGGGATATTGTTCCATGTTCGTCTCATGCTAAACCGATTAGCTGTAAATGGATATACTCAATCAAGTTGAAACCAGATGGCTCTTGGGATCAATACAAAGCTCGTCTTGTGGCTTTAGGAAAACAACAAAAATATGGTGTGGATTTTGACGAGACATTTGCTCTGGTGCCTAAAATGACCATTGTTCGAATTTTTTTGCCCTCGCTGCTTCACAATCATGGCCCTTGTTTCAAATGGATGTTAAGAATGCATTTTTACATGGGGACCTTCAAGAAGAAGTATACATGAATATTCAACTTGGCATTAGTGCTCCACCACCGAATCATGTATGCCTTTTGCCTCGATCCCTTTACGGATTGAAACAAGCTCCTTTGCTTGGTTTGAAATTTTTTGACAAAACTTATGTCATGCAGAGTACATGCGCAGAGTCAATATGATCCATCTCTCTTTATTCGTCATACATCTCATGGGATTACCATTTTATTGGTATATGTTGATGATATCATTATATCTGGGAGTGATCCCTATGGTATTCTTCACTTGCAATCGGTTCTTTATGCCTTTTTTCACATGAAAGACTTGGGGCCTTTGACATATTTTTTGGGCTTAGAAATACACAGATTTCAACGAGGACTTTTCATTAATCAATATAAGTACACTAAGGATCTTATTGCACAAGCTCGATTGTAGAATACGATACCCATCAATACTCCTTTAGAGCCTAATGTCAAATATAAAAAAGAAGATGGCAATCTCCTTGACGATCCTACAAGTTATCGTGAACTTGTTGGCAGTCTTATTTATTTAACTATTATTAGACTCGACATTACTCATGCGGTGAATCTTGTCAGCCAATTTATGGACCGACCTACACATATTCACATGTCTGCTATCAAGCGCATCTTTCAATATCTTCTAGGCACACAAGAACGCGGCATTTTCTTCCCCAATGACTCAAATTTACAGCTTGCTGCCTACTGAGGTGCAGATTGGGTGGGTTGTGTAGATACATGTCGTTCTACATCTGGTTGGTGTGTCTATCTAGGTAACGCTCTAATCTCTTGGAAATGCAAGAAGCAAGAAAGGGTGTCCAAATCATCTACCAAAGTTGAATACCGGTCGATGTCCTCTGCATGCTTTGAAGTTATTTGGTTACAACGTTTACTTACTGAACTTGGATTCCCTCATCATTCACCTACTCCTCTATATGCTGACAACATGGGCGCCATTCAACTAGTTGCTAATCCAGTGTTTCATGAACGCACAAAACACGTTAAGGTGGATTTTCACTACATTTGAGAAGCATTTGATGCAAAGCTCATCACTCTTCCTCATGTCCCAACAGATCTTCAAATTGCAGATATATTTACAAAAGCTCTTTCACGGAAGAAACATGAGTTATTTGTTAACAAATTGTTGTTGGTTGATTCAGCATCATCAATTTGAAGGGGGGGGGGGGTAATCAGAATTATATATATTAATTATAATATTTGTAAGATATGGTGATATCATGCAGGGATTATGTCCAAAGATTTTGTACAGAGGTCAATTAAGTAATGATTTGTTATTTGTTGCAATCCCACTGACCAAGGTATCTTGTAGTTGTTAGTTTGAACCTAATCTGCTGCAATCCCATTGATTAAGGGATCTTGTAGTTGTTAGTTTGACCCTAATTAAGGGATTTAGGAGCTGGCAAAGCCTATGTAATATACTATAAAAGGAAGAGTGAGCTGCTGGGAATAGACAGAGAATTTTCTCCAAACAAACTAGTTCATTGTTCTCTAGTTCTTCATTATTTCTTGTCAGCGAGTGGCCTGTTAACTATTTAGGGTTGCCGTTGGGTGGGAACCCTAGTACTATGGCTTTTTGGGACCCTGTCATCGAGAGGGTTTCAAAGAGAATTGAAGGGTGGCATAGAAGTTGTTTGTCGCGAGGGCGGAAATTGGTATCGTTACAATCAGTTCTTGGGAGCATCCCAATTTATTATCTTTTGGTTTTTTAAATTCCAAAAAAAATCGGCAACTATATTGGAAAAATTGATGAGAGATTTTTTTTGGGTAGGGTTCGGGGAAGGGACGAGAGATCACCTAGTTAATTGGGATGAGGTTTCGAATTCTAAATTGAATGGGGGGTTGGGTGTGGGGAATATTATCAAAAGAAATACGGCTTTGCTCGGGAAATGGTTATGGAGATTCCCTTTGGAGAGAGATTCACTTTGGTATGCGGTCATCGAGAGTAAGTATGGTTCCCATTAGAATGGGAACCATGCAGGCATTGGGACTAGCGGTACTCTTTGTGCCCCATGGAAGTCGATCTCTAGAGTGTGGATTGATTTTATGCAAAACATTAAATTAGTGGTGGGTGCGGGGGGTAAAATTCGTTTTTAGGAGGATATATGGGTGGGGAATAGTCCTTTGAAGGACTTATTTCCTAGGATTTTTAACCTATCTTGCAATCAGAACATGTCTATTCAATTGGTTTCCTCTTGGTCTCCAAGCTTCTCTTGGAATTTGGCTTTTCGTAAAAATTTAATTGATAGGGAGTTGTAGAATTTTTAGCCATGATGAAGCTGATTCAGAATATCTCTTTGAACCGGAATTATCTTGATAAAAGATCTTGGGTGGCTCATTCTTCCGTTATTTTTTCATGCAAATCTTTCTTTGATGTACTCATCCAATCATCTCAGTCAGTTTTAGTTTCTCAGTCTAGTTTCATTTGGAAGCACGGGGTTCCTTCCAAAATTAAAGTGTTCGCTTGGCATGCTTTAAAGGGGAAAGTTAACACATGTGATGTGATTCAAAAGAGGAGGCCTGCTTGGTGCTTGTCCCCCTTTTGGTGTGTGATGTGCAAACAAAATGTTGAAAACATTGATCATGTTGTCCTTCACTGTGGGTTTGTCAGGAGGATCTGGGCAGGGTTATTTGAGGCGTTCGGGGTAGTTGGTGCTATTCCCGAGAAGTGGTCAAAGTTTGTAGATTTGAAATGGCATTTTGATAAGGGTCAGAACAAACAGAAAGTCCTATGGAGATTTGCGGTGCTAGCTGCAGCTTGGGGTGTATGGATGGAGGGAAACAAACATATTTTTAAAGGAAAAAGCAGCTTAGTTGAGGATCTTTGGGATTATGTTATATTTCTTTCAGGATTGTGGGTTAGGTTGTCTAGAGTTCTTGATAGTTATGAATGTTTTCTGTTTAGTATTTGTTGGTGCTAAAAACTAGAATGTTGTTTTCAGCGCCACGCAGTCAATTGATTATGACAAATGATTAGAGTAATAAAGGGGAAAGTGCTGAATTTAAGAGAGTTAATAATTTATAGAGGTGGTTGGCCTCGTATGAAGATATTGGTTAATCCTCCCCTGTGGAATGGAGCTCGGAGCTCGGTTTGCCTTGTATTAACAATAGATTAACAAGTGTACAAACTCACAAAGGTCTCTCTAGTCACTTTATTTTCTTAATATTACAGTAGGATTGGGGAGCTGAGCTAACACTAGTTGAGTCTCTCGTAAAGAGGAGCTCGGAAACTAACTGCCTAGCCCTGCCTATACTTCTCTGTGCTTGTTAATGGTGCATATTTTATCTCTCTCTGGTTCTTCTTAATTGAAAAACTCTACCACTGCTTGGTTGGTGGGGGGAGTAAATGCCCCTTGTATATATATGACTGGAGGAAACGTGTGGCCAGGGCTCTCAGAGTAGGTCTGGAGTCATGCTTCTATCAGTACCGACTCTGACCTTGCTTCTCCATGAATTCAGGTGCATTAAATGCTGTGGGTGTGCATTTAATGAAGGTAAGGGAAGCTCTGCGCGCTCTGCATAGCAGGTGACAGTCGTCCATGCTCTCGCTAACCACTCTGGCAGAGTGGTTGGGCGATGGAAGGAGAGAGACAACTTCGGAGCTCGTCGAAAGGGCTCCGGAGCTCGTGTTTCGCAATACGTCGTCTGCAATTGACCCTTGAGTGAATATCCAGACCTTCGAAGGGATCCATTTTTCTTACAAGGTCATGATAGGTCTCCTCCGAGCTCCTTGCAAAGAAACGGACTCGGTGGCTGACGTGGGCGGCCATGTGTCAGCTTGAGGTTGGCGGGGTAAATTGAATCATTAATTTGCACCATCAGTATTGATTGTGCTAGTTTTTTAGCTAAATGAGCCCTGAGTGTGTAGTATGTGTTTTCCTTGTTGGCTTGGTTGTTTATCAGTCTGGTGGAATTCTCTGTCACTAGTCTGTTTATTTCCTTGTTGCTACTTTGATGTATGCTTTTTCTAGTGGCAATAAAATTTTTGTTTCTTATAAAAAAAAAATAAAAATGGATCATTCTGTTTAGGAATTCTTTTATGGTGGACTAACTTTTGAACTAAATTTAGGCCAATGTTCTTAATATCTAATTTCATTTTTGTACAGGCTTGTTTAACTGTCTGTTCCCTTTGGCATTTGGCTTGTTTTGATACCCGTTATTCAGATATCTTATATTTATTATATTTTTCCAAGAAGCTAATTAACATTTAATTTTTTTTTGAAGGATAATCTTCTGAGAAAGATTGAGAACAAAGATCCAAATGCTGGCTTTTTAGAATTATTATCAACGAAATGCTTGTTCAACATTTTCAGTACGGAGCATGTCCAGTATATTCTAGATCATCTTTCCAGGGACAGGTTGGGAAATAAGCATTTGGAGGATTCTTCTATTAAACTTCTTCTGGTGAGAGAAATTGCTTCAACGAGAAACCTGAACCTTATAAATGCATTTCAAATACTTCTTTAAGAATATGTTGACTGTATCAGTGGTCATTGGTATACTTTTTGCTTGTTAGAAGCCAAAATTGTGCAGTGAATACTCCTATAATGCTATTTCCTGCACACCTTAGTTTTGTATTCATCATGCCTTAGCTTTCCTGGTTAGTTTTCGTCTATGAAGCATGGATACTTCTCAAATTGCCATGAATCTTTTTCCTGATTTTTTTTTTGAAATTCAATAGATGGAGATAAGCTATTGACATTGTAGGTGAGGCCAACATGAAATATTACAAAGTTTTTGAACTTATCAAGGTGTAAATAATGTCGTGTGATCATCTGTTCCAATTACCACACTATTTCTCATAAGATTGTTTTTTTGAAACAACTAAGAGATCTTGCGCTTGGACTGCCTTCAAAATAATAACAGTAATAACAAAAATATACCATATTATTATTATTTTTATATATGCTGTTATACACAAACACGTATAATGAATCCCAGCAGGTATTAGTATCTGTTTTTGTATCATAGATGTATTGTGTACCCAGCTTCATACTTCTTAGGTTTCGTGAAGATTAATCTGACCCTAGTTGAGTTTTGTGAGATTTTATATTTCATTATTTTTCTCAGAATTACATGATTCCTTCCAGTTTAGATGAAATAAGTAATTCCAGCCAGCTGAAAAGTGCACCTAGCAAAACTCCTCTTAAAAATAATTGCAATCGATACTAACTGGAGCATGGTTTGCAATAAGTTGTGATTCTTAAGCAACAATTGCATACAACTTAATGTTTAGTCACTGATGCTGCTTTCAGAAGGATTTCCTTGATTGAAATTGAATTTTTGGACTGTATAAAATTATGGCAAGTGGTTACTGGAGGTTTATTCTATGGCCATCTAGTGGATGGTTTTGTTAGAAAGGAGCAGTAGAATCTTGGAAGATACGGTGGAGAGGAAGGGAATGGTATAGGATAGAGCCAAAATTTTGACCTCATTATAGACTTAATCATCAAAGTATTTTATGGAATTTTTATTATTTTTAATAGCATTTCAATTTTTTCATGCGCTCTTGGAGGTTTGCATATCCCATGTCAAAATATAATATATATATATAGATTAATATGTTTTCAAAATTTCCATTCGGGCTGTAACTAATCATGGTGACTATGCTTTCCCCCTTTTTGTCTGAGTGGCTGGCAGAGGTTCCTGTAATATATTTTTGGCTACCTGTTTTAACAAAACATAGGGTGCTTTTCTAACACTCTTGAAATGATTATTATAGATATTTTTCAGTGTTCTGAAAATCACCCTAGGGGGTTGATTAATTAGCACTAGGTGGCAGTTACTCACTGTGGTTCATTCCTAATCGTTTGTAATATTGTCCACAGAAAAAATTGGCATTAATAGGCCAATTAGTCGGCTTAAGCACTCCGGCTTAATTGGCTTCTGGGTTTTTTTGTTTGTTTGTTAAAAACGGCGCTGTTTGACAATATGTTGCATGGGAATTGGGAGATTTGACACATAAAGTCCTCTATTTAGACTTGATCTTCCTGTTTTGAATTGCTTGGTGGACTTTTGGTCCTGTCCTTCAGTCCATCTTGTAATTTTTGATCAATTCATTAGCGTTTTTCTTGGGTCTCGGGGATGGCCTTTTTTTATCCCCCTCATTATGTATCTTTTTGGTTTTTTATGGCATGGCTCTAGCCCTCCTTGGATGCTAGTGATTTTATAAAAAAAAAAGAAAGAAAGCTTAAGTCTTAATCAAAATCTGTCAGACAAAAGGGTTTGGATCGCCCATCATTCTGGGGAATTTTCATGTAAATCTTTCTTTGATTTCTTATCAAGTCCGCAAGATATAGTCCATTTCCTGCAATTTAATTTCAATTGGAAGCGTTGGGTTCCCTCCAAGATTAAGGTGTTTACTTGGCTTGCCTCATTGGGTAGAGTGAATACGTGTGCCTTGCTCCAAAGGGAGAGGACATTAATCATATTTTGCTCCATTGCAAGTTTACTCAAGTATTGTGGATCAGATTGTTTAGTTTGTTTGGTTTAGTGGGTGTTCTTCCTTGGAAGTGGGCCGAGGTGGTTGTTATCAAATGGTCTTTTAAGCAATTTGGAAGCAGATCTTAGTCCATTTGGAGGCTTCTGTTGATGGCAGTAGCATGGACAGTTTGGCTAGAGAGAAATAGAAGAGTGTTTGATGATGGATATAGTTCTCCAGGTGAAGTGTGGAATCACTGTATTTTTCTAGTCGGCCTATGGGCTAAAGCCTTGAATATTTTTAATTCCGTTGATTGTTTCTTGTAAGAGTCAAATTCATGGCTTCGTTGTGGGCTTCCAACACCAAGCCTTTCACAAACTATAGAGTGGAAGACATCAAGAACAATTGGAGAGCTTGGATTTTTGAATACTGTTCCATTGTATGATCTGTTCTAGGGGTGTGTTGTTAGCTGTGGTTTTTGGCCTGTTAAATTTGTTTTCTATTGTTTTTTGGGTTATTTGTTTTGTTGGTGGACTCCTTGTCCCCTCTCTAATTGTACTTTTAATTTATTAATGAAATCTTGTTTCTTATCAAAAAAAAATTGTGATATCTTTATGTCACAGGTGCTTTGAGTGCGTCTTGGGTCTGCTGTTTTTGTTGTTTTGAAGTTAGTATAGGGTTTAGTCTCAATGGATTCCTTGTCCACTGGGCTTTCCCTACTCTCTATTGTATAATATCTTGTTTGATGCAATAAAATTTCGGTTCTTATTAAAAAAAAAAAAAAAAAAACCCCTCCAATAGCCCTGTTTGGGCCTCACTTATCCAGCAGTCCACTGTCCCCTTGTGTTGGGTCTTGTAAAACATTAAAATATTTGGCCCGTTTTTGATGTCTTATATATTATTAGTATTGTCTTATTATAAATACTATAAAAAATATAAAATTTGTCTTCCCGATTAATCCCCTAGGCGCTAGCCCCGGCCCCAAAGAGGAATGACTATTGATTTTTTGTAGATTGAGTGTCTCTTTCTTCAATTCACATAAAACAAGGCATCAAATATAACAAAATAATTGCTATCCCTTACATAGGTGCTATATAGTCTGTTTTCCGGTGCCTTAGAGAGGAACAACACACGTTTTTTGCTGAAATTTTTTAATTTAAAATATTTTTTCACTTCTACCTGTGAGGGTCAAGTGGACAAAATTCATACAGATATATGATTAAAAATTGGACAAATGACTTTATGGAACTTGCTAAGATTTTTATTAGAAAACCAATCAAATTAGTTAGATTGAAAATGTTAACATCAAACACAAGGGATGGTTCTAGAACAAGGGCTTGGAAATTTCCTTTGCACTTTAATAAGAATGCAAACAAGACTGTGTTAACAACTTGGAAAGGTTCTTTTGCATTTGTTCATTTTACTAGCAACTGTAAGTGCAAATCAAATGATAGGGTATAAAGGATGTATCGTTTCTCCTTGAAGCACCGGAAAAAAGAGTATAATGTACTTGCGTATAGGATGAAACTATTTGCTTTGTTTGAAGCTCCGTTTTATGTTGATTCACAAAGGAGATTATCCATTTGAAAAATAACAGAATGATGAAATAAATTTTGGCCAAAGTTCTTGCTTTGAGATTAAGAGAAGTTTTGGAGGAAACAGTTTCGTTTTGTCAAGAAGCTTTTATCAAAGGGAGGCAAATATTGGACTTAGCGTTGGTAGCCAATGAGGTGGTGGAGGAATATAGATCAAAAAAAAAGGAAGGAGCTGTGTTTAAAATAGATTTGGAGAAAGCTTTTGACTATGTGGATTGGAATTTTTTGGATGATGTTTTGGAGAATAAAGGGTTTAAGGTTAGATGGAGAAAATGGATGAGAGGTTGTTTGACATCGGTCAATTTCTCGGTTTTTGTTAATGTGAGGCCTAGAGGGAAATTTGGGGCTTCAAGAGGATTAAGGAAAGGGGATCCTCTCTCTCCATTCTTATTCATCTTAGTTGCGGATTGTTTAGGGAGGTTAATGGAGAAGGCTAGAAATGAAGGGGTGATTGACGGATTTGTGGTGGGAAAGGATAAGGTTGAAATATCACATCTACAATTTGCAGATGATACAATTTTCTTTTTATCGGGGGATGAAGGCAAGTTTATGAATTTATTGAAGTTGCTCTCGTTATTTTGTTCAATTTCGGGCCTAAAGTTGAACTTGACAGAGTAAGCTTGGAGGCATTAATATGGAAGAAGAAAAGTTAATGGAGTGGGCTTCTAAAGTGGGATGTGAGATAGAGAAGTGGCCATTAAAGTATTTGGGGCTGCCCCTTGGGGGTAATCCGAATGCTATAGACTTTTGGAATCCGGTGCTAGAAAAGGTCAAGAAAAAACTTGATGGGTGGAAAGGAGGATGCTTATCTATAGGAGGGAGACTTACGTTGATTCAATCGGTATTAACAAGCTTGCCAATTTATTTCTTATCCATTTTCCGCCTTCCGGTTAAGGTTAAGAATGAACTGGAAAAAAGAATGAGAGATTTCTTGTGGGAGGGGTGTGGGGATAACAAAAAAGATCATCTCATTAATTGGGAAATTGTGTCTAAAGCAAAATATAAAGGGGGGGGGGGGGTTAGGTATTGGGGATTTGTTAAATCGAAATAGAGCTTTGTTAGGCAAATGGTTGTGGAGATTCCCATATAGCCAAAATTCCTTATGGTACTCTATCATTAAAAGCAAATATGGATCAAGTGACAATGGGTGGGACTCCAATGTGGTTTGTAAAGGGTCTTATAGAAGTCCTTGGAAATTTATTTCTCATGGTGTTGAATCATTTTTACATCACACAAGATTGGAAGTGGGTGAGGGAACTAGGATCAGATTTTGGGAGGACAAGTGGATAGGTGAGTTTGCTTTTCACTCTTTGTTTTCTCGATTATATAGGATTTCTTTGAATAAGGGTAAATCCATATCTTCTTTGGCTTCTCTAAATTCGAATCAAATAGCATCTTGGAACCTATCATTTTCTAGATCTTTCAACGAGAGAGAGTTTGAGGAGTTTGTTTCTTTAATGAACATAATCGAGGGAATTCGATTGTTTCCAGGTTGTAAGGATAAGAGAAGGTGGCTATTAATTGGGGAAGGCTTCTCTTGCTTCTCTCTTTTCAAATCGCTCATCGACTACCCATTGGATCCTTACTTCACTCCTTCTAAACTTACCTGGGCGGCAGGTGTTCCTACAAAAGTACAAGTTTTCACAAGGTTAGTGGCCCACGGGAGGGTTAATACTTGTGACTTATTGCAAAAGAGAAGACCAAATTATTGTTTATCCCCATCCTGGTGTGTTTTATGTAAAGCAAAATGAAGAAACATTAAGTCATATTCTGTTGCATTGTCCTTGTTCTTATTTCATATGGGCAAAAGCGTGGGCTGAATTCAGTCTGTGTTGGGTCCTTCCAAAATCTGGGGCAGAGCTTCTTCCTATGGATATTAACATTGATGGAGATATACCAAAAAGTAGGACCTTGTGGAGGTACATCAAAGTGGCAGTTATGTGGATGGTTTGGATAGAAAGGAACAATAGTATTTTTGAAGGAAAGGAGGAAGAAAGGGAATGGCTATGGGAAAGAATCAGATTTGTGGCATCGTCATGGGCTTCAAATTCCAAATCGTTTAAGCATTGTGGGGTGGAATACATTAAACTTAATTGGAAGGCTATAATCCTTTGAGAAAAGTTATCATGTGCATCTTATTTTATGGAAGCTTTGGTTGTATTTGATTCTCATCGTGCTTGTATTTTCGTTTATGTACTGGTGGTGGGACAGCTTGTCCCCCTTCACTTTGTAATTAATTTTTGTGTTTTTAATAAAATCTTGTTTCCTATCAAAAATAAAATAAAAATAATAATCATTCCAAGAGTAAAAGCACCTTTTCATATTCGGGAAACGGTGCCAAAAAAAGTTTAAGGCTCCGTTTGATAGCAACATGAAAAATGAAAAGAAAAACAACTAGCAAATGGAGCCTAAGTTGCTATCAACTTATTTTTCTCCCTCAACTTATTTTCTATCTTCTCACCCAAATTAGTTATTTTTCTTTTCATTTTCCATGTTGCTATCAAATGGAGCCTAAGTTGTGCCTATACAGGCAACCTTACCCCCCACCCCCTGGCTTCTCTTTCCTCTTCAGGTTATCTTACTTGCTTTAATATGCCAGTAGACGACTTCAAGCTTTAAAAGTTTGTAAACTAAATTGGATTTTATTTTACCTTTACTAGGTTATTATCAGTGCCTTCCCGCCACTCTTGAGAGGTTCAGAAGAGCTGTTCCGCCTTTTGTTATTGGAGGGAAATATTCCATTTAATGAAGAGGTGATGCAGATGTTAGCAAACGCAGGTCCTCATATTTCTATCAAACTCAGGTAATTTCTGGAAGTTTAGTTTTTTTCAGTTTATAGGATTGTGTTCATACATGATTGGATGCGAACCTTTTGTTATATAGAAGGGATCATTATTGGCTCTCTTTCAGATTCCTTGAGTGAAAAAATCTCTTGAAATGAATTTCAATAAGGTTGAGTTTTGCGTGTGAGAACACTACTAAGTTTTATTTTTATGAGAAGTTGGAAAAAAAAAATATAATTGATTTGAAATTGCTCTATTACTTTTTGGGTTTTCCACTTCTTTGGTTGGTGCATAAGAAAAAATTTCCATGGAATATAAGAAAAAGGTGGAGAACATCTCACCAAATCTATCATCTTTTTTCCCAACTTCACGTAAAAATTAGTTTTGTTTTCAATCATTTCCAACTTTTTTTTTAATCAAACGCACCACACCCTTTTTTTTTTTTATAATTTCTCTATGTCCAAACTAGGACATTAGAGTAGTAGCATAAATAAAGAAAAAAGTAACAAAAGGTGGGGGATACAAAAAGGTCATCCCCGATGAACTCAAAAAACACAATGAAATGAGCAACTTATAAGAAGAAATTGCAAGATGGACTAAATACCTAAGAACTAAAGTCCACCAAGCAAATTCACAAAAAAATAAAAGAAAAGCCAAAACAGGAAGGCTAAAAAAGGCAGGACAAAAGGCCAAAGATGGCCCAACTAAGCTGCCAACAGAAACAGAAAAAAGAGAAAATAAACTGCGAACAGCAATTAAGAAGCAAACTATTTTTATATCCTGTTTTCCCTTGCTTTTGGGTTTTGAGTCAGAGGTGCCCCATTCCCTATATCCTGTTTCCCCTTGCTTTTGGGTTTTGAGTCAGAGGTGCCGCATTCCCTTTCTCTTTGTAGTGATGTTTATTCCTCCTTGGAGAGGATATGCCTTGAGGGAACACGTGCTCAGTCCAAGCTTGCTGTTTCGGCCATTGCTGCATTAGTTGGTACTTCTGAGCAATTCATTTTCTCGAAGCTCTGTGAGGTATGGTATCTATCTCTCGTCCTATCTAATTTTTATAATGTGTAATATCCTGCACTATTAAATAACCTTAATAACCAACTCAAGACACCTAATAATGATTATAAAATTATGATATTTCAACACTCACCCTCACCATTGAAAGATGCTTTGCACCCCAATATGATTCTCTAGTGTTGAAAAATTGCTCCCACCTGTACAATTGCTTGTTTGTGCTTGAAAATTTGAATGACCCAAGTGTGACAGATGTTGGTATTTTGATGTAGACTATGCAATCTGTACTAGATAATGTATTATGCTTATCTAATTGATCCATTTTATTAATCTCATATTTTAGAATTTTTCCATATGTTTTGGTCCTTTTAAATAGTGAATCGGCGCGTATTGCCTGAAACCGATAGCGATACCGAAACCCAGTTGAAAATTGGGTGGCAGAGTCGCACCTGAAACTGCTAATTTGAACAATGATAAGTTCCCTCACCCTCTTCTTTTGAAAAGTAGAGTCCCTATCTTACCCTCATCCTCCTCCTGAAATGTCATAAAACCTTAACCTTAAATCTTACCAAACTCACCGCTGGCTACTGTTGGCCCCAATCGCTGCCTCCTCTAACTCTGGAAAAAACTGGCAATAGCTTCTTTCTGCTCTCTCTCTCTCGCTCTCTCCATTCGTCTCCTCCGGAATGAATCATCACTGACAAAAATCTGCCTGTGGTTGATTCTTCCCTTCAATTTGAGTGAATTAAGGGATTTTACGGGCTGATTTTTCATGGGATGAATGTCCCGCTAGGCTGGGAATTAGATGATGGCAGCATTGAACACTAAGTAAATAAAAAAAACAAAGAGGGATGGAAAGTAAAAATTAAGCAGGGAGAAGAAAGCAAAGGAAGGAGAAAGAAAATAGGAGGGAGAGTTGCTGTGAGAAGTCGTCAGCGGTGTTCACTGGAGATTGCGGCAGTGGTGGCTGGTGGTAAGTTAGTTCAAATTTAGGATTAGGGATTTCTATGGTTGAAAAGGAGGAAGGAGATGAGGGCAGAATAGGGACTTGCCTTCCTTATAAAAAAGAGAGGTAACAGAGGTGGGGCAACTCATAATTCATAAATTAGATGGATTGAATAAGAGCTCTCAAAATTGAATGGTCTCAGGGTGGGTAGATTTGTGGCTTTAAATAAATAAATAGACAGAAACATGAAATCACAAAACATAATACAGAAAACTCGGCTCAAACATCAGACAGCCATGGAAAACACCCAGCAAAATTTGCAGCAGTGGGATTAATTAACGAGAAGGAACACTAGTTGTTAAGTGTTGTAGCCAGAAATAAGGCAGAAGTATAAGGCAATTCCACCAGCACCGGTAGATTGTTGTATTGGAAAACAAAGAAGAAGTGACTCTGGAACAAAGCTTTTTGGTTGGACGAGTGGCAAAAGGCTGCTGCCTGAAAAGGTGGATCAAATTGAAGAAAACCCTTGTCAGCATCTTATCCTTAAGTACAAAATTGTAAAACGTAATTGGTTTGGTTTTCTCAACTGAGAGTCAAGATTGTATAAAATATTGAAAGGACATTGCAATTTAGGAGAAGTGATCAGACTTAAAAAATTCTTAAATCTACTAGATGCAGGATCCCTTAATTATGGGATGTACAATAGACGATTTATCACACTTAATAACCAACTCAACAATGCTAAAATAGTAAATTCTGATATTTAAACATTCTATTTCTCAGTAAGCAACAATTTACAGTTCTACTCTAATGTGCCAGTTGTATATCATCATGCATTCATCTCGAGTTTGACTGCTCCCCAATCTCACTGAGTTTGAAGCTCTTGGACCTTTTTTTTACATGCAATATACTAATGCAGTGTTTCTTTCTAAAGTTTTTATATTGATATAATTTTCTGGTTTGATATTCTAATCATGAGGAAGAACTGGGCTAGTTCCCAAGTTTTACACTGTATTATATGTATAATTATTTGTGGTTGATCTTATTCACTATTGTTGGCTAAAATTGAGCTCATGCTGCTTCTGTTTATCTGTCTAGACACTTATGGATGCTCTACGAAGTGGCCAGAATATTCCTACCGTGTTGCAGTCTTTGGGCTGCGTGGCACAACATTCTGTTTCAACGTTTGAAGCTCAAGAAAGAGAGATCACCCAATTTATTGTTGAGAATTTCTTTGAAGGAAATAGTGTGAGTTTTGAGTTTCTGTTATAATATTTCTTGCTATGCATTTATATTGAAATCAGATTATCAAATTTCTTGTATGCTGCTGCTTTTTTTTTTGTTTAATTATTTCTTAGGTGGAAATATCAGATGATATACGCTCATTTAGTGAGACTTCTGAGTGCAACATTTCATGCAAATTGAAGGTAAGTAATCTTTGAGATTGTTTCAAAGTGTAAATCCACCTGTAATTTTCAGTTGGGAAATTAGCATTTAAATACATTTGGTAATATGCAATCGGTTTCATGTTGATGGGCCCACTCACTTCTATTATCATAATGAAATTTGTTGATAAAACTAGGAAAGCATTAAGAAACAGTGACTTATGGGTGGCAATATGTGATATGATATATGATTCAAGGAGAGTCGAGATAGGAAGCTAGCAAGTATCATTTTTTGATATGAACTTGAAAACATGTCTTGCTAACTGTAACAATTAGAAGGAGAGAAAACTGTTTATTGTGTATCTTGCAGGCAGATTACATACATATATATATACAAAGTTCAATCTCTAAAGTTCAAGCTAGCAAGTATAGCTTACACACAGAAGATCATATCATCGGTTTTTGTGGAATATAAATTTAATGGTTCACAGTCTTAGATGGAATTGGACACCCATCGGTAGGATTGTAGCACAAGTTTTAGTAATTTATCTTAACTGCAAGAAACGGTATAGTTTTAACTCGTTGTGCTAGTACACTTTGTGTGTATTGAATAGAACCAGTTTGGGTTAATTGTTTTTATACTGACTATATAAAACAATTTAAAATCTAATGGTTATTATGATTACTTATGCTCTTAATCTTGAAATAATTAATAGACATATATATGTAGAGTTTGTTGTTTTGACTCATTAAGAGTGAGATTCATTTATGGATCAATAATGTTTGTGAATTGGATGAAGATACTATATGTACGAAGGATATTAATTATTTACGGAATCCACGTCCCGGTATAGGGATTGATGATAGCCCCTTGAGAAGCTTATAAGTTTTGATCATGTCAAACCCTGCAGGTGGATTATGTTAATCCGACATATCAAATAAGTTAAGTGATAGTCTCAAGGATTAAGAAGTCATTTAAATATAATTGTTAGTAATTTAATTTTAAATGACGGTTATCTGTAATCTTAATGCGGGGAGAATAATAAGTATTTAATAATAAGGAGCTCGAATATAATTTTGAGATAAGGACGGGAGTGCAATTATAATTCTTTAGTGGTGTGAATTATAATTTATAGAAGGAACTAATTCATAGTGGAATTAGGATTCCAACTTTCCATAGGAAGCCCAAACACTTATTTCTCCTTAAGGTCCCTATCGTAGCGTTATATATACGCCGGCCTTGTCTCTTCTCATTATAACAATAATTCTCATGAGTTAAGGTTTGTTCTATTGAGAGAGGAGAAAAATCTTGGCGATTCCGTAACCCACACTGGGTGCTAGATTTGATGGCGGAAGGAATATGATAGAAGATCTTTAGGTTTTCGGCACAGCAGTCGTAAATCAATCATAACTTTTGATCGCACTGTTGGATCGGGCTGATTTTTGGATATGTCGTTCGAAACGCAAAGTTATTATTATCGCGCGAAGAATCAGGATGATCAAAAGTCGTTTCGGTGGCGAAAACAATCGATTTTCGTAGCCCAACGAGAATTAAAAAATTTGATCAAATCGCAATTTGATGCTTTCAAAGGTTAAATCCCTTTATTCTTATAGGGTTTTAGCAAAAGTATTGTTGAAGAGTATGATATACATTGTTGGTCCACTACTTAAGATCTTAAGCTTTTGGGTGAGATGGTTACTAACATGGTATCAGAGGTTAGGTTCTGCAAGGTCTCGGGTTCAAATCCACCCGTTTGTATTTGTTTCCCCCTTTGTGTTTGTGCACAAAGTGCACTTTTGGTTTGGCCGGTTTGGCCTTTGGTTTCGTTTGTCTATCCATGTGCGAGTGGCTCGCACATGTGGGGGAGTGTTGAAGAGTATGATATACATTGTTGGCCCATTACTTAAGAGCTTAATCTCAAATTCTTTTGAAAGATTTCGCTTCAGTCGACTCATTTCTTTAACATCATCCCCGGTCAAAATCATATCATCCACATAAACTATGAGAACAGAAAGCTCGTTTCTTGAGGACATCTTTGTGAAGAGAGTATGATCAGACTGTCCTTGATTATATCCTTGGCTCTTGAGGAGCTTCGTTAATCTTTCGAACCATGCCCTAGGGGATTGTTTAAGGCTATACAAAGACCTCTTTGGCTTGCAGATTCTTGTCCAAAATTCCTTAGTGAAACCAAGTGGAGGTTCCATATAGACTTCCTCTTCTAAGTCTCCATTCAAGAAGGCATTCTTCACATTTAACTGATTCAGAGGCCAGTCCAGGTTAGCTGCAACAGATAAGAGAACCATAACTGTATTTAGTTTTGCCACTGGAGAAAAGGTTTCAGAGTAGTCCACTCCATACGTTTGAGTGAAGCCTTGTACCGTTCCACTGACCCATCTGTGTTATACTTCACAGTGAACACCTATTTACAACCAACCACTGTCTTTCCTTCTGGAAGCTTTACTTTCTCCCAAGTAGCATTCTTCTCCAGAGCTTTCATCTCCTCATACACTGCTTCTCTCCATTTCGGAACATTTAGAGCCTCCTGAACATTGTTAGGAATAACTAGATTCGACACACGAGAAATAAACGCAGAATAGGAGGGTGAGATATTTTTATATGACACAAAATTCGAAATAGGATATTTGGGAGATTTCGTACAAGCTTCGACTCCTTTTCTAAGAGCAATAGGAAGATCAAGTTGATTAGACTGAGTTGACTCGGTATTAACTTGAGAATTACCTTCAGGTATCCCGGAAGAGTCATCGTGAGTATCATGATCCCTCTCTAGGTTGGATTCTTGGGGTTGCTGAGGGATGGTTTCTTCCCTTCGTTGTTCTGGATTTTTCCTAGAATAAACAAGACCTTTATACCGTTTTGCAAACATCTCTAGTCTATCAGTAGTCAGCTTTTGGGATGACACTAGCCCTGGTTGTTCACCATTACCAACACAAGTATCTTCAGTATTTAATTCATTTGTTTTCCCAGATTGTATGTTAAAATAAACCCTAGCCTCAACCCATTATTCAGCAATCTCAAACGTGTGTCGTTTTTTCAATCAAACCTCCCACATAGAGGTGGTCGGAATAGTCAAACGACTTCACACCAAAAAAATCACCCGCAACCGGAACCCCACGCGCCTACACACGCCACCGTTCCCCTGCGCGTGGATCTCACGCGCCTCCACTTCAATCGCGCGTGACAGCGCATCGAAGATCCAATCACTGCCAAACTTTCCAGGCCTGCTCGTCTCTTGGTTCCGCACCTACTTCCAGCCCAGGTTTGGTTTAATCAGTCCGGATTTAGCTTGGGTAGGTGTTCCAGAGTGTGTTTATTGTAAGATTTGGCTTGGATAGTCATTCCAGATTGTGTTCTAGATTTGGTTTCTAGATTTGTTTGATTTGTTGTTGATCCTCTGGCAATATGAATTATAAACTTGCTATGGTGGGTGCTACTACTCCGGGTCTCACAGATTCTGCGAGTGGTTCCAGCACAAGCACGTCCTCTACATTCACAGATCCTCTAACGCAATTTGCTTCTATTTATTCTGTGAGTGAGAATCCGATAACGAACATCAGTCATAAGTTGAATGGAAAAAACTATCTCGAATGGGCACAATCAATGAGGTTGTTCATTAACGGCAAGAGAAAATTAGGTTATGTGAATGGCGAGGTGGTACCACCACCATCTAACGACCCAAACTTTAAGTTGTGGCGCGAGGAGAATTCGATGGTTACCTCGTGGTTGATCAATTCCATGGAGGTTGGACTTGGTAAACCTTACATGTTCCTGCCAACTGCTCGAGATATCTGGCAAGCGGTTAAGGAAACGTATTCGGATTTAGACAATCACTCACAAATGTTCGAACTTAATAACCAGTTGTGGAAGATGCAACAAGGGGATCGTGGGGTTACAGCTTACTACCATGACATGATGGCCATATGGCAGGAGTTAGATTTGTTTGAAACCGAAATGTGAGAAAACCCGAATGATAGTGCTCATTACAAGAAGAAGGTTGAGCGAGGTCGTGTGTTTGTCTTCTTGGCTGGACTAAAAAAAGATCTAGACGAAGTTCGGGGTCGTATTTTAGGCAGGATACCTTTGCCCACTATCAGAGAGGTGTTTTCAGAGGTACGAAGAGAAGAGGCTCGACGATCTGTGATGTTGAGAGATGAACGTGAATCCCGTGCAGATGGTGAAGGATTTGCACTGGTAGTCCTTGATAAAGCAGTAGACGGTGATAAGCGGGGAGGAAAGCAGAGATTGTGGTGTGATCATTGTAAATGGTCAGGTCATACTAGGGATAATTGTTGGAAGCTCCATAGTAAACCAGCAACTTGGAAGAAGTGTGATAACAAAATAAGGGGAGGTGCACGAGCATTCCAAGCTAGCAATGCAGATTCAGAGCGGAAGTCTTCCTCAGAACCACTTCCATTCACAAAGGAACAAATGGAGCATCTGCGTAAAATGGTTCAAGCTCAATCCTTAGGAAACTCTGATTCCTCTTGTTCCATAGCTCAGTCAGGTAATAAGTTTACAGCTACAATTGCCTGCATCAAATCTTATAGCAACTGGATATTAGATTCAGGGGCTACTGATTACATAACATGGTATCAGAGCTCAGGTTCTGCAAGGTCTCGAGTTCAAATCCTCCCGCCTGCATTTGTTTCCCCCTTTGTGTTTGTGCACAAAGTGCACCTTTGGTTTGGACGGTTTGGCCTTTTGTTTCGTTTGTCTATCCACGTGCGAGTGGCTCGCACGTGAGGGGGAGTGTTGAAGAGTATGATATACATTGTTGGCCCACTACTTAAGAGTTTAAACTTTTGGGTGAGATGGTTACTAACAAGTATTTTGTTCAATCTATACGCAATATTAAACGATCATGTGATCATCCTTATTAATACTACGCAAGTAAATACGAATGGTTTTAGTCCAAGCAAGATAATTTGAGCCATTATGTTTATCTTCAGTGATTTTTGACATTACAGAAACCACATCAGAAATAACTGCTGCCTTTTGCTCTGACATACTTAAATAATTTTATAGCAAGGATGAACAAAGTTCGTCTCAAAACAGCGAATAAAACAGCTTAGAAACTAGAAATGAGGCAATGAGCAGTGGCAAATTAGAAACGAAATGATACCGGAATGTGTTGTACGCGTCGGAAGTAGAAATCAAGCCACAAATAAATCTCAGATAAACTGAGCAAATCAATGGACAGAGCACAAATACGAGATACTAACCACAAATCGAAGCAACACCGACCTGAATCAAGCCACGGACGAAACTAAGCTCAGATCTGTATCAAGGACGAAAAGCCAAACCAAACTAAACTCAGATTTGTATCAAATAGAGGCTAACTGAACCAAACCAGGCACATATACGTGCTATATTCACTGAGACGAGCCGGACGAGTGTCGCCGGAGGATGAACGGAGGCCGGACACGCCTTCACGCGCCGGCGAGTGGATCTGGAAGGTAACCTTCTAGCGGCGCGTGAGCCTCAAGCGCTGGTCGTCCAGTCACCGGATTTTGTGGAGAGGGTCATTGGCGAGTAAGGTTTCTTCCTAGGTTGGTGGTGATTATAAACGGCCAGTGTTGATTAGTGAACACTATGGCAGAACCCTAGTTTGCCTTCCTGGTAGACTAGAACCAACCTTTTGTAAATCAGAATCCCTAACTCTAGTATTCCTCTGATACCATGTAACAATTAGAAGGAGAGAAAAATGTTTATTGTGTATCTTGCAGGCAGATTACATACATATATATATATATTCAAAGTTCAATCTCCAAAAGTCCAAAACCCTAACACAAAAGTCTAACCCTAACACAAAAGTCTAACATCATAATATATTTACAATCTATAACACTAACACAAATAATTAAGTTGACTTAGTGTCAAAGATGGATGAACGGGTTTTGACACTTCAGAAAAGAAACCTGTTAAAATGGGGAAAACTTGGATGTGCTTAATTTTGGTTGGATATGGTAGGTACCAAATTGATGTTGAAATCAGACAAGTTTTACTTAGTTATGTTAATATTTAGAATTAGTATACTTAGACCTGTGGTACTGTGTGTGGTTCTGAAAGAATAGTTTGCTAACCTTGAGTTTCTGATTTACAGTTTATGCTTGGCAATCTGAACATGAAAGGTTTAACAAACAGGCTGGGTTAGTTTTGGGCTATAACATGGTAAATTAAACATGTCCAAAAGGTTATGAGTATTTTGGAGATCTCAAGCAGATTATTGTAAAAGTATACTTTTTCTCCCATCTATCGATGCACCTCATGTCAATTGAAGTTTCATTGCTGAACAACCACCCTCCTCTTCTCCTCATTAGAGTTTGGAGCATCCAACCCAAAACCAATTGGAGTAGCCCCTTTATCTTATATATTTATATTGCTTTGTGAGGATCTACTTTTCATGATGTGGGATTTATAATCCCATCCCTGCTACCCCCCCCCCCCCCCCCCCAACACACACACACGCTCTTTCTCTGGCTGGGCTATTTAACCATCTTTAGTCATTTCTGCACAGTGTTTATCGCAATGGTTTGTAGCTGATTCATAATTTGTAGCTGATTCATAATACCTTCACTAGGAAACATTTTACACGATCTCTATCAATTCAAGTTTGGAATAGTTTTAACTTCACTTGCTTACTTTATTTGTGGTATTGAACTTTTGTTGTTTCGCATGAGGACTATGAAATTGGTCTAGCCTTGAATCATGATCCAATGCCCATTTTGAGCGTTTCGTTCTATTTCGCTATGTTGGAATGTTAGTTTGAACTTTAAAAGAAAGTTGATTTTTCCCCTTAATTTTGTACTTCGTAGTTTTCTTGTGGGGGCAAGAAATTCCCATGATTGGGTTACATTTATTATTAATGGATAGATTTGTTTGTGTTAGTTTTTCTTCCATGTAGTTTCTTTTAGCATGTGTTGGTTGCTTCGGTAGACATCTGATCCACCTTCTTTTGTACCCTATTGCCTTTATTATTGATAAAATCTTTTCTCTTATCCAAAAAATAAATGATTTGAGTGCGTAAATATTGTTGTATGGTTTCTAGTTCATTGGCCTTTCCTTTTCAGATATTTGGACTTAAAGCACTTGTTAAGAGCTTTTTGCCACCTCAACGTAGAAATGTTAGTCAACAAATTGAAGAGTTATTGGGAGTTATATTGCTAATGCTTCAGAAGGTTGAGGTGGATGGTATTCTCTCTTGGTATGGTTTTTTTTTTAAGTGTTCTTGAAATTATTTAGCTCATGTAATTGCCCTTTGCCTTTTTAGTTATTGTCTGAATTTGAATCCTGTTGATAAATCACGTTTTACCTATTATGGTTAGGTTATCAAGTGTCTATTGTACATCCCATAATTAAGGGATCTTATAGAATATAGATTTTGTCTTTAACTAGGATTTGATCACATAGGTCACTGTATAATTTCTTATCATATTATTTAGTTTTGCTTCAACATTTGTTTATTAGTTGTTAAATCATTGTCTCCCCCAAAAACTTAAGCTATTATGTAATGGCCCAATGATGTATATCATGCTCTCTCCAACACTCCCCCTCACGTGCGGCGCTCGCACGGGACAGACAAATCAAGGTGTACCAAGTGTCATGCAATTCTTTAAGGGGGAAACAAATGTAATGCCAGGAGTCCAAGTCCTTGCAGATAACAAGAGCTTTGATACCATGTTAGGAACCATCTCTCTCAAAAGTTTGAACTTTTAGGTAGTGGGCCAACGATGTATATCATACTCTCCAACATAAATAGAGGATTAGCATTCAGTTTAAGTAAGCCAAAACCAATTATGTTTTACAATTTTGTACCAGACAATACAATTTTACCTAGGGTTTCCTTCAAGATGTTCCGTCTTCTTCACCTGGTGCAAGATTTTTTTATTTGTTTTTTAAGTACCATTATTCAATCATTTTTAAATAGTTTAGTGCTATTGATGTGTCCTGTAGTATATGTGTTTTATGCCTTGTCATGATGATTGCTTTGAGATTTGGGTTGCCGGTGTGTTCGGCGGCATTCTTTGGAGGACTTTGCTAGTTTTTCCGGCGTACTCTTCATTTGAAGATTTTCTGACTATCAGTGCCTCTCAAATATCCTGTTGACACTACTGAAGTTTTTGCCGATTCCGACTGTCTCTCTGGCATATTCTTCTCCATATTTCTGCCCTTGTACTTCCCCCATCTTCTGCTCCGATATCATTGAATTCAATGGTCTAGGTTTCTGTTGTTCTCGTCAAGCCTCTTTGTTTGTCTTTTTGAACTCTTTGCGGTATTCCTCTAGTTTCCTTGTGATGAACTAAGGGTCTTTTGGTGTTGCCGAGTGTTTTCCGGTGGCATTATGTTGGCCTGTTCGGTCTCAGTCTCATGGCCGACCTTATTTGGGTGGATGTTGTTTCACTTTTAGCGCATATTGCCTTTTCATTTGACAGAGCTGAGGTACACTTGTGGACATGCACATTCAAGCACAAAAATTTTAACAAAGGAGCAATTTATTTGAAGACTTAAGGGGAGCAATTTTTTAATAAAGGAGTGGCATACAATTGCACAAATTGATTTCAGTTCAACACCTCTGGAGGGGGAGTGATGGAAACTCATATGAAGGGATTTATTAGGTGTCTACTATACATCTCATAATTAAGGGATCTAATAGATTTAATCTTTAATTAGGACTTTATCACATAGGTCATTCTGTCTTTTTCGTCCTTTTATATATACTTTATTTAATTAATTCATAATTGTAACCCTAATTCTTTTATGTAAACAGAGGCCTTGGGAGTCAGCTTGAATAAGCCAAAACCAATTATGTTTTAGAATTTGTGATCCTTCTCATCCCTGGTAGAAGATATGCTAGATCATTGCTTGGAGCAAGTTTGCACCCTATGTTTGAAATTAAAAGTCGTTGCCACTAGTTAGAATTCGTCTTATGTTCTATAGCACTCTTAGATATGTAAGTCCTAAAAAAAAAAAGCCTTTTGAGTTTTGTCTCTGTCATTATGCTGTCATAGATTGTGCCAAAGTAGTCTTTGAAGCCCATTAGAGTGTGGAAGTTCCTTTCGTACATCACCATTGTTTATCTACATGTTTATGGTGATTATTTAATTTCAGCCAATCCAAACCGTTCGTTGAGTAAAGATATTCTAGCATTGACCCAACTAGAATAATTTTCCAAATATTCTTTCAATGTATGTGATATTATTAACAATGTTCTAGTGTAATCAAGTTGGCGGCTTTGCAAGACAGAGAGAAAAAATTGTGAGTTTATTTTTTGTCAAGATGTCACAATTTGGTTAAAATGAATTTCACCATAGATTGTTTACATTTGAACATCCCATATACTTCACTCTAAGATTAGCCTCGTGCAGTCTTTGAGTGGGAACTAGAAAGGGAGGAACCTCTTTTGGCACCACTTGATGTGCACTATTCCTATATTTGAAAATTGAAATTGTTGGACATAATTTTTTTTATTCTTTATGGCAGTAGATTGTTTTGTTATCTTTGGTCAAAACTTACCATAGATACAGGATTTTGTTAATTGAGTCTTTCCTCATCTTCTCTTTCCTATATTGTTACCTTCGGGTTTACTTTGTGTCCTATTTATAACCACTTTGTGATTGTAAGTCTTTGTAAGCACATAATTATAACAACAATTATCAGTATAGTTTCTGATTCTTAGATTTCACTGAAATCATATGGCCTCCATACTCCATGATCGTTTAGCCCATTTCAAAGTAATACATGTTCATTCATTCTACAATGTTCTACCCTCTTGTTATATAATTTGTTTAAGGCTTTGAGCTACTTGCCATACGCAACAATTACAAGCAGTTCTCTGCTTATTTGTTCTGTGCTTTTTGTGTCATGCAGTGAAAATGACAATGCCCTCATTAGATTAGCTGCTGCTAAATCTGTTCTTCGGCTTTCAAAAAGATGGGAATTTCATATTTCACCTCAGATTTTCCACCTAACAATTATGATTGCCAAGGTATGCATGCAGTCCTTCTAGATTAAAATTGTTGTGAAGGAAGTTGAGAATAATATGACCAAAATATTTTGTATAATTTTTTTTTATCCGATTCCTATTGTAACTGTATTGATTAATAGGATCAACATATTTAATTTTTAAGATGGACGTGGAGTTAATATACTATCTTTCTACTTCATGGCTACTCCAGTTCTCTGGGATTTTGTGTATTCTCTTTGAGGCATCCTTAGGGTTAAAGGAATCGTTTTTAACACAAGAACATCACATACTTCATTAGAAGTAAGTATTTGTAAGGTTTTCGTAGTCACTTGTGCTGCAAAAATGGCAAGGAAAGTCGCTCCTTGTCGTTTATGGTGCATGCCTTGAAGAAGAAAATTATAGGAGTTTTTGAAGAGAAGGTTTTTCTCCGTTTTGGTCGAACTACATTCTTTGGATATATAACTGGGATTCCAACATAAGGGTTTTCTTCATTACTAGCTGTGAAAAAAATTCTCCTTTGGAGTTCTTATGTTCATTTAACTCTTACTCATGTTGCAATAAAACTACTCTCTCTGTATTCTATATTCCGATTCTTGTCCAGTATCTGATGTGAATCGAGATTGATCTAAATTGAAAAATTGAATTGACCAGGCTAAAAATTATTAGGTTAGGGCCATTTACAAAGTCTTTGTTCCCTTTTTGCACTATAGATATAGTTAGGGTTACCCCATCATTATGGTCTCTCTCATTTTGTTGTTTTATTGGTGTGTTTGCTTGTTTACACACTTTTTCCTTTTTAAATATATCTGGAGAAGATTTATTTTACATTTTCTTGGCTTCTATTTATTTGAGCTTCAAACACAACATTGTTATACTCAATCATCAATGCATGCTTGGGGTTGCCATGTGGAAGTTGACTAGCTTATGCTTGTAAGTTTCATACTAAATGTGACATATATCTATTTTAGTTGTATCTTAAGATACAATACTTGTGTCACAAGATAGCATAATACATATACTAGACAATACACATAAATTCGTGCAAAAGGAAAACATGGGGTAACTTTTTTAAGTACTCTTCTCAACACTTTCTGATCGGAAATTTCTATTGTATTTATGTAAAAGTTAAAACTATTACAGTGAGAAAAATTGAAAATAGCTTTTCAAGTACCTACTTACATGGCTGACTAATTAGGAAGCACGAACATTGTCACAGGTGAACTATTTGAATTAGACACTTTTGTGATAACGACAGTAGGATATGTTTTTGTTAAGATTTGTATATATCTTATTTATAGAATGTGTATATTTAGTAGATAATTAGGAAATCCTTATTAGAAGGAAATATCCTTATTTTTAGGCTCTCTTTCTTGTATATATAGATGTCTTCCTTTTCTCAATAATTAATAACAATTCTTCTCATAATCTCTTGTATTCTCATATGGTATCAGAGGATTAGTGAGGAAAAAAAATCCTACTCCAATTTCGTATTTGTTGCGTCTTCATTCCAACAATCACCAAAACCCTAGCTGCCAATCACCTAGTAACCAAACCCTAGCCGCTGTGTTTCTATCCCAACGTGTAAACCGTATTCGTTTTTGTTTCTATTCTAGTGTGTAAACCTTAGCCATCGCGAGTCAAAAAGAAAACACTGTTCACCGAGTCACTATTCACAAGCACTGTTTATCCATTATTCACGTTTTTAAATCCACTTTTTTCCAAATCATATCTCTAAGATCTGTGTTCTAGCATATTTTTGGTATATTCGCAGCATTAGTTTGGTGGTGTTTTGGCTTATATTGCAAGACTTGAATGGGTACTCCAAGCGAAGAATCAATCCTTACGCTTTTGGTATCTGCTACTAAATACGCTGAATTTCTACAATTCCATGAGACCATACAGTCCATCTCCAGGGCTTATGTAAATCAAACTGGTAACCCTATTGCATGCATCTCTCAATCATCATCTCTTGGATCTTGGGTTTTGGATTCTGGTGCTTTTAATCACATGTCTGGTAACAAGAATTTGTTCTCTTCTATTACTTATTCTGATTCACTGCTTATTGTTACATTAGCCGATGGCTCTCAAACAAAAGTTAAAGCCATTGGACAGGCCAAACCCTTGCGTACCTTGTGAACTCTGTTCTTTTTTGTGCCCGGATGTCCTTTCAATTTGATTTCAGTTAGCAAATTAACCCAAACCTTGCCTTATTCTATTACCTTTGCAGCTAATTCGGTTCTTGTGTATGTGGCAGAGTACTATTAAGTTAATTAGAGTAGGACATGAAAACCGTGTTGCTAGTGATCCACCTGCCCTTCTACACCAGCGTTTAGGCCATCCCAACCTACAAAAACTACAAAAGATGGCGCTGAGTCTTTCTCGTGTGTCATCCTTGGAGTATGAGTCTTGTTAGTTAGGAAAACACGTTCGTTGTTCTTTTTCCAGTCATGGTAATAAACAAGCAGTCACCTTTTTCTTTAGTTCATCCTGATGTATGGGGTCCTAGTCGTGTCAAGACAACTTTAGGTTAGCAATATTTTGTCACTTCTGTTGATGATTTTTCCCGATGCACTTAGTTATTTTTAATGAAATATTGTTTCGAGCTATTCTCCATCTTTTAAACATTTTGCTCAGAAATTAAAACATAATTTGGCACCACTATTCGTACTCTCCGCATTGACAATGCACGAGAATATTTTTCTGCCCCCTTCCAATCCTTTATGACTTCTCAGGGCACACTTCACCAATCTTTTTTTGCTCATACTCCTTAACAAAATAGAGTGGCTGAACAGAAAAATAGACAACAACAACAACAACAACAAGCCTTTATCCCACTAGGTGGGGTCGGCTACATGGATCAAACGACGCCATAGTGGCCTGTCGTGAATCATATCTATAGTGAAACCATTTGCTCGTACTCTCCTTAATCACAATCATGTTCTACAACGTTTTTGAGGAGACGCAGTCCTCACCGTTTGCTATTTAATTAACAAGATCCCATCCTCAGTTTTAGAAACTCAGGTACCTCATTCTCCGTTATTTCCCACCTAACCGCTCTATCCCGTCCACCTTCGTGTCTTTGGGTCTTTGGCTACGCTTGTTTTGTTTATGACCTCACTCTTGGGAAAGATAAGTTACATGCCAAATCACTCAAATGTATATTTTTGGGGTACTTTCGCTTACGAAAGGGTTATCATTGTTTTTTCCCAGACCTTAAAAGATACCTTGTTTCCGCAGTCGTCACCTTCTTTGAGACAACTCCCTTCTTTCCCTCTTTAAAGAGTGTTGCGTGTCCTCTTGATATTAGTGAGTCGCCCATAGCAGACTTTAGTCTTATTCCATAGGTTGTGTGCTCTCCTGACCCTGTGGCTCCTACTACAAACTGGCCACCTCCTCCAATTACCTACCATCGCTGACCTCGACCTATATATGTTGAGAATCCCACCACCGAGCTTACCACTGAGACTATATCTGAGCCAATCATCCTATCACCGGATCCACCGGTCACATCTCCTACTCTGGTTACGCCTTCGGTTTCAGCTCTTAACCTGGATTCTTGCATTGCCGAACGCAAAGGTATTCGTTCTACTTATTACCCTCATCCCATTTATAATTTTGTGAGTTATCATTGTTTCTCTCCACAATATACTGCATTTGTATTGTCTTTGTCTCCTGCTTCTACACCTAAAAATCTAGGAGCCGCTCTTTATAATCTGGGCTGGCGCCAGGCTATGGTTGATGAGATGTCCGCCGTGCATTCGAGTGGAATATATGACGTCGTGCCTTTTCCTCCTGGTAAATCAACAGTGGGTTGTCGTTGGATTTACACTGTCAAAGTTGGGCCCGATGGAAATGTTGATGGTCTGAAAGCTCGGCTAGTTGCGAAAGGGTATACCCAGATTTATGGGCTTGATTATGGTGATACGTTCTCTCCGGTGGCTAAGATGTCCTTTATTCGTCTATTTCTCTCCATGGCGGCCATTCGTCACTCTCTCCTTTTTCAGTTGGACATCAAGAATGCTTTTCCTCATGGTGAATTACAGGAAGAGGTATATATGGAGCAAACTCCTGGGTTTGTTACTCAGGAGGAGTTTAATCTGGTGTGCTGCCTCCATCGCTCTTTTAATGGACTAAAGCAATCCCCTCGGGCTTGGTTTGGACGCTTTAGTTCGATTGTTTGTCGGTTTGGTATGACTCGTAGTGAGGCTGATCACTCCGTCTTTTACTCCCATTCATCTCCTTACACATACATCTATTTGGTCGTTTATGTGGACGATATTGTAATTACGAGAAATGATCAAGAGGGCATACAGAAACTTAAGTAGCATTTATTTCACCACTTTCAGATGAAAGATTTAAGGAAACTCAAATACTTTCTGGGAATAGAAGTTGCTCAATCTCGATAGGATATCATCATCTTGCAGTGGAAGGATGCCTTAGATATCTTAGAAGAAACTGGCATGGTAAATTGCAAACTCGTAGAGACTGCGATGGATCCAAACATCAAAATCCTACCTAATCAGGGGAACCATTATCGGACCCTAGTAAGTACCGAAAACTTGTTGGGAAACTCAACTACCTCACCGTGACATGTCATGACATAGCGTTCTCGATGAGTGTACTTAGCCAGTTCCTAAGTGCTCTGTGTGATAGTCATTGAGAGGCAGGTGATTGTATTTTGAAATACATAAAGAAGGCACCATGTAAAGGCATTATGTATGAGAGTAGAGGCCACATTGAGATTGTTAGCTATTTTGATGCTGATTGGGCAGGCTGCCCATATGAGAGACATTCAACCAATGGGTATTGTATCTTTGTTGGAGGAAATTTGGTCTCACGGAAGAGCAAGAAACAATTGGTTTTTTCCTTGTCCACTGCCGAGGCAAAATATCAGGCCAAGGCAAAAGCGACGTATGAGCTTATATGAATGAAACAATTACTCCAGAAGCTGAAGTTCATGAAGATTCAACAAATAAAGTTGATGTGCAATAACCAAGCAGCTCTCCACATTGCGTCTAATCCGGTCTTTCACTAAAGGACCAAATATATTGAGATTGGTTGTCACTTTATTAGAGAAAAAATTCTTTCTAGGGAGATCGCTACTAGCTACGTGAAATCGAATGATCAACTAGCTGATATCTTTACTAAGTCTCGCGGTGGACCTTGAGTCAATTATATTTGTAACAAGCTTGGAACATACAACTTGTACGCTCTAGCTTGTGAGGGAGTATTAAGATTTGTATATATTTTAGTTATAGAATGTGTATATTTAGGAGATAATTAGGAAATCCTTATTAGAAGGAAATCCTTATTAGAAGGAAATATCCTTATTTTTAGGCTCTCTCTTGTACATATAGACGTACTCATTTTCTCAATAATTAATAACAATTCTTCTCACAATCTCTTGTATTATCACTGTTTTCATAAGAAAACTATGATGATGTAGAATGAGGAGCACGGTTACGTAGATTTTTTATCTTCCTTTGTTAATATCGGATATAGTAACAAGGGCTATGATGCAATGTGCTGATGGGGGTTTCAAATCTTGGCTTTTTGTTTACATTATGTGTGAAGGAAGAAGATACAAATTGAAGGTTGAGGACAAGGTAAACAAACACAAAAATGGAGAAAACTATAAAAAGAGAAAGAACATATTCAAGCTACTGAAGTACTGCTCCTCAGCAATCTCAATGTGATGTAGGACGAAAAGATGATTATAGGAACAATCTTTTTAGATTTTTTTTAGGAACTCTATTTTAGTTAGGAATTAGATTTCTCTTTGGTTTTTTGAGCTTTCTAGTTTTATTTGTTTTTGATAATTTGAGTCTACTTAGGATTCCTAGTTTGGTTTAATTTTATTATTTGGTCCAAGTTCTAGATTTTTTTTTATTTTTTTTTAATAAGTCCTCTATGCCCTAGCAAGGGCAGTAGAGTAATAGCATAAATAAAGAAAAAGGTGGGAAATTACAACAAGGCCATCTCCAAAGCCATAAGCCAAAAAACACAATGAAATGACCCAAATTGCAAGGTGGACTAAAGGAAAAAACCAATAAGCCCATCAAGCAATTCAAAAAGTAAATGCATAGCATAAACATGGGGCTAGAAGACAGAGAATAACATCTACAAAGACCAAATGAAGACCAAAAAGGAAGGCCAAACAAGCAGCCAACAAGACGAAAAATAAAAATGCAGAGCTGTACCAAATCATTTGGCTTTTTCTTCATGGGCAATTGTAATGTTTTCTGCATTCAAAGGACTAGACCTTCCATTGGTGTTGTTCATCGTTAGCTATAGTTGTTGTTGCTTCATCTTCCCTCTTCTTTTTATCTTTTTCATAAAGTTGCCATTGAAAAGCATCAGGGTTAGAAGTTTGAGGTTGAGCTGTGGATTTGGATTTTCTAGAATATGCTTTTAATTCTCTGTAGACAGTTTTCATTTGCTTGGTGAGAGGTTTGATTAGGATTTGTTGTACCTTTATGCAAAAGAGGCTTAGACATGTGTTGTATTCAATCAACATTCCTTATTCCTTCCTAATCTAATTTTTAAGTAGTTTATCAGTTATATCATATATCACATGATTATTTCTTTACTGGTACCCTGCTGAACCAATCTAAGGATATTTATGCTTGGTGTTAGTTTCTGAATTGCTCTAGTTCCATCTTTAGTTGAGTTAACTATATTTAAATGGGCATTTCTAATAATCCTTCCTATTTTCTCTCTGATTAGGACCCTTCCTCTTTGGTGAGGAGATCATTTATTGACAAGACATACAAGCTTTTAAGGGAACACGCTATTCCAAGCAGTTATGCATGTGCTTTTGCATTTGTTGCTTCCGATTCCGTAAAGGATCTGCAAGAAGATGTAGGTCTTCTTCTTCTTGTTATATTTCTCATCAATTCGTTATACACTTAAAGCGCTTGTTTTATATGCAAAATTAGATTTGCATTGTGTTTTCATATTCTTCAGACTCTGCCCCTTCATGTTTCAAAGAATTACGTAAAAACAGGGAGTTAAGTCAAAGGATTACGTTATAAAAATTAGGCATTGTAACCCCCACCCCCCCGCCCCACAAGAAAAAAAAAAAAAAACCGCCATATTTTTATGTTATTCCTTAAGTCTAATGATTATGAAAACGGGGGGTGTAAGTTTAATTTTGCATTACGAACAGGGGGCAAAGTCAAAATAGCCCTAAAATTTATATGATTTTTAGTATACTACTATATTTTATGTAAATCTTTATCTGACACCCTTTTCATCATAGTCGTTGAAATATATGGCGCAATTTATTGGGGAATATAGCAGGAATGGTCGGACCCACCAAAGTTTGCCATCGGGGGAAAGAGTAACAGAGTATCCAGCATACATAGTGGTGTACTTAATCCACATTCTGGCCCATGATTCTGGGTTCCCCCATGAAGACTGTGAAGATGAAGAAATTTATACTCAGTTTTGTAGGTGGGTATGTTTCTCCAACAAATTGCACTATCACATTGGAAAACTTAAAAAATATGCACCTTTCCATCTTTAGGTAGTGTTTGTTTGCTAAATTTTCTAGGCAACTCCAATTCCATATAATTCCGTAGTACAAGTAAATGATGCATAGTTCTAGGAAAATTGAATTCTTACCTCTCCTGAGGAAAATGATTCTAGGTATGGTTGAAAAGAGCTCCAAGACAAAAAAGTAAAATTCTAGGTAAAAAGTGAGCAATCAAACGCCAAGGATGTATTTGATAAGAAAGTTGGAAAATGATTGAAAACTCCACTAAAATTATGAAAAGTCGGAAAATGAGATGTGAGATGTTCTGTCATTTTTTTGGTTTTCCCATGGAACTCAATTATTTGAGTGATGGTAACATAAAAACTTCCACAGAAAAACAGAAAAAGACGGATAATATCTCACAAGATCACTCGTCTCTTTTTCCAACATTTCATAAATCTATTAATGTCTTAAATTATTTTCCAAACAGACCATAAATTTTGGAAAATATGTCACCTTTGCTTGGGAAAAGTACATATTTTCCACATAGAAGATAAATACCATGAAAGGGCTTTAGATACTTCTCCATGGAGTTCAATTGCCTAGAATTTAAAACATACCCTAATTCCTAACGCACCCAAAGTATTATTGGGGTTACATTATTGCTTGCTGTATGTGATTTCCTTTTTCTATTTGTAGTCCACTTGTTTTCACCTTGCAAGCGTTGCTCAATCCTAGTTTTGTCAATGGTGACATGGATGTCATTGATAATGCCGTTGCATGTCTACTAAAAAATTTCTGTGCTATTAAGAAGGCGGAAGATGCTGTTGATTCTCAAACAACTACTGTATGTATTTTTATCACTCTCAAACAAAATATTTGTTTTCTTCAAAATTTTCTTATTTGGCCTTTTTTGACTTTGCGCCCTATTTTTGGTTACACTTACCCTCCAACCCCTGCATGTAGGGGAATCTAAAAGTATTATGTAAAAAAAAAAAAAAAATTGGGAGGGGGGGGGGGGGGGGGGGTTATGTATAGTGTCACATATAAAGTGGGAAGCAAAGTCAAAAAGACCATTCTGAAATCTGTTCATCAATAATCTAATGTGCATTATATTGCAGAAGCTGCATATCCTAGCGGAATTCGGAATCTCTATTGTAAAAACATTGAAACGCCGTAGTGTCTCTATGTCAAATTCCCCAAATCTTGTTTATTTGCCGTCGTCACTATATAAAGCTAGTGTTGCTGAGAACAGAGAGGCAAATTCTGAACCTGATACTTATGTCACTGCATTAAAAATTTCTTCTTTGATTTATTCTGAATTGAATAGAATACTATTTATTTTTCTTTGTAGGCTAATGTAAGTCATTCTAATGAAGATATTGTCAGGAAGCTGGTCCACAGTTTCAAATCTCAGCTATCTCGTGTACGTTTCTGGTTGTCATCTTTATTGATTAGTTTAAGGTTTTTTTTTTCACTTTTCCCCATTTTACGAGCAAAATTAGACTTACCCCCTTATTTTCATAGTTCTTAAGACTTTTGCATGGAATCTCCAAGAATTACGTAAAAACTGAGGTTAAGTCAAAGGATTACGTTAAAAAAATTAGATATTGCCCCCATTTTTACATAATTCTTTAAGCTTCCTCTGCATGCAGGGTGCAAGGTCTACTGATTATGAAAACATGGGTGTAAGTCTAGGGTTGCATAAAGGGGGCAAAGTCAAGAAGCCCTTTAGTCTAATTTTTTTCTGTTGCAGAATGTTTAGGAATATGCATATCATAATTTCATCCTAATGATAAAAAAGGAAGAAACTATGATATGGATACTGATTCCCAATTAAAGTAAATTTCATATGATTATTATAGAAAACTATTATTCTTATTCCATAATCATAAACAAAGAGAACAACGCACCTTATATAGGAAATAAACACAACTCCTAATCAACCTAGAGTCCTTATCAAGGTGGGATTCTACCCACAAATAAAATAACATAAATAACTAAAATAAATAATACTGAATTATCAATACTCCCCCTCAAGTTGGTGCGAAGATATCCGTCATGCCCAACTTGCTCACTTGAAATTCGAACGGTTGCCTTAACAGGCCCTTGGTCAAAATATCTGCAACTTGTTGATTAGACGGAACAAAGGGAGTACATATAATTCCACCTTCTAGTTTCTCTTTGATGAAGTGCCTATCAATCTCAACATGTTTTGTCCTATCATGTAAGACCGGATTGTGGGCAATACTGATAGCAGCCTTGTTATCGCAGTATAGCTCATCATCGGAAGACTTATTGGCCGTTTGAGTTCCTCTAAGACCCTTTGTAGCCAAAGGACCTCACATACTCCTTGAGCCATTGATCTAAACTCAGCTTCTGCACTGCTTCTAGCGACAACATTTTGCTTCTTGCTTCTCCATGTAACCAAGTTGCCCCAAAGAAATGTACAGTAACCAGACGTGGACCGTCTATCAGTAACCGAGCCAGCCCAATCAGCATCGGTATACACCTCTATCCCTCTTTTATCGTTCTTCCTGAAGAACAGACCTTTCCCTGGGGAGCCTTTGAGGTAACGAAGAATACGATACACAGCCTCTAGATGCTCTTCACATGGTGAGTGCATGAACTGACTAACCATGCTCACAGCGAAAGCAATGTCAGGGCGCGTATGAGACAAATAGATTAGTTTCCCAACTAACCTTTGGTATCTCCCTGTTTCGACTGGAACACCATCTTTAACATCTCCTAGCTTGGTACCCAGTTCTATGGGAGTATCCGATGGCTTACACCCACTCATCCCAGTTTCTGACAGCAGATCCAAAATATATTTCCGTTGTGATACGACAATACCACTTTTTGAACGGGCCACTTCCATTCCAAGGAAGTATCGTAGATCACCAAGATCCTTAATCTCAAATTCTCTAGCAAGATTTTGCTTCAGTCGATTCATTTCTTCAACATCATCCCCTGTCAAAATCATATCATCCACATAAACAATGAGAACAGAAAGTTCATTTCTTGTGGACGTCTTTGTAAAGAGAGTATGATCAGACTGCCCTTGATTATATCCTTGGCCCTTGAGGAACTTCGTTAATCTTTCGAACCACGCCCTAGGGGATTGTTTAAGGCCATACAAAGACTTCTTTAGCTTGCAAATTTTTGACCCAAATTCTTTAGTAAAACCAGGTGGAGGTTCCATATAGACTTCCTCTTCTAGGTTTCCATTCAAGAAGGCATTCTTCACATCTAACTGATTCAGAGGCCAGTCCAAGTTAGCTGCAACTGATAAGAGAATTCGAACTGTATTTAATTTTGCCACGGGAGAAAATGTTTCGGAGTAGTCGACTCCATACGTTTGAGTGAAGCCTTTAGCCACCAGACGAGCCTTGTACCGTTCCACTGACCCATCTGAGTTATACTTCACAGTGAATACCCATTTACAACCAACAATTGTCTTTCCTTCTGGAAGTTTTACTTTCTCCCAAGTAGCATTCTTCTCCAGCGCTCTCATCTCCTCATACACTGCTTCTCTCCACTCCGGAACATTTAGAGCATCCTGAACATTATTAGGAATAACCACATTCGACACACGAGAGATAAATGCAGAATAGGAGGGTGAGATATTTTTATATGACACAAAGTTCGAAATGGGATATTTGGGAGATTTCGTACACGCTCTGACTCCTTTTTCTCAGAGCAATAGGGAGATCAAGTTGATCAGACTGAGTTGACTCGATATTAGCTTGAGAACTACCTTCAGGTATCTCGGAAGAGTCATCTTGAGTATCATGATCCACCTCCAGGTTGGATTCTTGGGGTTGCAGAGGAATGGTTTCTTTCCTTCCTTGTTCTAGATTTTTTCTAGAATAAACAAGACCTTTATACCGTTTTGCACACATCTCTGGTCCATCGGTAATCAGATTTTGGAATGACACTAACCCTGGTTGTTCACCATTACCAACACAAGTATCTTCAATATTTAATTCATTTGTTTTCCCAGATTGTGTGTTAAAATAATTTGGTACTTGTTCATACAAAACATCAACGACTGAATTATCAAAAACGCAACCACCATCTTCACTCGTGCTCTCCCCCTGAAGATGGGAGTTGTAATAGGATTGTCCCTCGAAGAAGGTAACATCCATTGAAATGTATAATTTCTTGGAAATCGGATCAAAACATTTATACCCTTTTTGTGTTGTAGGATAGCCTACAAAAATACATTTGTGTGCCTTTGGATCAAGTTTAGAATTTTTGGGGTCATGATTATGAACAAAGGCAACACTTCCAAATATTTTTAAGGGAATATCCCCTAATAACCGAGTGTTGGGAAATAGATCAGAAAGCAATTTGATAGGGGCTTTAAATTTCAAAGTTCGTGTTGGAAGCCGATTAGGTATAAGGTAAATAGCAGTCAAAATAGCATCTCCCAAAGGTATTTTGGAACTTTAGTTTGAAAAATTAAAGCACGAGCAACTTCAAGTAGATGTCTATTTTTCTTTCGGCAACTCCATTCTGTTGAGGAGTATAATTACAAGAACTTTGATGAATTATCCCATTTTTGACGAAAAAAATCCCCTAACATCTTATTAAAAAATTCCTTCCCATTATCACTCCGAAAAATTTGAATTTTGGTTTGAAACTGTGTGTGTATCATGGTGTAAAAGTTTGAAACACACTCCCAACTTCGGATTTTTCTTTTAAAAGAAAGACCCAACATACTCTAGTGTGGTCATCAATGAAAGTCACAAACCAACGTTTGCCAGACCAAGTGGGCACTCTAGAGGGACCCCAAAATCACTGTGAATCAAGGTGAAAGGTTGCGATTTCTTATATGGTTGAGACGGAAAAACCGTTCGTTGATGTTTTGC
Organism: Lonicera japonica; assembly: GCA_021464415.1. Classification (NCBI taxonomy): domain Eukaryota; kingdom Viridiplantae; phylum Streptophyta; class Magnoliopsida; order Dipsacales; family Caprifoliaceae; genus Lonicera; species Lonicera japonica. The sequence continues at coordinate 52,274,450 of CM038466.1, forward strand.
TAATTCACAAGATTCACATCGAAATTTAAGCAAATTTTTATTCATTAATAACTTGGGAAACAAATGCTTTAAATACTGAAAGTTTGGATGTCCTAAACTATAATGCCATAACAAAATCTGACTATCACTAGAAACAGAAATAGAATTAAAACAAGTTTGTCGGTCTTGCCTTCCAGAGGTAGACCCATTATTGAGGAAGTAAAGACCCCCATCCTGTTTAGCAACCCCAATTGTCTTCCCTGAATTTGAATCCTGAAATTCACAATGAGAAGACCGAAAGTTAACTTGACAATTGAGATCAAGAGCTAATTTGCTGACAGATATAAGATTATACGATAGATTAGGGACATGTAAGACATCTTTAAGAGTGAGAGACGGTGAGACGATTTTGGTTCCTTTGCCAGCAACCGCAGCAAAAGAACCATCAGCAATTTTAACCTTTTGATTCCCTGCACACGGAGTATTGAAGAAAAAAAATTCCGAATTACCAGTCATGTGGTCAGTAGCCCCTGAATCTAATATCCAGTTGCTATGGGATTTGATGCAGGCAATCGTAGCTGTAAACGTATTACCTGACTGAGCTATGGAACATGAGGAGTCAGAGTTTCCTAAGGAATGATTTTGAACCATTTTACACAGATGCTCTATTTGTTCCTTTGTGAATGGAAGTGGTTCTGAGGAAAACTGTTGCTCTGAATCAGCATATACCTCAGAAAAATACCTCTCTGATAGTGGGCAAGGGTTATACTGCCTAAAATGCGACCCCAAACTTTGTCTAGGTCCTTGTTTAGTCCAGCCAAGAAGACCAACACGAAATCGCTGAATCTTCTTCTTGTGACGGGGCTATCTTCACATAACTTTTTTCTTTTGCCGTAAATAAAAAACCTCATTGATTGTGCCCATGCGAGATAGTTTCTTCCGTTCAACTTGTGACTGATATTCGCTACGGATTCTCACCCACCATAGCAAGTTTATAATTCATATTGCCAGAGGATCCACAACTAAACAAACTCAGGACTAAATAAAACCAATCTAAACAAGAACACCGCAAGAAATCAAACTAGCCCGTTACACTAAATCTGGTGCAACTAACACTAAAACACTAGCCAACCAACCAATCATCTGAATAGTACCAAAACACTACCAATTGAACAATACCTTATACCAAGTAACCACCGGAACAGTACCACAAAACTATGACAAAACAGTACCACAGGACCAAAACAGTACCATAATAAGCAGCGGAACAGTGGGACGATTGACCTGGAAAATTTGGCATCAATCGGAGCATTCACGCGCCTCCACGCGCGGCGGAGACTGACGGCGCGTGAGATCCACGCGCAGAGGGACGGTGGCGCGTGAGGGCGCGTGAGCCGTCGGTTTCCGGCGTGGCTTTCGGGGTTCGGCTCGTCTGGTTATTCCGACCACTCCTGCGTGGTTGATTCCGGGAAGTCTCACCTATTACGCACGGCAGTGAGCAAAAACAGTGGCGGCAGCTAGGGTTTTAGGCGTTGGTAGGGTTTTAATCGGACCTAGGGTTTTAGTTGTACCTAGGCGGCATATGGAGTTCCTAACCATCCTCTGATACCATATAGAATTTAGAGAGAACTATTATTCTTATTCCATAATCATAAACAAAGAGAACAACGCACCTTATAGAGGAAATAAACACAACTCCTAATCAACCTAGAGTCCTTATCAAGGTGGGATTCTACCCACAAATAAAATAACATAAATAACTAAAATAAATAATACTGAATTATCAATAATTATTAGAACTGCAACTTTTTTTTTCTTTTTTCCTAACTTCTGAATTTTTTGGTATCCATTTCGATCATTTTTTTTCTAATGGAATTCCAATTTCCCAATTTGCTAAAAAATAAAATTCGGGACTACAATTGAAAATCATTTCGAAATTCAAATTTTTTTATCTGTGTTATCGTAAACTACTCTGACTTGATTTTTCCGAAATCATTCAGACGTTTTCCAAGATTATTGCGTCTGCATATTATAGAACTATGCTGATACTAGTTATATTAGCTGTTTTTTTTTTCTAGATTCTTTTGAATTACTTCAAACTTTTCCGAAATTATTTAGGTTTTGTCTGAAATTTTTGGAATTTCTTTTTCACTGAAATGTCAGGCCACTCTCTCATACAGTCCGGCTGAAACACGGACTTACTAATGATCTTCCTGTTACTATTTCAGCCTACTAGCACTGTCCCTAAACGTGGCCGTAAGTGTCAAGAGGATTCTTCAGTATCTGGTGTTGTAAAGTGCAGCACTTCAAACTTGGCATGGAGTAAGATGGTTGATTTGCCATTAAATGGAATAAAAGAACACGGAGAGAGTATGCTTGCACATGTAAACAAGCCACATGGAGGGCTGGAGCAGGGGATCAACAGTAAAGGAAGACAAAAACAGGCTCTTGCTCTCTCTTCTTCCCCTTCTGAATCAGTTGGATTACATACTGAGTTCTCTATTGATGATGAAAATGATAAGGATGAACGTGAAAATTCTGAACTGGTTGTCGAAAATCAACAAGTTCTATCTTCTTGCGATTCTGTAGTTATTAAACCCTCAGTAGCTCAAAAGGAAGATACTTCATGTTGTGATTCCTTGAAGAAAAGTGACATTACAACAAAATGTAATGGTGACAATGTCGAACCTTCAAAAATTTTGACAGAGCTTTGCAGCACGAAGGTATGTTTACAATGTGTCCAAAGACAGGTTATAAAATTCTTTAGCTTCGTAATCATATGTTATCGAACTCATCTCTAAATTATGAATTACGTAGGAGATCGAAAATAGGAGCGAAGTTTCAATTGGGCAGCGGATAAAGTTATGGTCTGTAGTTAATAAATGGTGAGAATCTGTTGTACATACTGTTTACAATACAAAGCTGCTATTGCTTATTTTTTGTGTAGATGCATACTTATATATGTCTAGGTAGAAGATACAGAAAAAAAAATGGAAGACTAAACAAGTTAAATGTTTCCATTTCTCGGTTGGATCCTTTTATTTGGATCCTTGGGGTTGATGGATTCTTTCTTCTTTATTCTGTAGCTTCCCTGGATGTTATAGAAACTATCTGCTACTTTCTTTAACATTTTTTTAAATTATTTTTTTCTCTCAGCTACTATGTAGGAACTGTGCATGCGGTCAATTCTAGAAACGGTACTTATAAGGTGAGTTTATAATTAGGTTATGTAATTGCTCTTTTTACGAACTTCCATTAGGTAGTCTTGATTTTTCGACTAAGGTTGTGCCATTTGAAAAACTGAAAACTATCAACAGAACAATAAAAAATCAGTAGCTTTTCGACTAAGGTTGTGCCATTTGAAAAACTGAAAACTATCAACAGAACAATAAAAAATCAGTAGCCTATTATCAACTGAAAAATCCTAGAATTTATTAGGTTGAGCCGTTTAGAAAACTAAAAAACCCTAAGTAACATATTTGTAGTCTTGATTTCTATTAGTCTGTTGATAGGCTTTCTGTAATTGATATGTAGGAATTTTATCTATTTTCAATCTGTGAGGATCATTATGAAATTAGCGACTCCTCATGGATAGAGATTTTAGCCAAATCTATGTAATATGTACTTGAATTTTTGCCTAATAATGATACTAAACAATGGATAGCTAACTATCACATACTTAACTGGCTGACATTGCATGATTAGGTGCAAAACATTTATTTACTGTTGAGAACTACCCACATTCGTCTTACCATCAGAGAAACCCTAAGTATTGCATTTTGAAATTAGTATTAAACAAGTTGAATATAAAATACATTCACATTAGTTCACTTGCCAGTTATTAATATCAAGACCTGAATTTTTGAAGTCTAATATTTCCAAACTTTATTTGTAGATTAACTTTGACAGTGGGGTGGTTGAAGTGGTAAACTTGGAGAGGGAGAACTGGGAGATCTTAAGTCAGGATTCAGGGCTGGAAAAGGTTAAACTAGTTCTATACATATTCATTTCTATTGTCTTTGTTTTCTCACAAACAAAGCAATGTCTTTTGATCTTCTTGTGGAAGAAAACGTGAGCGTTATCTAAAATGACTAAAGGAAACAGTTACCAATTACATATGTTGAAAGATATATTGTTGTTGGCCCACTACCAAGCAGCTTAAGCATTTAGCTGAGTTGGTAAACTTACATGGTATCAATTATCTAGTTTCACAAGGTCTTGGGTTTAAATCCTGTTAGGTTGTTTTCTTCTCACAAGAATATTATATAATTCATATGAATTGATTAATCGCAAGATTTTAAGTGAGAAGATGGAAAATGAAAAGAAAAATAACTAATTTAAGTGAGAAGATGGAAAATAAGTTGAGGGATGTGGTGAGATTAACTTTTGTTTTTTGCTTTTTTCCATGACAAAATTTTTTTTGGGTGATGGTAGAGAAAAAATTTCCACAAAATATTAAAGAAGGATAGAGGACATATACTCAAAAAAATGAGTATGAGATGGAGAAGATCTAACCATATGCCTCAACTTATTTTCCATGTTCTTATCCAAATTAGTTGTTTTTATTTTCATTTTGCATCTTGCTATCAAGCGGACCCTTAGAGTACGATTTTTAAATTTACTTATCAAATATAAAAATGAAGTAGTGGAAGTTGGATTCTTATCTATTCGTGTATTTGATTTGGAGATAGAGTGTTTTGATGAGTGAAGAGGGAGAAAAGAGAAAAATATAAGGAATTTGATTTAATTTGAATTCTCTAATTCTACACATGATTATTCAAATCACACCAATTTTATGGCATTCTTAAGATAATTTGCAAGAATTTAGGAATCTTGTAAAATTTATTTTTTTTCAAAAATAACACTTTAAAGGGAGAAATCAACGGAATGACATGAAAAGAACACACCGTTAGTAAAATTACCATCTTTTAAATTCAATCTCAAGAAATATATTGTTCTTCCAAATCATTTGCTAATTCTGAATTGTAACTTCATCTTATACAACTCTATTTGGGAGTTTACTTCTAACAAGGATGTAATGATGGTACAGGGTTCAAGCATTCCCCATTTAAGGAACTGGTAAGCCTACTGTTCCTAATTGAACATGTACATGTTAATGTGATTGTTTAGCCATTTTCCATCTTTATGTTTTATAAATGACCACTATTTACATATATATATGTATATTTTATTTCTGCACCAATTAGTTCTGCTGCTCTAATATGAGTGCGCATGGCAGTGATACTGTGGAGCGCTCTTCTGCTATTAGTTCAAAGAACATGGTCAACCCATTGACTGAAAATTCTTCCCGTCATCTACAAAACTTTCCAAAGAAGGAAAAGCGGAATGATTTCAAAAGAATGGTTCCTTTGGCAGGTAACAATCTTCTGTTACTATGGAAAGCTACGAGTTTGTTGGGACTCTGACTCCTCTTTCTTGTTCAGTTAATTTGTCTTATAAACACTCAAGGTGTTTTTAAAAGTCACTTTTCCATGAAAAAAAGTTATTATCTACCGTTTCCTATCTTTTGTGGTGTTTGATAGCCAACATTCCAAGGAATTTGATGTGATGGCCATTCACAGCCCATCCAAATCTTCGGAAAGATAGAATTTCAGTTTCTCCCCTCCCCCGATGAAATTGGTTCTTTCGGAGAATATTGCATATAAATCGAGAACAAGTTGGCTTCCAAAATGTTCAGTTTTCCACCAAAAGATGAAAAATATATTTTATTTTCGAGATTGAAAATAAGGTCAATAATGCACCTTCAAAAATGACAGTTTCCATGGAAACCAATTGTTTGCAAATAATTGCAATTCGGTTGCCTAAAATTCCATTCCATTCAACCCTTTTCAAGGCTTGCAATACAACACCCTTAGTTATGTGAGACTAGTTTGAAATTTTGAATAAATGTGTACATTTATGTTCTTTTACCAATAATTATCGTGATGGCTTGTTACGATGTCAAGTGTGTGATGGAAGGGTTTGTAAATAAAAAAAAGTGGCTTATTTTTCATGGGTTATCCACACACCATAAGAGTTGGCTTAAACCCTGTAGTGTTTGACTGCACCTTATTTTTGAAGGAATCAATTTCCATGTTACAACTTGTTTTAGCCTAATGTTCTCTTTTCCATGTAAAACATTTCCAAAGAGTTCAAATTTATTTCTTTAAATCATTCAAATAAACCCTAATTTCATTGTGCAGAGAAGGAAAATAAAAGACAAAAAGTTTCTGTTGATACATCAGCATCAGAAGTCATTGATACGATGCAGAATGCTGTAAGAGTTGCTACTCTTTTTTGTTTTCTATTTTTGTCTTTCCTTTTTCGTCTGCCTCCATTTAAGAGTCTTATTCTAAAACTAGACTATAAATTGATGCGATCTACCAAAATTATCCTTGTACTATTAAGGCTAAAAACTAAGCTAATATCATCCACTCTCTCTCTCCGTTCCTTTAGATGGAGGATGATTATGTAAGTTCATATATAACTTATTTTCGATACCAAAATTATCCTTGACAGTCCTATATCACCTAACCAGTGGTCAAAGATATAACTTATTTTAGATTATCTGAATTGGTGTGTTGATTACTTGATTATGTCCTAAAAAGGAAATGGGATTGTCAATTTGACACATCCCGAAAAAAAAGAAAAAAAAAAGGCAGGACTATCAATTTGAGCAGAGTGAGTATTGAGTAGTAGGTTATGTGTCAGATGGACATTTATGTGGTTTCTTTTTTTGCGTGTGGGGTTTTTTCTTTTTTTTTTTTTTGCGTGGGGTGTTTCTGCCTAGGTCATCTCTAAGGGTGTATTTGGTTGCCCCAATTCCATGCTATGAAATTGGGGCATGATTTTAGAATTCCAATATTTCAATAGACCTAAAAGGTCGGGATTTGGAGTTCCATAGGAATTCCAAAACTATCAATTCTAAAGGACTAAATTCTATGTGGGGAGTAGAGTTTTGCAATTCCAATTCTTATGGAATTCTAAAAAAACTCACCATCTAACATCACCACCCATCCCCCCGCCAGCCCACACAGTGCCCCCACCCCACCCAAACTCACACGTACTGCTGTAACAGAAACACCACCCCACCACTAAATATGATACTTCACATATTATATATGCATATACAATAATTTATATGCATGTATAATACATATACATATTATATATGTATATATAGCAAATATATGTATATATTATTTATGTACAGTATATATTTTGAAAAGGTTACCACCCCCTATTGCCGTAACTTCCTTGCATTGCTGCCACCTACTATCGGAGCTCTGGTGACCACTCTTGGAGCTTCGGTGATCACTGTCAATGCTCCGGTGAGGTCAACGGAGCTCTGGCAGCGGACGAGGGTAGCAGAGGTTCTTTAAAACCGTTGTCATTTCAAATGAATTCTACAAATTAGTCAAACAAACAATCTAAACAATGGTACTGTAATTCTATGGCATTGCAATTCTTATAGAATTTCTAAAACTGTAACCAACGTATCCTAAAAGCGTATTTCAAAAATGCAAATACTGAGATTGCATTCTTTTGTCAAAAAAATGCTCCATTTGCTTCCAAAATGCGAGTATTAGCATCTAAAGTCACAATTTCTCAGCAAGAAAATTTGCAACCTTTTTTTTAATCTGTCCGCACATGATACACAAGGAAAAAAAAGTGAGAAAAATGAAGTCAATATGATGCGGAACAAGTGAAGAACATTTTATTCTGTCCGATTTTAATATGTAATATACTATTTTTACATAATTTTTATTTTCATTTTCTAGAGTTAGAGACATGCTTCCTTGTGTTATTACTTATTAGTTTTAAAAATGCTGGTTCAATATAGATTCAAGAAACTAGTCCCAATAATTTCGTCGCCGCCCTAATTATTAAGCATTTGCTTTTGCTTACCTCCCAAATATATCCCTAGTAATTGAGGTATGTTCAGATTATAGTAATATAGATAAGTGGTTATCATATCGAGTCCATTTCCTATATGGATTACTGTTCACGGATGAACAGTACGGATTGGTTCATTTGGCACGCTTCCCGATGGAATTTTTTGATGAAATTTTGTGGGGATGTTCTTCATCGTGTCTAGAACATCTCCACCAAATTTCATCAAACAATTCAACCGGGAAGTGGGTTAACTACGTGATTGAAAAATATTGGTCCAGAAATAGATTTATAAAATCCAATATTTTTCAATCACGTAGTTAACCGACTTCCCGGTTGAATTTTTTGATGAAATTTGGTGGAGATGTTCTAAACACGATAAAAAACATCCCCGCAAAATTTCATCAAAAACTTCCATCGGGAAGCGTGCCAAATGGACCAATCCGTACTGTTCATCCGTGAACAGTAATCCGCACCTGAAATTTACCCTTATCATATCATTTATAAATCTTCACATCAATATATTATTTTTGTGATATTTCCCTATTCTTTGAGAATTCAATGAATTTTCTTCTTTTTATTTTTTTCTTGTGGATTCAAGAGGCCAAGGTTGAAGACATTGCTATTCTTTCACTGCAGTTTCTGTTCTAGATGAAGCTTGAGTATTCTC